>CM067350.1:71467469-71540518 GCA_034190875.2 Urechis unicinctus | reverse complement strand
TTTTATAATGATTTAGAAATCCTAGGACGGAGGCGAAAGCGAACCAGATGCTGACAAAACCCATCTTTTTGTACTGCGGAGTGAGATGTACATCTACAACGTGGAGACCAAATATGAGACCAGCGATTCCACCAATGGAACAACATATGACACTACAGAACTCGACCTGGACGCGCATAAAGAAGATGGTGAAGGATGCTGCTGTCATCCCACAACTTTGTATCATAACGGAAAAATCCCGGGCAACTGACGCCTTGATACCTAGAGCCAGTGTCATTACGGGGAAAGCCACGGCTCCCCCTCCCTCACTTGTCATTCCTGCAAACAGCCATCGCTTATGTGAATATAGATATTGTCAACCAAATCAAGTTAATTTTTGGGAACATATTGTATGGTATGTCCCCATTATCTGTCAAATAAAGACCTCACTATGCTAAGAGTCGTCACAACATAGCATTAAATGTATAATACTGGTGTCCTACCTGCTATGAGGGAGCCAAATATCATCGTGACGCCCATATAGTATCGTTGAGTAAATATTTCCCATTCGCCTTGTTGTATCATGTATGACCACCATAAGAAATGGAAGAAAATCACTGGTATAGCGAAACCCAGAAGCCGTCTGTGTGAGTTTACTATTTCTGCAAAGAAATTTGCTTCAGAACCCGAAGACAAGGAAGTTGGCTGTGTTCCCTTCTTCAGTTGCTGATCTGAAAGTGAGAGTACAGTCGTTGTTGTTGTCGGCTTCTGGGAAGGAGGTCATTAGCACGAAGTCAAATGTTAAGTCACTTAATTATTAAAGATTTACCTGTCCAGAGGTATTTCTTTATAAATGCAGTTGGCCCCAACCTCAGGTATTTGTGAGACAACTGTAAAATAAGGTATAGCGGCAATGTTAACTAAAGTATATAACAATTGTGAGATTTTAATTCTTGAGGGTCATTAATGAAATTACCTGTGGCGAGAACTCATCGCAATAGTCGTTGGTTATATTTGATGTTGCCATTTTCACTGTAAAACCTGTAATACGACGCAAAAGAAGTTGACTCAATAGAGTTGCATCTGACAATGCTCACCGAATTATGGCCACTCAATAGTAATATGGATTTTCGCTGCACTGCGCCTCCAAGGTTTCAAAGGATTGATGTAAATCTAGGCCAGCAAAGATTACCTAATATATATATATATATATATATATATATATATATATATATATATATATATATAGATATATATATAGAGAGATATATATATAGAGAGATATATATATATATATAGATAGAGATATATATATATATATATAGAGAGAGAGAGAGGGATATATATATAGATAGAGAATATAGAGATAGGAGAGTATATAGATATATATATTTAGAGAGATATAGACAGATATATTTATATATAGATATACATATATATATATATATATATATATAGATATCTATAGATATATATAGATATATATATATATAGATAGATATATATATATATATATTATCTCTATATATATATATATCTATAGATATATAGTTTATATATATATATCTCTATATATCTATATATATAGATATATATACTCTCTATATATATATCTAGATATATATATATATATATATATCTCTATCTATATATATATATATATATATATATATATATATATATATTTTAGGGGAGTAAGACGGGAGTGTGAAAAATACATCTTAATAAAAAATTCGGTTGAGATCTTATTTAGTTTTCACACTCCCGTCTCGCTCCCCTTGGCCCCTAGAACTAACAAAAATTAAAAGTGTTTCTAATACACTTGCTGTCTAATTCAACATTCATAGTACATTTTGAAAATCCCTACTCGTGACAGACCTCAACTCATTCATTTGATGAGTGCAAGTTAAGTAGCGCCCATTCACGCTAGAAAACGTTCCCTTTGACTTATTGTAGACATGGCTCTTGTCCATAGTTTAAAGCTTTATAGTATTCAACGGAGAATTTGGGAAGTGACTAACACATTGTCAAATGCAACACATTTTACAACATGCCAAACTGCCGTTACATGATTTTAAATTATTTTTCTCTCTTGCGAAATGGGTTCACTGAGAGTCTGTATTAAATGGCATTATGCACACTATAGAGAAAGACACATACCTCCAGATCCAGACCTGACAAACACTGAGGGATGGTTTGTGAGTAGTTCTAGTCGTCTCCGGTATAAATCCTACCAAATATATCAGCCATTGTGTGAGCTGACACGCGTTATACCCGGACAACCTATTGTGGCCAGTGCTCAGGTTTGGTCGCTTGCTTCAACGGAGATTTAAGTATATATGCCTTAGGCGAACCTCCAGGATATGAATTTCTGCTCCTTTCTCATTGCAGCTGAAACGATCAAAACAACCGAACATATGTATGACTAATTGCGTGTATGTATGCATACTTTCATTTATAGGATGTATGTATGTATGTATGTATGTATGTATGTATGTATGTATGTATGTATGTATGTATGTATGTATGTATGTATGTATGTATGTATGTATGTATGTATGTATGTATGTATGTATGTATGTATGTATGTATGTATGTATGTATGTATGTATGTATGTATGTATGTATGTATGTATGTATGTATGTATGTATGTATGTATGTATGTATGTATGTGTATGTATGTATGTATGTATGTATGTATATGTATGTATGTATGTATGTATGTATGTATGTATGTATGTGTATGTATGTATGTATGTATGTATGTATGTGTGTATGTATGTATGTATGTATGTATGTATGTATGTATGTATGTATGTGTATGTATGTATGTATGTATGTATGTATGTATGTATGTATGTATGTATGTATGTATGTATGTATGTATGTATTTATGCCCGAGACATTGTATACATAATAGAGTGCAAAAGATTGGTTTGTATCATGGGCGTAATTGATCGCAAAAGATTGGTTTGTAATATGTTTGATCGAATATGGACCGGACTGAACACCAATTGGTGTTCTCAGTCTATCACACACCTGAACCCAGCCGACATTGTTGCGAATAAGGACAATGAACTACAGGTAACGTTTGGCAGATTACCAGCCACAATATGATGCATGTTTCGTCTACGTGAAAACATCCTGGTCACATATGTCAACTCAGCATATGCATTTGATTATCTTTGACTATGAGCTAGCATATGTCTGTGGCCTATTGTATTATACCTTCGAAACATGCTGGATGTTATAAATATTTCATCAAATACTTGGCATTACAACAATCAAAATTAAGTCAGTACGTTTGGATAATCGTATCATGGTATTTTTATTCTTCAATGCAACTGCGTAAGTGCTTCAACCCGAATATATGAGTTGAAGTCGCCCTTAAAGTGCCTATCGCACGGTTATAGGTACTTCGCGGAAATCAATTCATAATGTGATCAATAAACTCAAACCGGTCCAATATCCGACGCATCTGATCAGTTAAGGCCAAAATTTGATAAAATGTCAATTCAAATTAGCGCGCCCGACAGGAGTGACATCGCCGGTGTCTTTTTTCTCTTCATCGGAGACGTCTGAATCGCTCATTTCTGGTTAGAAATTTGCTCTGCCGAAGCAACGATGGTCTGCTTATGATCGGTGCCATCCCATGTCTCTTCGTCGCTTTCCTGAAGTGATGAAATAGCGAAATTACCAGCAGCCCTTTTGCGCTCATCATAGCGCAGATAGCGCCTCGCAACGAAAACAATGCCGGAGCTGACGTCACGCGGAGGCGATTAATTATTCATAAGCTCGTCGTCTCGATAGGCCGGACTCATCTTTATAGTAGAATTTCGATCCGAAAAGCGCGCACTTTGGCGACTGCTTACATAAACAGAATAGGTACTTCTGGTTTATATTCCGTAATGACATGATTTGTCGTGCGAGGCACTAAAAACCAAGCCTGTGGTCGGAGGCAGGTGAGAATGGTCGCAAATACATTTTGTCGAATGTAGCGATGGGCTTGTAGCTAGCAATGTCTATGTGGATGGAATGGGTGACGGTAAATAAGACCTGGTGGTGGGATGGAGGTGACGGTAAATAAGACTTGGTGGTGAGATTGGGGTGTAGTAAATGGGACCTGTTCGTGGTAAATGGGAGTTGGTGGTGAGATTGAGTTGTTGGAATATTGAACCCGATGGAGCGATGGAGTTGACGATAACTGGGATCTGATGATGGCGATTGGACATAGTGGTGATGGTGGTGAGATGGAGGTGATGGTAAATGGGACTTGATGGCGAGATGGAGGTGGTGGTTAACTAAAATGGCCACCCGTCATCAGGACGGGTGGCCAGGAGATGTTACCCGTTCTTAACAGATTCTACCCGTCCAAACAAAAACCCCAGGTCAGTGACATACTGGGCTGGTGATAAGAACCCCAGGTCAGTGTCAGGGTGGGCTGGTGATAAGAACCCCAGGTAATTGTCTGGGTGCGCAATATTGGTGAAGCCACAATATTGATGAAGCCAAAATATTGGTGAAGCTACAATATTGGTGAAGCCGCAATATTGGTGAAGCCACAACACTGGTGAAGCCAACACATTGGTGAATTTACCATTAACATGCATGCAGAAGAAAATAAATTTTCATGCGTGGTTGAGCACATGGACCTTAATATTGCCAATGGGAATCAATATGTAGATTTTGTGTGTGTTCTCAATACAGCATCAGCTTCACCTTTTCACAAATTCAACTTTTAATAATCGGAAACAGTCAGGCAGTCTTAATGATGGTATTAGCAATGTTATCAGGCCAAGGCTACACACAAAATTAACATCGAGGGAAATTTAGCCACGAGACCAAAATAGTCGTGTTAAATGCATAATGTTTCAGGATAGATAAACCATCCCTGAGCGCAAGTAACCAGTGATGTTGTTTTCTGTAGAAACAGAGTAACAGTCTGAGGATGAAATGCTATTCGGTTAGAAATGACCACACACCCCATTGCAAAACAGAGCTGAAATTTGCTAGCTCTTTGAAATAGAGAAGCGCGGTACAGCTCGTCGTCAATAGCAACAGGTTTTTGATCTGGTCTTTGAATGATCATGTTGTTCTTATGCGACAGAGGTGAAGGAAGTTCAAAACGCACTTTCATTATTTCATCATTGGCCTGTGTGAGAAAAGAGAAACAAAGTCAGCTTTCTCTTCCAGCTAATTGTCGCCAAAGTTCAAACAGGAAATACCGATTTTATGAACTTTTGAAAGGTGCGCGTGTGTGCGAGGTGGAACAGAGAGAGGGAAAAGTGAGTAACAGCAGGGTGGTTGGGGTGTTTGTTTGATTAAGGCTGGTGCCGTTGCATTTACGCGTTAACCTGGATTCATATGATATGTTGCAATTGGACTTATCAAATTCATAAACCATGATCCTAACCCCCAAGTTCAATAACGTCATCAAAGTATGAATAATGAGCACGAGCGATGTGGATTCTAAATCAGCGCGTCAGATCCAATTACAGTTAGTCGAACAGTAACCATGGCACATCTTTTATGAGCGCAAGTGTTAAATGAACTGATACAGCTGCTATTGGGAAGTCGCCATACACCTAGTAGAGAGATGCAGGTGATGATAAATCGGACCTAGAAATGTTGGTTGTGAGATGGATATGATGGTAAATCGGACTTGGTGGAGTGATGGAGATGATGGTAAATGGGACCTGTTGGTGAGAAGGAGGGGATGGTAAAGGGATCTTGTTGGGGGTTAAAGGTAATGGTAAATGAGAAATGGTTGAGAGATGGATGGGATAGTAATTGGGTATTGTGGTGATATGTACCTGGTGGCTAATGTGACCTTAATTAGGTATACGATTTACTTATTTGTTACCGTAATGAGTAACACCTACCGATTGATTATTTATGTTTGTCTAATATAGTGCTCTTAACATGTAGTGGTGCTGGTTGTGAGATGGAGATGTTGGTAAATAGTAATTGGTAGCGAAATTGAAGTGTTGGTAAATGGGACTTGGTGGCGAGATTGAAATGTTCGTAAATGCGACTTTGTGATGAGATGGAAGTGATCGTTGATGGGACATTGTGGTGATATGTACCCGGTGGCTAATGTGACCTTGTGAACCGTGTGATGAGCATCATGTCGCATAGTTGCTTTCGAGGCATGCAGCTGATCTTTTTGGGATTTGACCTTCCAATATTATTCAGTGACGCATATATGCGAGCACCAGTACAAAACCCCTTTCAAACCAAGTTTTTAGAAAAAGAATGGTGCAATAATCATAACGATCTTATACGTACTGTGCAAGACACGGATTAAACCAGGAATTATGCGCTTTGTAATCTATGCGAGCTTCGTAAATTATAACTTCATTTGGCATTAGGATGTGTTATTGCTGCAATGTTTGGCTAATATCCTTCTCCCGGTGGCAATTATATTACCATATCAAGTTCCTGTGTACACAAAGTCGCATATCATTCAGAGGCTCCATAAAATATATAACAATACATAACAGATCAATGAGCCTGTGTCCACGTTACGATTTTTTTCTTTATTCAATTTCATCAGTTTACAATCAAATGATTTTTATTGTCGCTTCCTACTTTCAAACCAAATCCGAGAACAAATTTCATTTTCGCTTATCACATGAGACACCGTGTCGATTGTCGCTGAACTCTTTATGGATATTTCTCGGTGGATAAGAGACAATCTTCATTATTACTTTCACGATTAACTGATAGCGTTATTGACACTTCAGGTACACCGTCAGGTTTTTGGTAATGGACAGAATCACGAGATTTAATCATCAAGTGCTCACCGAGATATGTCACGCAACCAAAAAAGCAGAAGCCGACAACAATGACACCCACTGATATCCCAATAAGCTGAGGAGTCATAGGCTTGACGATAACAAATGCACAAATCAGTGCAACGGAATCTAGCACAATAACAAGTCCTGCAAACACCAGTCTGTGAAAATGACTGCCCAGAATAGAACCCACTGGAGCACCGATCACAACAACAGGTAAACACACCAACAAGAACTCCCATGTTTCGGTCGTAAATTCCTGTAGCACTACTCCCCTCCAATACGTACACATGATGGAGTTGAATGCCATAAGTATGACAGATGTGGGTGTTGCCACTCTTTCGGACACACGAAAGAGAAGTGTCAGGATACTGAAACTACAGACATCTAAACCCGAGCCAGAGAACGAGGTAAATATACCACCAACAAAACCTGCTCCCACCAGCGTAATAATCTTCCACAAATTAACATTCTGAATGGTGGAAAACGTTTGTCTCTTTTTATAATGATTTAGAAATCCTAGGACGGAGGCGAAAGCGAACCAGATGCTGACAAATCCCATCTTTTTGTAATTCGGCGTGAGATGTACATCTACAACGTGGAGACCAAATATGAGACCAGCGATTCCACCAATGGAACAACATATGACACTACAGAACTCGACCTGGACGCGCATAAAGAAGATGGTGAAGGATGCTGCTGTCATCCCACAACCTTGTATCATAACGGAAAAATCCCGGGCAACTGACGCCTTGATACCTAGAGCCAGTGTCATTACGGGGAAAGCCACGGCTCCCCCTCCCTCACTTGTCATTCCTGCAAACAGCCATCGCTTATGTGAATATAGATATTGTCAACCAAATCAAGTTAATTTTTGAGAACATATTGTATGGTATGTCCCCATTATCTGTCAAATAAAGATATCACTATGGATGAAATCACAATCCAACTCGGTATATATTATCTATACCACACCTGCTATCACTGATCCAAATATCATCGTGATACTCATCGAGTATCGTCTAGGAAATATCTGCCATGCGCCATGTTGTATCATATATGACCACCATAGGAAATGGAAGAAAATCGCAGGAATTGCAAAGCCGAGAAGCCGTCTGTGAGAAGTTACTATTTTCTCTAAGAAATTTTTGTCAGAATCAGAGGGTGAGGCGACTTTGTTGGTTCCCTTTTTCAAGTTCTGCTCTGCAATGAAAACCGTCGCAGGAAAGGAGAATTATTATGATGAAAACGTTGCTGCATTCATTAATAGTGTCAAATTGGGAAAACAAAAAGTAGTTACCTGTCCAGAGGTATTTCTTTACAAAAGCTGAAGGCCCCAGCCTGAGGTATTTGAAATGCAGATGCTGAAAACATTATTTCAGATCACCTAGATTAATTAACCTTCTAACAAGGTATCATCGCACACTTTGAGTCACAAATCGACAGTTAAATAGCTTGCTTTACGGAATGGACGCAATGTTATGTATGGCGTTCACGAAAGTAGCGGAAAGTATCGACCAATGAAGCTATGTCCAAAACAGTACGTAAATAATTTTCGATGTAATGCACACTTTAATCAATGAATTCACTGAAAAACAAGAAAAAACCCCATTCAGGTCCCTTTCAAAATAACAGAACAAAACGAACGTTCACCTGTTGTGAGGTGGTGTCACGATTGCCATTGGTTATACTGCTTTCATCCATTGTTCGAGAGGCATCTGCAGAGCATACGTCGAGATTCACTCTTAACTTCATATCACATGTTTTTACTATTCATCCAAAGACAGAATGCAATGGCTGAAGCATGAATGAAAACACAAACATGCAGCATGAGATTGCATTTATATTTTCCTATTCAATGTGCATTATCAACTTGTATGACGTATGTATGTATGTATGTATGTATGTATGTATGTATGTATGTATGTATGTATGTATGTATGTATGTATGTATGTATGTATGTATGTATGTATGTATGTATGTATGTGTATGTATGTATGTATGTATGTATGTATGTATGTATGTATGTATGTATGTATGTATGTATGTATGTATGTATGTATGTGTATGTATGTATGTATGTATGTATGTATGTATGTATGTATGTATGTATGTATGTATGTATGTATGTATATGTATGTATGTCTGTGTATGTATGTATGTATGTATGTATGTATGTATGTATGTATGTATGTATGTATGTATGTATGTATGTATGTATGTGTATGTATGTATGTATGTATGTATGTATGTATGTATGTATGTATGTATGTATGTATGTATGTATGTATGTATGTATGTATGTATGTATGTATGTATGTATGTATGTATGTATGTATGTATGTATGTATGTGTATGTATGTATGTATGTATGTATGTATGTATGTATGTATGTATGTATGTATGTATGTATGTATGTATGTATGTATGTATGTATGTATGTATGTATGTATGTATGTATGTATGTATGTATGTATGTATGTATGTATGTATGTATGTATGTATGTATGTATGTATGTATGTATGTATGTATGTATGTATGTATGTATGTATGTATGGTTGTATATGTGTACGCAATGCATGGACAATACGTTCTACGATGAATATTTGAATATCTGAAATCGTTTTGCCTTGACCTATAACTTACCTTTGCAGCAGCTTGTTGGCGACATTTCTCAAAGCGGAGTTCGAGAACACCATCTATTTGGAGATCAAGCAATTCTCTCGGGATGATTCGAGTCCGGCCAAATCCTGTTAAATATGCCTGACATATTACATAGGTTGCAGTATGTTATTGAGTGCATGAAATGTCTGATGCCAACTAAATTAGCATATACCAAAGCACATGGTGCTCGAAATTATTGCCACATGAATTAGTCGGATTTGCATAATCTTGTTTTGACATATTCTACTTGTTTCCATCTCATTTAGCATATATTACAGACCTGCGAATGGTTTGCGATGTTATGTATACAGTCATCATTTATGATTAATGGCTGGGTTGGTCAGTGGCCTCAGCTGCGACATACATCGGGGGAGCAACCGTGTTTGGATGCAGCATGGCCAGGAGAATGGGGTTTGTCGGGGAGGTGGGTGTAAATGGAACAGGTGGGACTGGTGTTATTGATGCGGAAATAGAATCGTGTTGTCAGGTTGCTGACAGATGGCTTGGCGGTTGTTGGCGTTTCGACAGACCAGTGGACGGGTAGCACGAGCCTGAGAGCGGTGTGGTTGGTTATTTGCTGCACTTCAGCGACGAAGATGTGGACGACGAAGCCGCGGAAGAACACATGATGAAGACGGTGTGGACAACGAAATGTCGACGGTCACGTGGACGACGACATTATGACGTGTCACATAAGCCAAAGGGGATCGTCGTGCCAATCAAATAAATATCAATGTTCTCTTGATAGAGATCACGAATTAGGAGTAAGCCTTACAATTAGAAATCAATGTAGCCATTCACAAATAAGGTGAAAAATTTCTTTCGCAAAATTATATATATGTATATGTATATATATATATATATATATATATATATATATATATATATATATATATATATATATATATATATATATATATATATATATGTGTATATATATATATGTTGTTGTGCGTGTGTAATAGTATTTATGTGTATGTGTGTATATATATGTAGATACAAATATATCTCTTTCTATATATATACATATATGTATGTGTATATATACACTTATATAAACATAAATATTGAAATATATGTATATAAATATCCAATATATATATATAAATATATATATATATATATATATATATATGAGCATATATATATATGTATATATATATATTTATATATATATATATATATATATATATATATAAATATATATATATATAATATATATATATATATATATATATATATATATATATATATATATATATATATATATATATATATATATATATACATATATATGTGTGTGTGTGTTTTTGTATTTATGTGTGTAAGTGAATTTGTGTGAATACATTAATGTAAATGCAATCCGAATTTTAATAAAGGTATACGATTTACTTATTTGTTACCGTAATGAGTAACACCTACCGATTGATTATTTATGTTTGTCTAATATAGTGCTCTTAACATGTAGTGGTGCTGGTTGTGAGATGGAGATGTTGGTAAATAGTAATTGGTAGCGAAATTGAAGTGTTGGTAAATGGGACTTGGTGGCGAGATTGAAATGTTCGTAAATGCGACTTTGTGGTGAGATGGAAGTGATCGTTGATGGGACATTGTGGTGATATGTACCCGGTGGCTAATGTGACCTTGTGAACCGTGTGATGAGCATCATGTCGCATAGTTGCTTTTCTTTCGAGGCATGCAGCTGATCTTTTTGGGATTTGACCTTCCAATATTATTCAGTGACGCATATATGCGAGCACCAGTACAAAACCCCTTTCAACCAAGTTTTTAGAAAAAGAATGGTGCAATAATCATAACGATCTTATACGTACTGTGCAAGACACGGATTAAACCAGGATTATGCGCTTTGTAATCTATGCGAGCTTCGTAAATTATAACTTCATTTGGCATTAGGATGTGTTATTGCTGCAATGTTTGGCTAATATCCTTCTCCCGGTGGCAATTATATTTACATATCAAGTTCCTGTGTACACACAGTCGCATATCATTCAGAGGCTCCATAAAATATATAACAATACATAACAGATCAATGAACCTGTGTCCACGTTACGATTTTCTTTATTCAATTTCATCAGTTTACAATCAAATGATTTTTATTGTCGCTTCCTACTTTCAAACCAAATCCGAGAACAAATTTCATTTTCGCTTATCACATGAGACACCGTGTCGATTGTCGCTGAACTCTTTATGGATATTTCTCGGTGGATAAGAGACAATCTTCATTATTACTTTCACAATGAACTGATAGCGTTATTGACACTTCAGGTACACCGTCAGGTTTTTGGTAATGGACAGAATCACGAGATTTAATCATCAAGTGCTCACCGAGATATGTCACGCAACCAAAAAAGCAGAAGCCGACAACAATGACACCCACTGATATCCCAATAAGCTGAGGAGTCATAGGCTTGACGATAACAAATGCACTAATCAGTGCAACGGAATCCAGCACAATAACAAGTCCTGCCAACACCAGTCTGTGAAAATGACTGCCCAAAATGGAACCCATTGGGGCACCGATCACAACAACAGGTATACATACCAACAAGAACTCCCATGTTTCGGTCGTAATTTCCTGTAGCACTACTCCCCTCCAATACGTACACATGATGGAGTTGAATGCCATAAGTATGACAGATGTGGGTGTTGCCACTCTTTCGGACACACGAAAGAGAAGTGTCAGGATACTGAAACTACAGACATCTAAACCCGAGCCAGAGAACGAGGTAAATATACCGCCAACAAAACCTGTAGCTAATAGAGTAATAATCTTCCACAAATTAACATTCTGAATGGTGGAAAACGTTTGTCTCTTTTTATAATGATTTAGAAATCCTAGGACGGAGGCGAAAGCGAACCAGATGCTGACAAAACCCATCTTTTTGTACTGCGGAGTGAGATGTACATCTACAACATGGAGACCAAATATGAGACCAGCGATTCCACCAATGGAACAACATATGACACTACAGAACTCGACCTGGACGCGCATAAAGAAGATGGTGAAGGATGCTGCTGTCATCCCACAAGTTTGTATCATAACGGAAAAATCCCGGGCAACTGACGCCTTGATACCTAGAGCCAGTGTCATTACGGGGAAAGCCACGGCTCCCCCTCCCTCACTTGTCATTCCTGCAAACAGCCATCGCTTATGTGAATATTGATATTGTCAACCAAATCAAGTTAATTTTTGAGAACATATTGTATGGTATGTCCCCATTATCTGTCAAATAAAGACCTCACTATGCTAAGAGTCGTCACAACATAGCATTAAAAGTATAATACTGGTGTCATACCTGCTATGAGGGAGCCAAATATCATCGTGACGCCCATATAGTATCGTTGAGTAAATATTTGCCATTCGCCTTGTTGTATCATGTATGACCACCATAAGAAATGGAAGAAAATCACTGGGTATAGCGAAACCCAGAAGCCGTCTGTGTGAGTTTACTACTATTTCTGCAAAGAAATTTGCTTCAGAACCCGAAGACAAGGAAGTTGGCTGTGTTCCCTTCTTCAGTTGCTGATCTGAAAGTGAGAGTACAGTCGTTGTTGTTGTCGGCTTCTGGGAAGGAGGTCATTAGCACGAAGTCATATGTTAAGTCACTTAATTATTAAAGATTTACCTGTCCAGAGGTATTTCTTTATAAATGCAGTTGGCCCCAACCTCAGGTATTTGTGACAATGTTAACTAAAGTATATAACAATTGTGAGATTTTAATTCTGAGGGTCATTAATGAAAATACCTGTGGCGAGAACTCATCGCAATAGTCGTTGGTTATATTTGATTTTGTTGCCATTTTCACTGTAAAACCTGTAATACGACGCAAAAAAGAAGTTGACTCAATAGAGTTGCATCTGACAATGCTCACCGAATTATGGCCACTCAATAGTAATATGGCTTTTCGCTGCACTGCGCCTCCAAGGTTTCAAAGGATTGATGTAAAATCTAGGCCAGCAAAGATTACCTAATATATATATATTATATATATATATATATATATATATATATATATATATATATATATATATTTATATATATATGTATATTATAAAAATTCGGTTGAGATCTTATATTATATTTTCACACTCCCGTCTCACTCCCCTTGGCCCCTAGAACTAACAAAAATTAGACGGGAGTGTTACATCTAATAAAACACTTCGGTTGTCTTAAGTTTTCACACTCCCGTCTCATAGTAAAACATATACACTTGCTGTCTAATTCAACATTCATAGTACATTTTCTACTGGCAGACCTCAACTCATTCATTTGATGAGTGCAAGTTAAGTAGCGCCCATTCACGCTAGAAAACGTTCCCTTTGACTTATTGTAGACATGGCTCTTGTCCATAGTTTAAAGCTTTATAGTATTCAACGGAGAATTTGGGAAGTGACTAACACATTGTCAAATGCAACACATTTTACAACATGCCAAACTGCCGTTACATGATTTTAAATTATTTTTCTCTCTTGCGAAATGGGTTCACTGAGAGTCTGTATTAAATGGCATTATGCACACTATAGAGAAAGACACATACCTCCAGATCCAGACCTGACAAACACTGAGGGATGGTTTGTGAGTAGTTCTAGTCGTCTCCGGTATAAATCCTACCAAATATATCAGCCATTGTGTGAGCTGACACGCGTTATACCCGGACAACCTATTGTGGCCAGTGCTCAGGTTTGGTCGCTTGCTTCAACGGAGATTTAAGTATATATGCCTTAGGCGAACCTCCAGGATATGAATTTCTGCTCCTTTCTCATTGCAGCTGAAACGATCAAAACAACCGAACATATGTATGACTAATTGCGTGTATGTATGCATACTTTCATTTATAGGATGTATGTATGTATGTATGTATGTGCATGTATGTATGTATGTATGTATGTATGTATGTATGTATGTATGTATGTATGTATGTATGTATGTATGTATGTATGTATGTATGTATGTATGTATGTATGTATGTATGTATGTATGTATGTATGTATGTATGTATGTATGTATGTATGTATGTATGTATGTATGTATGTATGTATGTATGCATGCATGTATGTATGTATGTATGTATGTGAGTATGCATGTATGTATGTATGTATGTATGTATGTGTATGTATGTATGTATGTATGTATGTATGTATGTATGTATAAGTGTATGTGTGTGTATGTATGTATATATATGTGCGTGTATGTATGTATGTATGTATGTATGTATGTATGTATGTATGTATGTATGTATGTATGTATGTATGTATGTATGTATGTATGTATGTGTATGTATGTATGTATGTATGTATGTATGTGTATGTATGTATGTGTATGTATGTGTATGTATGTATGTATGTATGTATGTATGTATGTATGTATGTGTATGTATGTATGTATGTATGTATGTATGTATGTATGTATGTATGTATGTATGTATGTATGTATGTATGTATGTATGTATGTATGTATGTATGTATGTATGTATGTATGTATGTATGTATGTATGTATGTATGTATGTATGTATGTATGTATGCATATATTTATGCCCGAGACATTGTATACATAATCGAGTGCAAAAGATTGGTTTGTATCATGGGCGTAATTGATCGAATATGTTACCGGACTGAACACCAATTGGTGTCCTCAGTCTATCACACACCTGAACCCAGCCGACATTGTTGCGAATAAGGACAATGAACTACAGGTAACGTTTGGCAGATTACCAGCCACAATATGATGCATGTTTCGTCTACGTGCAAACATCCTGGTCACATATGTCAACTCAGCATATGCATTTGATTATCTTTGACTATGAGCTAGCATATGTCTGTGGCCTATTGTATTATACCTTCGAAACATGCTGGATGTTATAAATATTTCATCAAATACTTGGCATTACAACAATCAAAATTAAGTCAGTACGTTTGGATAATCGTATCATGGTATTTTTATTCTTCAATGCAACTGCGTAAGTGCTTCAACCCGAATATATGAGTTGAAGTCGCCCTTAAAGTGCCTATCGCACGGTTATAGGTACTTCGCGGAAATCAATTCATAATGTGATCAATAAACTCAAACCGGTCCAATATCCGACGCATCTGATCAGTTAAGGCCAAAATTTGATAAAATGTCAATTCAAATTAGCGCGCCCGACAGGAGTGACATCGCCGGTGTCTTTTTTCTCTTCATCGGAGACGTCTGAATCGCTCATTTCTGGTTAGAAATTTGCTCTGCCGAAGCAACGATGGTCTGCTTATGATCTGTGCCATCCCATGTCTCTTCGTCGCTTTCCTGAAGTGATGAAATAGCGAAATTACCAGCAGCCCTTTTGCGCTCATCATAGCGCAGATAGCGCCTCGCAACGAAAACAATGCCGGAGCTGACGTCACGCGGAGGCGATTAATTATTCATAAGCTCGTCGTCTCGATAGGCCGGACTCATCTTTATAGTAGAATTTCGATCCGAAAGCGCGCACTTTGGCGACTGATACATAGACAGAATAGGTACTTCTGGTTTATATTTCCGTAATCTGGCGAACAAAATGACATGATTTGTCGTGCGAGGCACTTAAAACCAATGTGCCTGTGGTCGGAGGCAGGTGAGTACCTGGTCGCAAATACATTTTGTCGAATGTAGCGATGGGCTTGTAGCTAGCAATGTCTATGTGGATTCGTCAATAAGATTACATGCATAGAATGGTAAAAATAACCTGGTGGTGAGATGGGGGTGACGGTAAATAAGACCTGGTGGTGGGATGGAGGTGACGGTAAATAAGACTTGGTGGTGAGATTGGGGTGTAGTAAATGGGACCTGTTCGTGGTAAATGTGAGGTGGTGGTGAGATTGAGTTGTTGGAATATGGAACCCGATGGAGCGATGGAGTTGACGATAACTGGGATCTGATGATGGCGATTGGACATAGTGGTGATGGTGGTGAGATGGAGGTGATGGTAAATGGGACTTGATGGCGAGATGGAGGTGGTGGTTAACTAAAATGTTACCCGTTCTTAACAGATTCTACCCGTCCAAACAAAAACCCCAGGTCAGTGACATACTGGGCTGGTGATAAGAACCCCAGGTCAGTGTCACGATGGGCTGGTGATAGAACCCCAGGTTAGTGACATAATGGGCTGGTGATAAGAACCCCAGGTCAGTGTCAGGGTGGGCTGGTGATAAGAACCCCAGGTAATTGTCTGGGTGCGCTGGCGATAAGGAAAACCCCAGGTCAGTGTCAGGGTGGGCTGGTGATAAGGAGAACCCCAGTTCAGTGTCATGCTGGACTGGTGATGAGGAGGTAAATACAAAGCAGATTAAGTGTAAACCCATGTGACATTATACACAGGTGCATACATCATAGCTGAAGGACCATCAATCAGGACCAGGTGGAGCTAAACAGTCATACTGGGTAAACAGAACCTCTGATATAAAACCTCTGCTTGACCAGACTGGTGGAGCCATACTCACACACAACAAATACAGATAATACTCGTTGTTTCAGTCATTTGTGCCATTCTGATGGTTTTAACAACAATGACATTTAGACATAAAATTTAAGCCCCAGTGATTGATATATCTCAACGGGATATAATACACAAGTGAAGCCACAACACAACCCTGGTGAAGCCACAACATTGACGAAGCCACAACACTGGTGAAGCCACAACATTGGTGAAACCACAGTATTGGTGAAGCCACAATATTGGTGAAGCCACAATATTGATGAAGCCACAATATTGGTGAAGCCAAAATATTGGTGAAGCCACAATATTGATGAAGCCAAAGATATTGGTGAAGCCACCCAACATTGGTGAAGCCACAACATTGGTGAAGCCACAACATTGGTGAAGCCACAACATTGGTGAAGCCACAAGACTGGTGAAGCCACAACATTGGTGAAACCACAGTATTGGTGAAGCCACAATATTGGTGAAGCCACAATATTGGTGAAGCCACAATATTGATGAAGCAACAATATTGGTGAAGCCAAAATATTGGTGAAGCCACAATATTGATGAAGCCACAATATTGGTGAAGCCACAATATTGGTGAAGCCACAATATTGGTGAAGCCACAATATTGGTGAAGCCACAATATTGGTGAAGCCACAACACTGGTGAAGCCACCACATTGGTGAATTTACCATTAACATGCATGCAGAAGAAAAAAAATTTTCATGCGTGGTTGAGCACATGGACCTTAATATTGCCAATGGGAATCAATATGTAGATTTTGTGTGTGTTCTCAATACAGCATCAGCTTCACCTTTTCACAAATTCAACTTTTAATAATCGGAAACAGTCAGGCAGTCTTAATGATGGTATTAGCAATGTTATCAGGCCAAGGCTACACACAAAATTAACATCGAGGGAAATTTAGCCTCGAGACCAAAATAGTCGTGTTAAATGCATAATGTTTCAGGATAGATAAACCATCCCTGAGCGCAAGTAACCAGTGATGTTGTTTTCTGTAGAAACAGAGTAACAGTCTGAGGATGAAATGCTATTCGGTTAGAAATGACCACACACCCCATTGCAAAACAGAGCTGAAATTTGCTAGCTCTTTGAAATAGAGAAGCGCGGTACAGCTCGTCGTCAATAGCAACAGGTTTTTGATCTGGTCTTTGAATGATCATGTTGTTCTTATGCGACAGAGGTGAAGGAAGTTCAAAACGCACTTTCATTATTTCATCATTGGCCTGTGTGAGAAAAGAGAAACAAAGTCAGCTTTCTCTTCCAGCTAATTGTCGCCAAAGTTCAAACAGGAAATACCGATTTTATGAACTTTTGAAAGGTGCGCGTGTGTGCGAGGTGGAACAGAGAGAGGGAAAAGTGAGTAACAGCAGGGTGGTTGGGGTGTTTGCTTGATTAAGGCTGGTGCCGTTGCATTTACGCGTTAACCTGGATTCATATGATATGTTGCAATTGGACTTATCAAATTCATAAACCATGATCCTAACCCCCAAGTTCAATAACGTCATCAAAGTATGAATAATGAGCACGAGCGATGTGGATTCTAAATCAGCGCGTCAGATCAAATTACAGTTAGTGGAACAGTAACCATGGCTCATCTTTTATGAGCGCATGTGTTAAATGAACTGATACAGCTGCAATTGGGAAGTCGCCATACACCTAGTAGAGAGATGCAGGTGATGGTAAATCGGACCTAGAAATGTTGGTTGTGAGATGGATATGATGGTAAATCGGACTTGGTGGAGTGATGGAGATGATGGTAAATGGGACCTGTTGGTGAGAAGGAGGGGATGGTAAAGGGATCTTGTTGGGGGTTAAAGGTAATGGTAAATGAGAAATGGTTGAGAGATGGATGGGATAGTAATTGGGTATTGTGGTGATATGTACCTGGTGGCTAATGTGACCTTGCGAACCGTGTGATGAGCATCATGTCGCATAGTTGTTTTCGAGGCACGCAGCTGTTCTCCAGGAATTATGTGCTGTGGATTCTATGCGAGTTAAATAATAACTTCATTTGGCTTTAGGATGTGTTATCGCTGTAATGTTTGGCTAATATTCTTCTCCCAGTGGCAATTACATAACTATATCACGCCCTGTGTACACACAGTCGCATATCCCTCATTTAGAGACTTCATAAAATATAACAGATCAATGAGATTGTGTCCATGTTTCGATATTGTTTATTCAATTTGATCAGATTTTAATAGAATCATTTTTATTGTCGCTTCCTTCTTTTTACAAACCAAATCCGAGAACAAAAATTTATTTTCGCTTATGACGTGATCCAGGTGGCGATTGCCGATGAACTCATAATGGATTTGTCTCGGTGGATAAGAGACAATCTTCATTATCACTTTCACAATTAACTGAGAGCGTTACTGACACTTTAGTTACTGCGTCAGGCTTGTGGTAATGGTCAGGACCCTGAGACTGTCTCATCAAACGCTCACCAAGATATGTCACACACCCGAAGAAGCAGAAGCCGACAACAATGATACCCAATGATATCCCAATGAGCGAAGGGGTCATAGGCTTGACGGTAAAAAATGCACAAATCAGTGCAACGGAATCCAGCACAATAACAAGTCCTGCCAACACCAGTCTGTGAAAATGACTGCCCAAAATGGAACCCACATGGGTAACCGATCACAACAACAGGTATACATACCAACAAGAACTCCCATGTTTTGGTCGTTATTTCTTGTAGCACTACACCCTTCCAATACGTACACATGATGGAGTTGAATGCCATAAGTATGACAGATGTGGGTGTTGCCACTCTTTCGGACAAACAAAAGAGAAGTGTCAGGATACTGAAACTACAGACATCTAAACCCGAGCCAGAGAACGAGGTAAATATACCGCCAACAAAACCTGCTCCTACCAGCGTAATAATCTTCCACAAATTAACATTCTGAATGGTGGAAAACGTTTGTCTCTTTTTATAATGATTTAGAAATCCTAGGACGGAGGCGAAAGCGAACCAGATGCTGACAAATCCTATCTGTTTGTAATTTGGCGTGAGATGTACATCTACAACATGGAGACCAAATATGAGACCAGCGATTCCACCAATGGAACAACATATGACACTACAGAACTCGACCTGGACGCGCATAAAGAAGATGGTGAAGGATGCTGCTCCCATCCCACAAGTTTGTATCATAACGGAAAAATCCCGGGCAACTTGATACCTAGAGACATTATCATTACGGGGAAAGCCAAGGCACCACCCCCGTCACTTGTTATTCCTACAAACTGCCATCGCTTATGTGAATATTGATATTGTCAACCAACTCAATGGTTAAAATTACAATCCATCTCGGTAAATATTATCTATACCAAACCTGCAATCACTGATGCAAATATTCTCGTGATGCTTATCGAGTATCGTCTAGAAAATATCTGCAATGCGCCATGTTATATCATGTATGACCACCATAGGAAATGGAAGAAAATCGCAGGTATTGCAAAGCCGAGAAGCCGTTTGTGAGAAGCTACTATTTACTCTAAGAAATTTGTGTGAGAATCAGAAGGTGGGGGGATTTGTTGGTTCCCTTTTTCAAGTTCGGAACTGCAATGAAGACCGTCGCAGGAAAGGAGAATTATTATGATAAAAACGTTGCTGCATTCATTAGTTGTGTCCAATTGGGAAAACAAATAGTAGTTAACTGTCCAGAGGTATTTCTTTGCAAAAGCTTTAGGTCCCAGCCTTAGGTAATTGCAATGAAGATGCTGAAAGCGTTTTTGAAATCATTTAGATTAATTTATCTTCTAACAAGGTATCATCGCTCCCTATGAGTCACAAATTACCGTAAAATAGCATGCTTCACTTATTGGACACAATGTTACGGCTGTCGTTCACGAAAGTAGCGAAAGTAGCGGAAAGTATCGACCAACGAAGCACAACCGAATATGAATAATTTTCATGTTATGCACCTTTGATCAGTGAATTCACTGCGAAACAAGAAGAAAACGCACTCATGTCCCTGTCAAAATAACATAAAAAAGAACGTTCACCTGTGGTGAGATGGTGTCACGATAGCCATTGGTTATACGTCTTTCTTCCATTGCTAAAGAAGCATCTGTAAATCAGGAATGAAAAAGCAATACTTAATGTATGCAGTGAACTGCTTGCAATAAACCACTCATTATCCCTCGCAGTAATCTCACAGACGCCATATCTTATATACGTACAGAGTACAACCAAATAACTGTTTGCCAGAAATGTTAGAGTGAGGCCAGTTGTAAGAGGGTGACAGGAACGTTACTGTTCGTCAAATAACCACGGCAAAGTTACTAGTTAATCGTAAAGTTTCTAAGTCCGGTTGTTCACATACAGACTGGATGAGAGGACCAAACATACACAACAGAATGATGAATTTGTGACCTCAACCAATGTTAAGTCAAAGATTAATAATACTTCAGTCACTTAAGTCATATTGACTGGTGTCAGGTACGGGTTGTGTGGTTAAGGTCAAGCCCTTATCATTGTGGCCTAACTCCAGCCATGTTACCTCTTGGTCATACGTCGCATCGATGAATTCTTCGATGACGATCGATTTGCTGCGACTTTATTCAGCTAGGCTCCAAGTACTCCTGTTTTATTTTTGTTCAAGGCAAACACCGACATACTTACCGAAGGCAAAGCTCTAAATTTCGTCAAACTAGTATGAGTGATGGTCAAATGTCACACTGCTTTGGCATCCCAAATTTTATGGGTTACCATCACGCTCAATCGGTCACATGATGTATGGTAATGACTAAGTCACCGACGAGAAGTTCAAAGTCTTAGGAGGAATCAATGTAACATTTGCCCCAGTTAGTCCAATATAGTTTTTGTTGGTTTACGTATAGATCAATTTTGCTGTCGCTTGTAAAACACAACCATATCGTGGACGATGTTGCATAAGCCGTTTGAATTCAAAACATGACACGTTCCACCCGGGAAAAATGCTCAATACCACGACAGTAAAATATTTCAACAACACCATAATATGTATGATGCGGACCTTTGTAACGTTATCGAAAGTATCTGATGCTGCGTATGCTGTCTTCAAATTTGTTTGCAGTATGATTCGTGAGGTTTCAGACCTATCGGCTATTTGCTGTGTAATATGTGGACAAATAGATCCAAATAGTGCAAATAATCCCACTAGTTATGATCATTCATCGTCGGACTTTTAACACAAATTGTCGTCGTGACATTTTATCAACTAACCCAATAAGATTTCAATCCATTTCCGTATAAATGTCTGATTGACCTTATTAAAGTTTAATAGATCATAGCTAGCGATTATGAAACGTCGAACAAAATATCGACCCCATAGTTATGTTTGTGTCACTAATTGCTTCTTTGTAAGGGGTTGTATTTGCTTAGTTAACAATATTCGTAAAGCAGCTGCTAAAAGCAAATTGATTCGGATGTTGCCTTTTACACATATGCTGTTATTAAACAAGTGAGGTGTATGCTGGCAAAAATCCCATTCCAAAAGGTTCATGTTTTGTTTAAAAAGCTTATTTTAAGCAATAGAGAAGCTTCTTACAAACTGGTTTCCTATTTCCACACATTTTGAGATGATCGCCTTCGTTATGCATGCCAGGGTAATTACAAAAGTGAAGTATTGTACATTAGTTAAGCAGAGAATCATTCAATTTTTTATTAACTTTAATTCACCAAACTTTGATTTAAGCTGGTTTGAGTAATCAGTATCGATGCGTTATATTTCTGCAGAAAAATGGAGCCCGTATTCAAGGCCTGTCAAATCTATTTCAGCAATCATTGACCCGATCGCAATTCCCTAACGGTGATTGGACCACGAGATGTGTGCAAAAATGTCGTCGATGATCGATATGTGGCAATTATATCAATATATCAAGTCCCTGTGTACACACAGTCAATTAGAGACTCCATTAAATGTATAACAGATCAATGAATTTGTGTCCACTTTTCGATTTTGTTTATTCAATTGATCAGACTTTAATTAATGATTTTTATTGTCGCTTCCTACTTAAAAACCAAAAAAAGAGAACAAATTAATTTTCGCCTATCAAGTTATCCACGGTGGACTAACTCATTCTGGATTTGTCAAGGCGGATAGGACACAATCTTCATTATCACTTTCACAATTAACTGAGAGCGTTACTGACACTTCAGGTACTCCGTCAGGCTTGTGGTAATGGTCAGGACCCTGAGACTGTCTCATCAAACGCTCACCAAGATATGTCATACACCCGAAGAAGCAGAAACCGACAACAATGATACCCAATGATATCCCAATGAGCGAAGGGGTCATAGGCTTGACGGTAAAAAATGCACTAATAAGTGCAACGGAATCTAGCACAATAACAAGTCCTGCCAACACCAGTCTGTGAAAATGACTGCCCAGAATAGAACCCACTGGAGCACCGATCACAACAACAGGTAAACACACCAACAAGAACTCCCATGTTTCGGTCGTAATTTCCTGTAGCACTACTCCCCTCCAATACGTACACATGATGGAGTTGAATGCCATAAGTATGACAGATGTGGGTGTTGCCACTCTTTCGGACACACGAAAGAGAAGTGTCAGGATACTGAAACTACAGACATCTAAACCCGAGCCAGAGAACGAGGTAAATATACCGCCAACAAAACCTGTAGCTAATAGAGTAATAATCTTCCACAAATTAACATTCTGAATGGTGGAAAACGTTTGTCTCTTTTTATAATGATTTAGAAATCCTAGGACGGAGGCGAAAGCGAACCAGATGCTGACAAATCCCATCTTTTTGTAATTCGGCGTGAGATGTACATCTACAACATGGAGACCAAATATGAGACCAGCGATTCCACCAATGGAACAACATATGACACTACAGAACTCGACCTGGACGCGCATAAAGAAGATGGTGAAGGATGCTGCTGTCATCCCACAACCTTGTATCATAACGGAAAAATCCCGCGCAACTGACGCCTTGATACCTAGAGCCAGTGTCATTACGGGGAAAGCCACGGCTCCCCCTCCCTCACTTGTCATTCCTGCAAACAGCCATCGCTTATGTGAATATAGATATTGTCAACCAAATCAAGTTAATTTTTGGAACATATTGTATGGTATGTCCCCATTATCTGTCAAATAAAGATATCACTATGGATGAAATCACAATCCAACTCGGTATATATTATCTATACCACACCTGCTATCACTGATCCAAATATCATCGTGATACTCATCGAGTATCGTCTAGGAAATATCTGCCATGCGCCATGTTGTATCATATATGACCACCATAGGAAATGGAAGAAAATTGCAGGAATTGCAAAGCCGAGAAGCCGTCTGTGAGAAGTTACTATTTTCTCTAAGAAATTTTTGTCAGAATCAGAGGGTGAGGCGACTTGGTTTGTTCCCTTTTCCAAGTTCTGCTCTGCAATGAAAACCGTCGCAGGAAAGGAGAATTATTATAATGAAAACCTTGCTGCATTCATTAGTAGTGTCAAATTGGGAAAACAAAAAGAAATTACCTGTCCAGAGGTATTTCTTTACAAAAGCTGAAGGCCCCAGCCTGAGGTATTTGAAATGCAGATGCTGGAAACATTATTTCAGATCACCTAGATTAATTAATCTTCTAACAAGGTATCATCGCACACTTTGAGTCACAAATCGACAGTTAAATAGCTTGCTTTACGGAATGGACGCAATGTTATGTATGGCGTTCACGAAAGTAGCGGAAAGTATCGACCAATGAAGCTATGTCCAAAACAGTACGTAAATAATTTTCGATGTAATGCACACTTTAATCAATGAATTCACTGAAAAACAAGAAAAAAACCCATTCAGGTCCCTTTCAAAATAACAGAACAAAACGAACGTTCACCTGTTGTGAGGTGGTGTCACGATTGCCATTGGTTATACTGCTTTCATCCATTGTTCGAGAGGCATCTGCAGAGCATACGTCGAGATTCACTCTTAACTTCATATCACATGTTTTTACTATTCATCCAAAGACAGAATGCAATGGCTGAAGCATGAATGAAAACACAAACATGCAGCATGAGATTGCATTTATATTTTCCTATTCAATGTGCATTATCAACTTGGACGCCCCCTGATGTATGTATGTATGTATGTATGTATGTATGTATGTATGTATGTATGTATGTATGTATGTATGTATGTATGTATGTATGTATGTATGTATGTATGTATGTATGTATGTATGTATGTATGTATGTATGTATGTATGTATGTATGTATGTATGTATGTATGTATGTATGTATGTATGTATGTATGTATGTATGTATGTATGTATGCATGCATGTATGTATGTATGTATGTATGTATGTATGTATGTATGTATGTATGTATGTATGTATGTATGTGTATGTATGTATGTATGTATGTATGTATGTATGTATGTATGTATGTATGTATGTATGTATGTATGTATGTATGTATGCATGCATGCATGCATATGTATGTATGTATGTATGTATGTATGTATGTATGTATGTATGTATGTATGTATGTATGTATGTATGTATGTATGTATGTATGTATGTATGTATGTATGTATGTATGTATGTATGTATGTATGTATGTATGTATGTATGTATGTATGTATGTATGTATGTATGTATGTATGTATGTATGTATGTATGTATGTATGTATGTATGTATGTATGTATGTATGTATGTATGTATGTATGTATGTATGTATGTATGTATGTATGTATGTATGTATGTATGTATGTATGTATGTATGTATGTATGTATGTATGTATGTATGTATGTATGTATGTATGTATGTATGTGTATGTATGTATGTATGTATGTATGTATGTATGTATGTATGTATGTATGTATGTATGTATGTATGTATGTATGTATGTATGTATGTATGTATATGTATGTATGTATGTATGTATGTATGTATGTATGTATGTATGTATGTATGTATGTATGTATGTATGTATGTATGTATGTATGTATGTATGTATGTATGTATGTATGTATGTATGTATGTATGTATGTATGTATGTATGTATGTATGTATGTATGTATGTATGTATGTATGTATGTATGTATGTATGTATATGTATGTATGTATGTATGTATGTATGTATGTATGTATGTATGTATGTATGTGTATGTATGTATGTATGTATGTATGTATGTATGTATGTATGTATGTATGTATGTATGTATGTATGTATGTATGTATGTATGTATGTATGTATGTATGTATGTATGTATGTATGTATGTATGTATGTATGTATGTATGTATATGTATGTATGTATGTATGTATGTATGTATGTATGTATGTATGTGTATGTATGTATGTATGTATGTATGTATGTATGTATGTATGTATGTATGTATGTATGTATGTATGTATGTATGTATGTATGTATGTATGTATGTATGTATGTATGTATGTATGTATGTATGTATGTATGTATGGTTGTATATGTGTACGCATTTATGCATGGACAATACGTTCTACGATGAATATTTGGAATCGTATCTGAAATCGTTTTGCCTTGACCTATAACTTACCTTTGCAGCAGCTTGTTGGCGACATTTCTCAAAGCGGAGTTCGAGAACACCATCTATTTGGAGATCAAGCAATCCTCTCGGGATGATTCGAGTCCGGCCAAATCCTGTTAAATATGCCTGACATATTACGTAGGTTGCAGTATGTTATTGAGTGCATGAAATGTCTGATGCCAACTAAATTAGCATATACCAAAGCATATGGTGCTCGAAATTATTGCCAATTAATTGAGTCGGATTTGCATAATCTTGTTTTGACATATTCTACTTGTTTCCATCTCATTTAGCATATATTACAGACCTGCGAATGGTTTGCGATGTTATGTATACAGTTATCATTTATGATTAATGGCTGGGTTGGTCAGTGGCCTCAGCTGCGACATACATCGGGGGAGCAACCGTGTTTGGATGCAGCATGGCCAGGAGAATGGGGTTTGTCGGGGAGGTGGGTGTAAATGGAACAGGTGGGACTGGTGTTATTGATGCGGAAATAGAATCGAGTTGTCAGGTGGCTGCCAGATGGCTTGGCGGTTGTTGGCGTTTTGACAGACCAGTGGACTGGTAGCACGAGCCTGAGAGCGGTGTGGTTGGTTATTTGCTGCAACTTCAGCGACGAAGATGTGGACGACGAAGCCGCGGAAGAACACATGATGAAGACGGTGTGGACGACGAAATGTCGACGGTCACGTGGACGACGACATGATGACGTGTCACATAAGCCAAAGGGGATCGTCGTGCCAATCAAATAAACATCAATGTTCTCTTGATAGGGATCACGAATTAGGAGTAAGCCTTACAATAAGAAATCAATGTAGCCATTCACAAATAAGGTGAAAAATTTCTTTCGCAAAATTATATATATGTATATGTATATATATACATATATATATATATATATATATATATATATATATATATATATATATATATATATTATATATATATATATATATATATATATATATATATACGAGATTTACGAGATATATATTTACGAGCTTCGTAAATTATAACTTCATTTGGCATTAGGATGTGTTATTGCTGCAATGTTTGGCTAATATCCTTCTCCCGGTGGCAATTATATTACTATATCAAGTTCCTGTGTACACACAGTCGCATATCATTCAGAGGCTCCATAAAATATATAACAATATATAACAGATCAATGAACCTGTGTCCACGTTACGATTTTCTTTATTCAATTTCATCAGTTTATAATCAAATGATTTTTATTGTCGCTTCCTTCTTTCAAACCAAATCCGAGAACAAATTTCATTTTCGCTTATCACATGAGACACCGTGTCGATTGTCGCTGAACTCTTTATGGATATTTCTCGGTGGATAAGAGACAATCTTCATTATCACTTTCACAATGAACTGATAACGTTCTTGACACTTCAGGTACACCGTCAGGTTTTTGGTAATGTACAGAATCACGAGATTTAATCATCAAGTGCTCACCGAGATATGTCACGCAACCAAAAAAGCAGAAGCCGACAACAATGACACCCAATGATATTCCAATAAGCTGAGGAGTCATAGGCTTGACGATAACAAATGCACAAATCAGTGCAACGGAATCTAGCACAATAACAAGTCCTGCCAACACCAGTCTGTGAAAATGACTGCCCAGAATGGAACCCATTGGGGCACCGATCACAACAACCGGTAAACACACCAACAAGAACTCCCATGTTTCGGTCGTAATTTCCTGTAGCACTACTCCCCTCCAATACGTACACATGATGGAGTTGAATGCCATAAGTATGACAGATGTGGGTGTTGCCACTCTTTCGGACACACGAAAGAGAAGTGTCAGGATACTGAAACTACAGACATTTAAACCCGAGCCAGAGAACGAGGTAAATATACCGCCAACAAAACCTGTAGCTAATAGAGTAATAATCTTCCACAAATTAACATTCTGAATGGTGGAAAACGTTTGTCTCTTTTTATAATGATTTAGAAATCCTAGGACGGAGGCGAAAGCGAACCAGATGCTGACAAATCCCATCTTTTGTAATTCGGCGTGAGATGTACATCTACAACATGGAGACCAAATATGAGACCAGCGATTCCACCAATGGAACAACATATGACACTACAGAACTCGACCTGGACGCGCATAAAGAAGATGGTGAAGGATGCTGCTGTCATCCCACAACCTTGTATCATAACGGAAAAATCCCGCGCAACTGACGCCTTGATACCTAGAGCCAGTGTCATTACGGGGAAAGCCACGGCTCCCCCTCCCTCACTTGTCATTCCTGCAAACAGCCATCGCTTATGTGAATATAGATATTGTCAACCAAATCAAGTTAATTTTTGGGAACATATTGTATGGTATGTCCCCATTATCTGTCAAATAAAGATATCACTATGGATGAAATCACAATCCAACTCGGTATATATTATCTATACCACACCTGCTATCACTGATCCAAATATCATCGTGATACTCATCGAGTATCGTCTAGGAAATATCTGCCATGCGCCATGTTGTATCATATATGACACCATAGGAAATGGAAGAAAATTGCAGGAATTGCAAAGCCGAGAAGCCGTCTGTGAGAAGTTACTATTTTCTCTAAGAAATTTTTGTCAGAATCAGAGGGTGAGGCGACTTGGTTTGTTCCCTTTTTCAAGTTCTGCTCTGCAATGAAAACCGTCGCAGGAAAGGAGAATTATTATAATGAAAACCTTGCTGCATTCATTAGTAGTGTCAAATTGGGAAAACAAAAAGAAGTTACCTGTCCAGAGGTATTTCTTTACAAAAGCTGAAGGCCCCAGCCTGAGGTATTTGAAATGCAGATGCTGAAAACATTATTTCAGATCACCTAGATTAATTAATCTTCTAACAAGGTATCATCGCACACTTTGAGTCACAAATCGACAGTTAAATAGCTTGCTTAACGGAATGGACGCAATGTTATGTATGGCGTTCACGAAAGTAGCGGAAAGTATCGACCAATGAAGCTATGTCCAAAACAGTACGTAAATAATTTTCGATGTAATGCACACTTTAATCAATGAATTCACTGAAAAACAAGAAAAAAACCCATTCAGGTCCCTTTCAAAATAACAGAACAAAACGAACGTTCACCTGTTGTGAGGTGGTGTCACGATTGCCATTGGTTATACTGCTTTCATCCATTGTTCCAGAGGCATCTGCAGAGCATACGTCGAGATTCACTCTTAACTTCATATCACATGTTTTTACTATTTATCCAAAGACAGAATGCAATGGCTGAAGCATGAATGAAAACACAAACATGCAGCATGAGATTGCATTTATATTTTCCTATTCAATGTGCATTATCAACTTGGACGCCCCCTGATGTATGTATGTAATGTATGTATGTATGTATGTATGTATGTATGTATGTATGTATGTATGTATGTATGTATGTATGTATGTATGTATGTATGTATGTATGTATGTATGTATGTATGTATGTATGTATGTATGTATGTATGTATGTATGTATGTATGTATGTATGTATGTATGTATGTATGTATGTATGTATGTATGCATGCATGTATGTATGTATGTATGAATGTATGTATGTATGTATGTATGTATGTATGTATGTATGTATGTATGTATGTATGTATGTATGTATGTATGTATGTATGTATGTATGTATGTATGTATGTATGTATGTATGTATGTATGTATGTATGTATGTATGTATGTATGGATGTATGTATGTATGTTTGTAGCGTACGCATTTATGCATGCACAATGTGTTCTATGATGAATATTTTGAAGCGTGTCTAAAATCTTTTTGCATTGACCTATAACTGACCTTTGCAGCAGCTTGCCTGCGACATACTTCAAAGCGGTGTTTCAGAAAACAATCTACTTGGAGATCAAGCTATCTTCTCTGGATGATTCGATCCTGGCCACATCCTGTTAAATATGCCTGACATATTACATAGGTTGCATTATGTTTTTGTGGGCATGAAATGTATGATGCCAACTAAATTAGCATATACCAAAACAGATGGTGCTCAAATTTATTGGCTGGATAAATCGGTTTGGCGCGATCTGTTAATGATATATTCTACTTGTTTCGATCTCATTTAACATGTATCTCAAACATGCGAATGCTTATCAATTGGTGTGACACTGGAGTGGTAGGGTTTGCACCTTATAAGCTTTCGCAATAGCAAATTATATAAGGCCGAGCATATGCGGTTATTGTTCCCTTGAACCCTGAACTTAGGTTCTGAGAATATGAAGCGCATTTAGCCCGCGCGTATTCTTTAAAATGATTGGCCTTGGCCAGGGTATCAGTGTCGTCACATTACTTGATGGTAATTGCATATATGTGTGATATAAGTGGCCGGGATACACTTGTCGAAATATGTATATGCAGCGGCGTACAAAGTAGCAAGGCGAGTGCGTCAGGGTGTTATCAAAGAACTTATAGCTATGCTAAGATGGTACACTCGCTCCTCCGCCCGAGAACATATGCGATCATGCCACCTGTCAGCAGCGTGGTGTTTTGTGATAGCCTCTCTTAAAACTACATGGAATTATCTGATCAATTCCGGAGCGTGGTCGTTCGAAGGCCAACCATTTTTATGCGGATTGCTATTTAAAGATGCATTTTTCGGCTATTTTGTGCTATTTATATTTTGCTTCTATTTTTGACTCATTTATAATCCTTACATGTAACTGGGAACACCGAATCATTTGTAATTTATCTAATAAGGCGCCCTGAAAATAGCCGTCGAACTTTGTTTACAAAAATATTCAGATGAATAGCGAACTGAACTAGTAACTAAGCATGTACAAAACTACTATTTTTGGGTATTATTGCTCAAACTCCTACCGTTTTCAATCTCTTTAGAGTCTACCGTGTGCCAAATTTGGGTAAAAAATCACGTCCGGTCAAAAATGAGAACTAGAATTTTACCATAAACATAGCTGGGGTTATCGATTGGACTCGAGTTTTTAGATGTCATCACATCACCTAGTAGGGAATCAATCGACGATTTTTTATCTGAACAGAATTCCAATTATTTTCGATGAAATGCAACTTTAATATCATTATTGTTCAGTAGACAGAATGATAGCATTGTCTTTGCATGAGGAACACGTCATCATTAACTTGATCGCCCGGATCTGTCCAGCAAGCTTATCCATATTCAAACACGACACAGCACGCATGAATATTTATCATCCACATTTTTTGGGGATATTAATGGCGTTTCTAAAAAAAATGACGCGTGAAAATATAACCATAGATATGAAGATGTGATATTCTTTAATAAGTTTTCGGATAATTTACAATGAACGAACTTCTGTTTAGAGGCGCTTAATTATTTGAGGAATGTGTTTTTTATGCAGTCAGGAATCCTGTCAATTCAGTTTCGCCTGTAGGGGACGTTAATTATCGTAAACCCGGTATTAAAGAGGGGTTCCAGTCCCATATAAGGAGCGATGTTGCCTAGCAAGCTGCTAGACAACTGCACATTGGAAACCCAAAGTTTAAACTTTTAAGACCTTTAGCCCCTGTCAGAGAGCAATCGGTTCGTGTGCGCTTTCATGACAAAGCGGTTTGAATGCGGTTCTTTGTACAGATTGAATCAAAATCGAATGCATCCAAGTGACAATTCTTCTTCCTCGAGGGAAAACGCACACATGTGAAAAACATTTGTTTTACTCATCTCACCTCACTGTTTATTCTAACTTTTTATTTATTTATCTTTCACTATCCCGAATTTCCGTGGCCGACTTTCTAGGCCATTATTTTATAATTCATAACTTCTTCTCCGCTGTAACTTTATAGCTCTAGCCCTGCGTGCTAGAATTCAGTTTCTTCTTCTCGTTTCCATTTCAAGTCAGCGTCATTTTATACATCACATGACCAATATTTTTTGTCACATGGGGTAAATCTTGCATGCGAATGAAAAAAAAGGGTGACACGGCTGTTTGCTATCGGAATACATGTCCAGACGTACGCGAGAATGCGGATGTTTGGTTCTACCTATGTGAAGGTTTGTAGGGATGTGCCGCCAAAATAGGGTTGGGGTTTTTTTGCACTTAGCTTTACGAAAGGTTCGGGCTATTTTGGGCATTTTGGTTTACGAATTGGTCGGTTTTTGAGACTGCCAGGTATAGAAATGGGTCGCATACGCTTTTATCATATCTGAATGATTGCGCAAGGTCATATATTTCGCTAAGGTATATCAATGGGTTGCTTTTTGCTGATTCATTATATCAATGGGTCCATATTTCAAAGATTTGGTTTATTGATGGGTCCATTTTTCCAAAATTTAATATATTGATGGTCGAGATATGGGTCGTTTTTTTAATCCAATGGTGGCTCACCCCTACCCACTCTCCATGGCATACTTGTTGGATGCTACGTTACATAACGTGCTACGCTAACATAACTTCTCTGCAGTAGGTAACGGAGCGCAAGCGATTTGACCCGGCCTTGACCTATGACCGGGTGATGACAACCAGCGCACGTCAAACAAACAAACATGAATGGTCAACAAGAATTTGCGAGGATTGGACAAAAAAAACGCTCGTCGATCAAAACACTTATTAAGACAATGAAATTCGATTTTATTGTTTTTCTCGCTGTCAGACCAAACCGCAGCTACAAACGTACAGATGAAAAATTATGTTTGATAGCGAACTCACGGACTGTCATACTCAGTCAAAGAATAATGAAGGACCATTTAATTATTTGCAGAAACAATCCTCCTCCTGGCATTGACGCGTCTCTACTTTAAATGGCTCTTAAGAGCAAAAAAAATCACCTTTTTCAGTCAATTTCCAATAATAAATTCGTTTTCATATCTGACTGCCGCCATTTTTAGAAACGCTTGACGGCCATGAAACGTCGGCGGAACGGAATTTTTTTCAGATAAATGCCTCATTTTGGGCATACAGAAAAGTTTTTCACAAAAAAATGTATCTTATTCTTCTAATCGAAAACAACAGAAATTTTATTTGTAGCATTTAGGAGTGGATAATTCGTATCAATATTTCCTCGCGTAATGGTCCGAATTTGCCCCCCAAAGCGATTTACATGGGATAGAGGCGAATCTTAGCTTGTGTGGAAACCGATGCGTAAGGAGATCGACCCCTACCTTTTTTCTAGGAGAGAACCCCCTCCCGGTGTTGGCCTCTTGAATTGTGTATTAGAAAACTGACAGACACTTAAACGGAATCAATTGCGCAGTAAGAGAGCCAGCAAGTGTTAGAAGGCACGCCACCGACTTAGCTCAGTTGGTCACGAACAAGACTTCATATTTGTTTTTTTTTCGGCTCCTTGTTTCTTCTGTTTTAAAATGATTTGTGAAAATATAGCAGTTGGGGCAATGCCGTCGTCTTCGCCTGAATGTCCTTTCAAGTGTATCTGCAACCTCATCAGCCGGTTTTGTGGTCAATACATCTGCCGCTTTGTTTTGTGAAGCCACGTCCACTACAATGATGGCATACTTGTAAGTCTGGCGTTGTAAGCTGTAATGAGGAAGAAACAAGAGATCAGCTTGGTGAACCTCTTTAGGTGCAGACAAATCAAATGGCCGCGGAATATGTCTAAGGATTTTTTAAGCAAACCCCGAGCCACGTCCTGAGAAACCCTCGCGGCTGCTGCAAGGTTCCTGATAGCTGTAATGCCCTTCCAATAGCCATTGTAGATTTTGTAGATTGTTTGCGTGCGACTGGTTGTGCGATCCGTTGTTATGTATTCAAGAAAGGAGCCTCCATATGATAAGTATGAGAATCAACCTCTACTCAGTTCGTTCGCCCAACACCGCTCTCCCAAGACAGGACACAGTCTTTTCGGATTACTTGGCGAGAATGTAGGCGACCAGGCCGGTTGCAACCATGCAAAAGATAATGATTCTCATATCATTCCCCTTTTCGTCATCTGAGCCGAGGTAAGCGTGGTATTGGCTATCGCGAATAGGCAAGTATTGGGTTTAACGGCCCACCAACACTAAAATGTTATTTGGTGCCTTGACATGTGGGATTAATATGAACAGATAGCATTGACCTGTTTGAGCAGCCGACTTCTAGGGTCAATGGAAAAAAGAGGGGGAAATGTTGATGCCGATGAAAAAGATATCAATGCATACAGTTATCCTAGGAAAAGTCACCACCAGCCGATTGACTGGACCAGGCCATTCAAGCATTTCGTCAATGTAAAATCAGGGCCAAAGCGGTGTGTTGCAGAAATGGCCCTTGCAAGGACCACTTCATTCAACCATCTGGATCCCATCTGGATCCCATTGCCCACAGACACGAGTCGCAACCTACAGGTTGCCCCCTATTAATCGCCTCTGACGACATGCATGAGGATGCAGTGGGCATATTTCACACGCGACCCACTGTGGAGTCATGTCAACAGATACCGCTGGCACATTAGCGCTTGTTTTGTCAGCTTGAAGAGATGCTATGTCTGGTTCTGCAAAGAGTTAATTAATGATGATATCAGGATCCATCTTGCTTGCAATCAGTCTTGCTATTACAAATAAACGTCGTCGAAATGTAATATATTGGTAGGCTGCCCAGACAAAAATGCCTAACCCGGCAACCTCTGGCACAGTCGTCATCACTGTGATCAGGAGCAAGGTAGTTTCAGTTTGTATGCAAACAACTTCTTTTTGTCGGTCAGCGTTTTTGTGGCCGACCATTGGTCAATACTGTTGAGTGTGGGCTCACCCTGCATCCGCTGGTATAAGGCCCTCAAATAGTCATGGAGCCACTCGACAGTGTCTACAACGTACACCTCGGGGTCGGCACACACCCCAATCCGTGCCTGGTAGGTCTGATTGAAAGAGATGGCGGGGAGACGATTACAATATGCTGGAAGGCACCGTCGAAAGCGCCTAAAAGTAGGTTGAGCATGAAGATGGTGTTTCCACACAATGTCTGACCACAATCAACAGATAAAGAAGAAAGAATAGAGGTCGAGTCATAACGTAAGGGAAGCCGTTGCACAATGCACGAAGCAAGAACTGGAAATTCGGCAGGGAAACTGATGGACATCGGAGCCGAGATAGCTTACAAAATGTCACAACTGTGCAATGAATCTTGCATATAAGTGAAGGGTGTCAGCATATAAAGCGGCTTCTTAGAGAGAGGAGGTGACTGTGAAGAGGAATGTGAGTACGAATCTTGTTGAGAGAGTGGTGATCCGTGTATTTCCCACAATTAGGAAACGACACAGTGTCAGCAACAGTATTTCCCTTGACAGGCACATGCTCAGCAAGAATAAGGATATAACATTGTATGTATGTGAATGTGAGTTTGAGGCATGTTATTGACTTTTGAATATAGTTTATTAATAACTTGAACGATGGCCATGTTATCACAGAACCAACGCGACGATTAGCACGAAGTGAGGACCACATTGGAAGGGACAGCACAATGAGGAACAACACGTGACATTAATAGGCCAACAACCTTGAAAACAGCGACGGCAAAAATCACCAGCATATGCAAGCATAAGACTGTTCAGACTGACTGTGTGAGACGGATAGGATGGTGTGGCTTCAAAAAGTCACATTCGAAGGAACGGTCGACCTGGAACTATAACCCAACAAGCAAAGATCCGATTTAAGATTGTATTTTTCTCAAAGTGACCCATCAGCGGTACCCAAACTGTGTGAGAAAATCACTGATTGAAGCAATTGTACCAAGTCAAACGAGCCACCATGGGGGCATTATCTACCTGAATGCCATGTTATACGACTACAGAAGAAGGAATAACTGTTTTACTAGCTTTAATAGGCAGATTGATGGACTTGGCAATGGCGAGGAATTCCTTGAGACTGGCTACATGTTAGGGAATTATTAGAGCAAAAGAAAATGAAATCATCTATAATATGTCGTACCTGAGGATCATTGAGTTCGGACTGAAGGGTGCATTAGAGGGAAGAGCATAAAATATCCGAATATCTAACATGAAACCGAGCATTCCATAAGCAAACAGCTATCAGCATAGAACTTCCCTTGCCAAATGAAGAGAATAATCGTCAAGGCGAATAGGTATGCAGGTTGTATGTCGCATTAAAGAAATTAAGCACTAACTACCGGCGGAATCAATAATAGATACCACATGGTCGAAATCTTCATACTGAACAGAACCCCGAGCCACGAGGAATGGAAATGATTTGCATAAGCCTGAACTATGCCGGTACAAAATTGAGTGGGGGAAAACCATGGCAGAAAATGGCGATGGATCATATGGTATGATACCTATTGCGCCTCGACCTCTAGAGAAAGCAGGGAATCTACTACAGAAGTTTAAGAGATAGCCTAATGCTGGTTACAGGAATAAGTGTGTCCCTAGTAGCAAAATGGTTAATCCTGAAGCAGTCTCTAAGCCCAAAACATAAATGGCTCCTACCTAGCGGCCCGATGGATGGTAAGACAAGTAAGTTAAGTATAGAGGTTAATGGCGTACAAACGCTAGTGTGTTATATGGGGCGTACAAAGGTCGGGGAAACTATGAAAACGAAGAAACAAAAATTAAACCAACTTTTATTAATTGAATTGATGTATGATTTAGACTTAAGCGACAGAAAAATTGCACTCAAATAGGCAAATATCAAGACACACTATAGCACGGATAGTAAATATGCTATATGTGACAAAGAGTCATCAGAAAAAGATGCACATGGAAATAAACATAGCTAGATTGAAGTCAGACCAAAGAGTTCATAGCTTCGCTAAGAGCGTTCACTCGAGCTGTCCGCCTGAGGAAATATGTGAAGACGCCACCTGTTAGCCGAAGCGTTATTGTTATTGCGTCTCGTCATAGCGTCACTTAAAACCACGTGGAATCCTCTGCTTATTTTGTAGCTGTAGTCGCCTTGACCAATCATATTACAGTCGGTATCGTCGCCTGATGTTGGGGGTGTCTTTCCATTAATTTCATAATCGTCACGAAACTCAGCGTAACTATAAATTCTTCGCTCGAGACCTTCACATCCCCCTGACATGCCAAAAATGGTAATGTCGACCCCAGGCCAGTCCCCTCGCTTCAGACATTTATTGACAATCTAAAACTACCAGACACAGCCATGAAAGATCGAGGAAGTGAATGATGTAAGAGCTCACAAAGATATCCGAACAAGCCATAATTATACCACTGATACACTGCTCCAGGCGCACGAGATAGAAAAGGCTGCTGTGCGAGCTGACATGCCAGAGGACGGGAAGCGCATCATATCCTTACAGAGCTGGCACAAGCAGCTGGTGTTACCGTATGTTATCTACGCCGACTTTGAGGCGCTCACCGTGAAGCTTCCAGGCCCTGATCCCCACAAGGACAATACGCAGGAGCCACATGCAGTTACGGCTATGTAGTTGTCCGGTGCGATGGTCAGACCGAACTTCCTGTGGTGTAAAGCAAACTAAACGCTGTTTACATTCTTGCGAGCCCGGCAAGTTGCTTTTATTATAAAGATAGAAGAAATAACCCGGCAAGTTGCTTTCATAATAACGATAGATGAAATAACCCGGGAAGTTGCTTTCATGATAAAGATAGAAGTAATAACCCAGCAAGTTGCTGTTCCATCATCGTAAATACCCGGCGCGCACAAATCAGCAACGTTTGTCAGTGATCTTTGCATCCATACGAAACTAGCCATAGGAATTCACACTCAAGTGAGGGTTGTAATTTTACTCGTTGCTTATCTGTGTCCACGAAGTGTTTTTCGGCAAAGAGTTCACCAACAGCAAACCCGAGTGCGTTGACAGTGCGGTCAAGGCAGTTCTCTAGTAGGTCTTTTTTTCGCTTACTGCCATATAGCAACTAATTCAAGTTATATCTAAGGTTCTGATATTCCGGCGATGCGTAGTCTAGCATGCGCGCAACTACGCTTAGCTTCATATAGTTGTTCAGAGTTCTGCAACACCCATTACAAACGGCAATCAGGTTTCATGATAATGCTGCTTATTTTCTCAGATGTGTGCGCCTGTACATTATTCATACCTATATATTACCACCGGTCACCATTTGTACGACAAACTGCAACAATTATACATCACAGTCTACGGATACATACTTACTCTTTGGAAAAGGCCCCTGTAATGTTGGCAAGTTTTATGAAGTAATTCGGCGAGATAATGATGATTGTTTCGGTGTGAGGTATTTCGTATCCCAAATATTCCTTCAAGAATAAACTTATATTGATCTGCAATCAGGAGGTTATAAGGTTTCTTGATATAATACCAAAACTAAACGAAACTATCGCTTTCAGCAGCGAATGTCGAAAAGCGTCGGACGCAGAAAATGCAGGTTGTGATTTGGATACCGACCCTTGCCGTGCTACAATCCCGGCTCTCAACGGTTTGAGAGCCCCGACCCTAGGTCGAAAACTCGTTCTGATACCATAAGGACATGTGATGGAATACTAAACATAGCTGGATGTCTTTGTATAGGCTTTTATAATAGCTGGAAATAAAGCATTAGCGATTCGCCAAGCATCACCTGCAGCTCATTAGGCGTATGATACTGCTGGTACAGCGACAAGATGTCCGACCTCTCTTCGGCACTGGCATGTGCCTGTTGAACATAACATTGCGTTCTTCCACCTGTAACATCTCCACAGCCATTTCTGAAGCGTTTGATGCATCCAATAAAAACACCAGGTCCGTAATGGTCTTGACCAGCGCGTCTTTATACACACCTGAGCCGCCACTCACGTAGTAATACCTCGAAGATAGCAATAATGATCCCTGATCAAACTGGCACCGGAGAGTCCGATCACATCAGAATTCATAGCGCCGACAACAACAGACATACAGAGAAGGTAAATAGGACAAGCGTTGAGAAAGTACGGAATTATCAGTATGAGAATAATGGATCGACAATTTGAATGGTGTGCTTTTGTGATATGAGCATACCACAAGCCGGTTCACAGAAGCGTTCCTGATGTCCTGACGAATTCCACACCATATTAGCGGGTAACTGATGAGAAGCAGACTCTGTCCTAAGGCTCGCTCTATGCTCCAAGTTTGTTCGCCCCAAGGGGTCACACGAGAAGTCAAAGTCCATGACCCAAGGTCATTCACCAGCTGTAACATCCCGCCATGAAACCAAGGCGAGGTAAAAAGGCAAGTGCTCACCCTTAGACAAGGCCGTGACTGCATCAGACACTGCGTGACTAATGGTTATTGTGCACTTCAGCTACATGGGTTTTATCAATCTACATCCAACGTACATGATAAGTCTTTTGTGAAATTAAATATCACATCATAAAATAAGAATGTAATGGGCGTGCTCCTCGCCACCACCCTACTTACGGCAGGGAGAACTTGTCCCCGATGACCCTAAATTACTTATTTCACTGCCTTATTAGTTCGAAAGGACGTAAAGCAAGCCTCTTTCTGTCTACGTCACATTGTCAGATAGACTCCACTGACGATAGAAATACAATGAGCTGCAGAACCTGAGCCTACATAAGAACCACAACCATTAACGTCTGTCTGAATGAATATGACCTTCAGCAAATGTCCCCATTCATATGCGAGCCAGTATGAGTCGGTAAATACAGCCGCATTCAGTTTATCTGCCGCTGACTAGCTGTATGTTATCAGAAGATGTTTACGAGGATATAATGGCGGCGTCTCAACACAGAGCAAAGCGTTTACATTTCCGCCATTTACATCTGTAAATAGACCGAGGTCGTGTGAGTTAACAGTATCATAAGAGACGCCTAAGGGTGCTGTCTTTTTATCAATTCATTGAATATATATGAATTGAGTCGTGAATGATATGAATGTATCTGTGAATATGCGATTAAGCCTGACAAAAGCGTCTGAACTCTGATGGGCGCTGATTGTCAGATTGGTTTTTTCTCGAGTTTATTCAATGATTGGGTAGTTTTTAGGATCTCCTTTATTCGTTGTGTCTCTTCGAACCTAGCGTCAGCTACGGAATCTCTTGAAATTAGCGACTTCTGACAACTGCCTTGATACATAATGGAGTTTTTCTTAGCTCCAAAGTAATGACCCGAATGATGGGGTTTTTCTGTCGCTTTGTTTGCTATTTTCGAAACCTTGATCAGGAGAAAACAAATGGGGCTTTGGCTTATTGCTGCGCCAGATGATGACTATGATTTATCGACAGGACTTGGGCGAAAAAAGGTCAATCACCATTGATATCGAGAGAGAAATCGATATGTCCTGTTAAACCAGCTGGTTCGAAAAATGCAACCTTCCATGTTATGCCAGACACAGCTGTTTTACTTAATGCTTAGTGAACAAACTATTTCGATCTTACACACGCAATACAATAATATGCCGTTGCTATGAAATTGCCAAGCCGATCCTAGATCACCACATCTATGCCCACCCACATCCACTAAAAGTGTTCATCATTTCAATAAGACTACTCTAAGGTCACCAGTTAGCATAAATGTATGATCGATGCATGATTGTTCACAATTGATATGATGGAAAAACCTAACTGGAAGGATACATGTAAGATTGTTTGACGATATAAAGTTGCTAACAAGTTTGACCTTGTTGATAGCCCGAATGCCACTTTGCATATTATAAATCCATACTCCATGATAAACTCAACCTAATTGGTCACACTTTGTCATCATATGTCATCACCTATGTTTGAGCTTAGTTTAGTTAAGCACAAAATATGAGGTTCATGTTTAATTGGGGCCATTGGCTCCTACTCTTTCAGTAACTCAGACTACAGCCTTACCTCTAACCTTATATAAAGAGCCATATATTACCTGTAAAAGGGGTTCTCCTTTAGCATCCTCTCTCGCGGTTTCCTTCATGCATACTTTGTAGTAATGTCGAGCTTTCTCTATTGCTGACATTACGTCTCTTTCATCGGTTTCATCTTTCATTTCTAGCACCTGACATGAACAAACCAAAATATTGATTCACGCCGTGGTTTGAGGTATTTATGACATTTTCCTGTAGGCAATGAATACAGCAATGTCATATATTGCATAGAATGAGTCAAAAATCTGTCCTTTTTTTAGTTGATAAAATTATCTGGTTACAATCCTTTGTATGCATAGGGCGCTAAAAAGCCTTCGAAATTTGCTGGCAAATTATTCAAACGAGTGGCGAATGTGTCGAACGAGTCGTGTTTAGGTATTATCGCCCGCGTTCTATATTTGTATCTTACACCGTCTTCCAAGTGATGTATATGGTCTATTCGCCGCTTCCCGTTGAGAACAAGCAACGGGATTTTACAGCGTAAACAAAACAGCCAGACTCCCAGAATTGGATTTGAATATTTTGTCGCAGACGAATTGAGAGGATTTTCTTAATTGTGAGGCTGGAATTCTCCCTTACATATCTCGACTCAGTTGGAACGAATGCGTTGTTCATCTCTCATGACATAATCAGTGTACCAGGCGCATTCAACACATCTACACAAGGTGAACCTTAAATGAACTGGTATGTATCATATTGACTCGAAGCGTATCGATATATAGAGAAACATGCGCGTTAAGACGTCAAGAAGTCATGGCAGCGCAAACACAATACTAACCCGGTTTACCCGAACCGGATTAGCTTGGTTTAGAATTTGAAAACTACTCCAGATAGCCTTGTCGTGTGGGATGTGAGGGTTCTCTGCAAACCCGGCACAGCTGAACCCTTAGAAGTCATGGCAAGGATCCTGTGTCAGGTCCATTTTAGACAACACCTCGCCGGCTACTTGGACGCAGTCAGGCGTCAAGCAAGGTAATGACTGCAAGTATAACATACGTTTTAAGTTCGTCATAACACGAAACGTATTGATATAGAATCGATAGGTTTTTATTTCCCAGATACCTGACGTGACTTATCGTATTGGAAGTTATTGTTGATATGAAAGATCTCACTAATATCGATAGGCAAGATTATTGCCCCTTGTACGTGAATCAGTCAGTAAAATGATGTTATATCTTTGAATTTCAGCCCAAAGTTACACTTTCCGATGCACATGATGCAATGGCTAGAATAGTTCACATTGTCAGATAGACTCCACTGACGATAGAAATACAATGAGCTGCAGAGCCTGAGTCTACATTATAACCACAATCGTTAACAAATCTCTAACACAAACATTTTAAATTTTTTAAAGTTTTAAATGCACCTGGTTCATTCCATCGTGCATCTCTTCTCTTATATCCTTCAATTCGTGTGCCATTTCTTCCACCAGTTCTGTTAGCTCATCAGTGATGACACTGATGACAAAAAGAGTCCGATGACAAAGAGAAATGCCACGAGAAGTCCATGAAGTGAACATCGTCTCCCTCTCTTCTCTTCTTCTCTGAAATTCAATCGATGAAAGTTTTGATAATAGTTTGATGAGGTGAGGCCACGCTGTATATTGTGTCAATATTGTGTTGCAGATACTAAATATGAGCCTCTTTACCTTGGTTGTACATTGAAGGTCCGTTACCGACAATTATATCGGCCTTCGACATCATCTGGAGAGGGTAATTGTTGCACGAACGTGAGGAGTCGCCTCCTGAATCGCATTACAGAGCATAACCAAGAAACTGCAGAGTATCGCAAATGCAAATAACCCGCCCTTTTCATGGTGTGCAAATCATTACTATGAGTGGCAAAGTCAGTAATTGATGTACTGATCAGAGCCTGAAATACCACTTGTAGACACGTGTATTCGTGATATTTGAACGATTATGTTGCAATATCGCAAGCAAACTAAGTAATTGTGGCATTGCTGGAGGATGCTATACCCTAATCTGAAAGGTATGCCGGTAAGTATGGTAGTTCTGAGTTGTGCATCAATTGTCTAAACGGGAAAATATCCCTCTGGATTGTTTCGGCTTTTTCTTATCACAATATTCAACAAAATCAATCTTTGTGAAGGCTGGCAAAGATATCTCATGTCTCAATGTTCTGCTTGAATAAAAAAAACCTTGCTGGTTCTTCTTTACTTGGATGATCACGTTAAATGGCGGTCCACCCGACCCGCTGGCTCAAAGGTATCGTGCCGGACCTTCGTCCCCAAGGCTTGTGTTTCCCAGCCTTGTCTGGGCAACGGGTTTGTGAACTGGCAGCACTTCAGGGGAGCAGTCCCATCATGATAATCATCGTCATTTATCACCGTCACGATTTCTCCTCGTTGTTGAAAGTGACATATATCGTGTCTTGGGGTAGGGCTTAGATATTATTATTTATTCTTCTATTGCGCGTTCGTTTTACTTCAATTTACCAACACGGTTTGTAGGTAAATGAAGGACTCCACAAGCAGAACACAAAGTAGAAGTACGTGAGTCTCTTTTGAAGACTATGGTGAAGTTGACGAGAGTCAGTCTCTTTTGGAGTCTGGCTGTCTTCCTTCTGACTCTGTGGACCTCGAGGGACGCCTGTGGACTTCTGTGTTGATGCTCGTTTTTGTGGGTCTTATATTCGCTAGGATTAGCTTAACTACTCCGAGGAAATGGATGTATTATGATGCTATAACGATTGTCATAATGAACTTTTTTGTGTTCTTGTCTTCTGTCGTTGTATGCTCGTTTTTGAGGGGTCTAGGATTACTTAACTACTCCAGATAAGGAAATGAATAATACACCACACCACATCTACCTACCCCTCCAATGCATGCATTATACGAAGGATGCTGAGGCAAAAGCAATTACATGGCATACGAGGGTTTCGGAGGCAAAGGCAATTACATGGCAGATAAAACATAGCCATTTGGTTGAGATAGGGGGATTGAAATGCTACGCATACAACACTCAGCCACCAAGGTCAGATAAAAAGGGAAAAACATTACTCATTAGTAAACAAGATGAGTAAGCAACTGTACAGATATAAGTAGATCTTCATTAAGCAATAACATCACGCTTAATCCTGGCCACCAATCTCGTCTTAAATTACTTTCCTAACCAGCAGCTCAAAACAGGATCGTTACAACATAAATCCTCACTATAACCATCAATATGTGTAACATCTCATAACGTTAAGGCGTCAGTAAAGCCCAACAAGTCAAGGCAAGCAACACCAGCATCGCTACGAACTGAAAGATTTCCTGTAACCAACACAAACCTTGCCAGGTATGACATGTTGTTGAGCCTGCATCATACTGTATTGGCTCAATTTTGTGACACAGCATTAGCAAGTCAAATTGGTATTGTGTCAATACAATAATTTCTGTAGCCTGGTATATGCACAAGTGTGAGAAACGTTGGTGACAGCTGTGCTGGTTGTATCGCTACGACGAAATCACACAGGCAAAAGTAACTAACACGGACCCTATTCGAGCCTGTGACAAGTTCCCCGGCAACGATTCCCATTGGGCAACATCGGTCAACGTCCAAAAACGACCATCGACAAATCCTACAGTGTTATTGATTACTGCTCACGCTATGTGCTAGACTGGGCTTGCAGTACTGTGGATAAGTTTTGCTATGAGAAGGTTATGTGTGAACCCTGAATATCTCAGGAAATACCCACAAACATGGTTAGTGGTTTTGTAATTTTTTCTTCTTCATGGAATGAAATGTTTTGCTTCAGGGAAACCAGAAAGTAATCATGATGCTACCAGCCATCCACGAATGATAGAACCGAGTCAGGTGACAGCACACCATCGAATGATAGAACCGAGTCAGGTGACAGCACACCATCGAATGAAAGAACTGAATCAGGTGACAGCACACCATCGAATGAAAGAACTGAATCAGGTGACAGCACACCATCGAATGAAAGAACTGAATCAGGTGACAGCACACACACCATCGAATGAAAGAACTGAATCAGGTGACAGCACACCATCGAATGAAAGAACTGAATCAGGTGACAGCACACCATCGAATGAAAGAACTGAATCAGGTGACAGCACACCATCGAATGAAAGAACTGAGTCAGGTGACAGCACACCATCGAGTAATAGAACTGAGTCAGGTGCCAGCACACCATCGACATCTTCATGTAGCGTTATAGTCGGGTCAATATATGGAAAAAAAGGGGTCAACCCCCCAAAAATTGCAAGAAAACGTTTCTTGGTTGTTTTTGGTTCCTGAACATCTGTAGTTTAACATACTAAAAGTTTACCAAACTCGGATGACCGGAAAGTGGGTTAATTAGGCAATTTCCAAGATGGCCGCCAAAATTGTTAAAATGCTTGAATATTTTTGGCTGTCAATAACTCAGCCATTTTTCACCCAAAACTGATTATGTAAGTATGTTTTCTAATGTTTTTGAGGTCAACCTTTCACCTGAACCTGGTTTGTTTCATGTGTGACATCCCGATGGGGGTGCAATTGGGGCACATCTACCCAAAAACTGGTATTTTGGGTACATATTAGGGAAACCTTATATCTCCCAATTAATTAAGGAATTGCAAGAACTATTGGTTTTTCATTGTTCTTTAAGGTCTGAACATTAAGATAGCAAAGGTTCCCTAAAATTGGAGCGTAAATCTCGGTCAATTTCAGGATTTTTACCCCTGTTTGGTATTTGTTTGAAATGGCTCCTTGGTTAACGGCATTGTCCCGCGGAAGAACACTACCAACCTGCACGTTGTTGAATTTGCAAAAATTTACATTATTGAATATCGCTTCGCGAAGCACGTCTCTAGAGCCGTTGTATTTAAGGAACTGCAAATCCCGCAGGTTCTCAGTCAGCCAGTTGATATTCTATGGGAACTTTCCTTTTCATTTAAACAACCTACACCTGGCTGGCAGGGGATGATGCATTTCATTCATCAAGGCTCTACACATCCTGGGAAATCGTCTGTGACTTTCCTCCCCATGATTGGTATGTATCCAGGTGACAAAACTTGCATCTTGTCAACTCTTGAATACGTATACAACTTGGCCAGGAAGAACCATGTACCAGCAGTGATTACCTTTGATCAGCCATTGTATTGGAAGGCCTCTAAAATTCAGCACAACGCACACACCAACAGTCATCTCAGGGACATTGTAATTCTACTGGGCAGCTTCCACACGGTAATGAATCTTCTTGGGGCTACTGGCGCACTCATGCAAGGATCAGGACTAGGGTCAATATTGGAAGAAATATATGGGGAAAATGCAGTTGTTCACATTCTTTCCAGTAAAGCTGTGCAGAGGGCACTGCGTGGTCATCTCCTGGTTGACAGGTGTCTCAATCAGATCATTCTAGGCGGGCTCATCCAGGATAACCCAGAATTCCGCTCTACGATTGAAAGGATAGAGACTGTTTATTCTTCCATTGTGTCTGGTGAAATGTCCTACGAGTCGTTAAAATCATTAGAAGAAATCAAGCACATTGAACAGAAAATCCAGTCAGCAAAGGTTAGCATGGCAGTTTCATCCAAAACCAGTCAACTTTGGATCTGATATCAGGAGATGTTGGAAATAGCACGTGCATTGATCAGAGCTGATCGCTCAAGCGACTGGAGAATGCATCGCAGTGCAGTGTCTGATTGCATTCCGATATTCGCAGCTGCTGGACATTTCAATTATGTTTAGTCTGCATACCTCTACCTACAGTGCGTGAATGAACTAGGTCACAAGCATCCAGACATTGTTACAAAATTTGAAAACGGCCTACATGTTATTAGGAGGACAGACCAGTTCTGGGCAGGATTGGGATCGGCTCTAACTATTGAACAGACTCTCATGCGTTCCCTCAAAAGTAGCGGTGGTCTAACCAGAGGAAGTGACATGACAGAGGAACTAATGACCATCTGGACACTGTCATCATCCGTGTCATCTGCGTACAACCTTGCGATGCAAGAGTTCTCTAAACAATCAGTTACCTCAAGTGAACAGCACAAAGATGCCACAGTGCCAAGGATGCAACATGATCATGTAGACAGTACTAAACTGATGCAAAAACTAGTTGACTGCAATCCATTTGCTGAGGATTCTTCATTAAGAAATGTTGTGACTGGTGTAGTGGCAAACGCAGATGTCAATGTACATGAATATGGAGCTATCGGCAAGGTCATAGTACAAAAAATGGTTGGGCAGCCAATATTCACTTATTCCTTTAAACGAAAGGACAAAGCCAAGACTCTTGGTGACTCATCGTCAGTGAAAGTGAATACCGAACAAATGATAAATTCTGAACTCCTCTTCCAGAGATTTCTTGTAGTTTCACAAGCTGGCGACTTGACACTGCAAGATATCATGGACTACGAACTTAGTCCATATCCTCCTGCCCTATTCGCGGCAAAACATGTGTTCCAGAAGGCTGACAAGCCACAGTTGGCTGATGCTCTACGGGATTACGCAAATGAATCCTCCAGCTCCAGCAAGGCCGTTGTAACAGATTCGACGCCAGATTCCATACATTTTGTGCTTGACGGAGGCTCTTTACTTCACCGTCTGTCTTGGAAAAAGGGATGACATACGGGGAAATTGCCGAGGAGTATGCCAATCTCACCCTTTCCAAGTATGGACAAGCCACAGTAGTTTTTGACGGATACAGTGAAGAGCCTAGCATCAAAGAAAATGAACATCAGAGACGACAAACGAAATCACACCCGCTTGTGTCTTTTGAAATGAATACGTCTTTTCCTCTGGCAGAATGGAGGATTTTTTATCAAGGGACTCTAATAAACAGAAACTAATCCTCCTCATCAGTGACAAACTGAAACAGAGGGGTTGCGAAGTCATCAATGCACATGGAGATGCAGATGTTCATATTGTGAAGGCAGCAACAACATCTGCAAAGGTTCGAGACACAACTTTGATTGGAGAAGACACGGACCTTCTGCTTCTGCTTCTGCTTCTACATTACACTGAGAGGGAAACTCTACTTTCGTTCGGACTAAAAGAAAGCAAAACATGTATATTGTCCGTCTGAAGGAACTCTTGGGAAATGACATATCTTCACAGCTGCTGTTTGTACATGCTTTTACAGGTTGTGATAGCACTTCCAGGATTTATGGTATTGGCAAGAAATCCCTTTTCCAAAAAGTGATGAAAAATGATTCTCAGATAAGAGCTTGTGAAAAGACCTTTACTGCAGCTGGTCAGGATGTGGCAACAATAGTTGTTTCAGGATGCAAAGTCTTTGTTTCTTTGTTTGGAGGAAAAGCTGGCACATCTCTGGTAAACCTTAGAAATACATTGCTTGCTAAAAAGGTTTCATCTGCTAAATCATTTGTGAAGCCCGAGAAATTGCCCCCAACGGAATCTGCGGCAAAGTTCCACTCTCAACGTTCATTTTATCAGATCATGGTGTGGATGGAAAAGGATGAATACATGGACCCAAAGGACTGGGGTTGAGGGTGAAGACAACATTTTGTTACCTGTTATGACTGACCAGAAAGCGGCTCCAGAAAGGCTTCTCAAGGTTATCTATTGTAACTGTACAACAGGTTGTAGTAATACTCGATGTAGTTGCAGGAAGTACGGTCTTCCACGTACTTCTGCTTGTGGACCCTGCCAAGGTGAGTCATGTTACAATCCGCATAATAGTGAGTCTACCATAGACGAAGAAGATTGTGATGATAATAACCATGTTGTGTTTTGAACAATTATATTGTGTGAATGACACTTGAACTTGATAAGAAAATTCAGGTGTGTACTATGTCAGTTATTTGGGACATTTTGGTAATTTATGATGTGTGACGTATGGAGTATGATCATGACGTAGATGGTTCAATAGCCCTTCCAAGTTGTGGTTCCTTGTGTATGTACATCTGATTGATTATCAAGAGCCGAAATGTTGGTTTTCTACCAGTTCTGGCGGTCTTGATCTATTCAGCAACTCACTACGTCATGATGATGCAATACTACGTCATAGGGACATCCAGGTGAATTCATCATGACCTTATTTGAATCTAAGGTATCACATTTATATATGTTTGTAAAACATTTGTGGGGTCTAAAACCAACCATTAAAAAGTTTGCTGTACATTCATAATTCAATGGCGGCCATATTGGATATTATGTAATTTCACCACTTTCCGGTGGCTTAAATTTGGTAAACTTTTAGGGTGCGCTTAAGTACAGCTAATTGAACACAAAAAGACAAAAAAACTTTTCTTGCAATTTTTTTGGGGGTCAAACCTTAATTTGACTTGCCTATTATGTTATGGAAGGCTTAATAGAAATGATCTGTGAATTCTACTGGGATTTGGACCTTATATGATCGACTACTAATTGACACTGCCGAGAACACCATACTAAGACAGGGAGATTATGCTGCAGCTATCCCTCGAGTTCAGCTGGAAGGTCGAGACCTAGTGCTTGACGGCTGCTGAAATCAATTGCCCTGATATATAAGCTAATGGAACTAGTAAGCAGAAGTATTCAAACATGTTCCATTTATAGTAATCGCTGTGAAGGAGCATGCCGTCATCGTAAAGATCGTAACACCTGGAGTTGCATCTCAGGTATGATTACGTTCAACAGATTGAAGGTCTATAAGTCGCAAATGTTCTTGAATCGAGTTTATCAATGGCTGTGTATCATTGGTGCAATTATCGTGATTATTCTCAACGTTCAATTTCTCGACGATTATTTGCGCAGGCATCACTATGCGGCCAAATGTTAATACTTTTGGTGACGACAATCGTACCCCCAATCTTATCTTCAGATATAAAAAACAGCGTCCCAATACTTATGTTTAAATTGGTCTAGGTTTCCGCCAGTGGGACCCTTTGTTCATGCTGCAGCAGGTACGTCGACTGGACTGGCATGACCAGTATCTTGCAGATAATGGTCGATAAGTAAAAACACACCCCTATTCCTCACGTATATGTCCATCAAACTACGATGTCGATCAAACAGCAGATTCATCATCTACGTGTCGAGGCGAACATTGAACGATATGCGAGTGACAGAAATGGAGGCGACATAGCCATAATGCGCAAATGTAACTCTGCTCTTAGATGTATGACCTGGTGTTATAGGTATGATCTAAAAGGCCATGTCTTTTTGTAAATTATATAGTTTCACACAGAGCCGTCCTTATTACTTGTCTCAGAAATGTGTCAAATGCAATGCTTCTCATTCAATGTATTTTACTGTTTTATCATCTGTGCAAATGAGTGACCACGGATGAGTTTGATCAATTTATACTAAGAATTAGCATAGATTGTCGTAGCAAATACAAGCTTCGTTTATGATTGTACTGATAACGTTCTGTGCCTTAAGGTTCTATATATTCATTGATCTTTGACCATCGTTTAAACTACATTTCCATCCCCTTCAAGGCAGGACACACACCCATAACACATTAGCCAGATATTACCGCATATGTTTAAGTATTTGCACTGAAGACGTCGAATGTTTCCAACACAATTCGTGATCTCAATGCGTCATTTACATGATAAGTGCTGACTTCTCGTGGATACTGGCACATCAGCAGTATTTTAGATCAGCACCTCCGCTTCTGATGAACTGCATTCACGTGGAATATCTCACAGTGTGCGTCTGAATCATAGGTAGACTGCTACCAACAAAGTGTGTTCCTTCGTATAATCTCAAATAACTTGCACACGTCTTGTATGCTTTTAGAAAAGCCTAACTGGCACACTGGATCTAACATGAAACCCTTGTGACAAGCAAGCCTAAAACACAACCGATCTGTGTACAATCTTTTGTTTATTTAAATAATCTATTATTTCTATGGGTAAATCACAACCTACTAGATATGAAATAATTTTAAAAAGCAAACAAGAAAGCATGAACTATGTGGTTACCGTAAACATGAAGTACCGTGCGGGAAACAATACATGTACATATGAAATGTTACAAAGCGACTGGCATTATTGAACGAGAGCCTATAGTCGTTAGAGTGCTCATTTACACAGGTGAGATATATAACAAGGTAATGGAATGGTACGAAATCAGTTGTCGGACGAATGAAGCCGCTATTGCCAGAGAGAACATTTCTTTGTTGGATTCATCTGCGAGTTCGCTGGACATTGAAATGCGTTCGAAAACTCTTCCATATTCATAAACACACCCAGTACTCTGCACACATATACCCATTACAATTTTTGAACAACGTTTAACGAAGTCCACGTCGACCAATGTTGCCGGTGGTGCAGCGTAAACAGAAAACCAAACCAACTCATTCTATACTGACCTGTACTTGCCGTTACTATGGTTGTCCCATTTGAGGAGATAGAGTTGAAACTCTCTGGTGGCCTGCGCACACCAAAGCTGTGAGTAGCCGAGGAAGAAGAGCTGTTCGTGACTCATGTTGAGGCCGGGAAGTAGGATGTCTTCATTGTTGTTGAGCTCAAGCCAATTCTGGTAGGCACGGTAACTAAGTCGCATGCCCCCATTGTCAGCTATGTTCTCTCCTAGGGTTAACTTGCCATTGTGCTGCAAAACAATCAAACGCCAATTTGTTGTATGTCAACTCAGTTCAGGATATTGAATTTGCATCACGATGGGTTCGCCAACTCACGGGTTCTCCATGCACGAGGTATTTAGAATATTGCTCCACAAAGCATTCGCTTTTCTTCTGAAATTCCACTGCTGATGAATTCCGCCACCAATCGTTCACGTTTCCCGTTGCATCATAACGCCGCCCTGTACACGGACCACATTGCTCAGGGTAAGATCTAGTGCAGCTGATGGCATAGCATAGAAATATCCTCTAACTGGTGTGGCATATCGGCGTTTAGAGATGAAATTATCCCGTCGACAGCAAGGCTGCGCTCATATGTCGCTTAATAACTAAGACACATGTATTCTAGAATTTACCTGAGTTGTCAAAGCCATGTGTTAATTCATGTCCTATAACCATACCGATAGCACCGAAAACCATGGACCTTCACACAAAGTTTCCATGTTGCAAACGACGTTATGATGCAGATAATCCTTCGACCAACTCATGTAAATATGCAGTCGAACAAAACTCTTTAATATAATCAAATCACGTGCATATAGTTTTAGTTTTTTGTATAGTTTTATACCTGGGATAAGTGTGATGGTAAAATGGAGCTTGTAGAATCCCCGCAGGATAGACCATTTCATTCAAACCAGGGTTGTAGTAGGCATTCACTACAGTGGGATGCATGAACCACCTGCCATACAAACACAGTGGTTCAACTACCTTGAATTTGTTAAGAGCCATTTCACTGTTGGTCATTAAGAGACAACGATGCTACAGCCTACTTTTCTCGGTCGACTGGCTCTCCATACACTTCTACCTCTTTATGCGCATTGAACTGTCTGGTGTGGACAGCATTGAGAAAGGCGTCGTCAGTGACGTTCAACTGTTGAATACACAAATCTGATGTTAAATTCCAGGGAATGGAATATTTGGATAGCACCAACGAGGTTGTCAATATTTTCGGACTACTCTCTCTTGATTCGCTGCAATTCTGAACGGCCTAAAGTTCCGACTAACAACAGTCAGCGATGAGTTGAAAATACCATAAACATACGGTTTTATTTTACAAAACCCTCGCTTCTGGTCAGCCTTTGCCCTTTGCACGAACCTCACAGGTAATGATATGTAACTACCATTGAATCTGATTAATATAAGCTATTCCGATGTAAAAGTTAGTGGCTGATGACAAATGTTTGGACAAACCAGTTCGTAATAGGCATTGAGGATTATTGGGTCCAGGATAAAGTCAGGGTAGCCAATCTTAGTGACCATCTGATCAGCTTTTTCCATCGCCATTGCCTTGGTTTCGTCATCCATCCAGTCCAACCAGGCTACACTCTCCTTAAATGATTGGCGTATCTGTTCGACCATCGTATTAACCTGGTGCGCATAACATTGTGAACAGTGGATAGCGTTACCAATTAAGAGGGGTTGTATGCGGATCGGCTATCACAGACTGGTTTGAATCAACCCTGGTCGTGATCTTACCCGCTGCTTCTCTGACTCTGGGAAGTGTTCGTCGGCGAAGAGAGCCCCAACAGCGAAACCAAGCGCGCTAACAGCGCGATTCGTGCATTTCTCCCACAACACCATTTCACGCTTGCTGCCGTAAAGCAACTCATTCAAGCTGTACAAGAGATCCTGGAATTCGGCTGACATGTATCCCAGCATACTTTTTGCGATTGTGAGCTGGATATAGTTGTTTACTGTTCTTGAAAAAGAAAGCAAATGAACATGTTTTCGGATAACGCCAGCACTCCTGAATATATACACACACACACACACACACACACACACACACACACACACACACACACACACACACACACACACACACACACACACACACACACACACACACACACACACACACACATATATACATATATATTTATACACATATAAATATATATATATATATATATATATATATATATATATATATATATATATATATATATATATATATATATATATATATATATATATATATAAACATGTGTATATATATTCGTATGGCTATATGTATATATATACATATATATATATATATATATATATATATATATATATATATATATATATATATATATATATATATATATATATAAATATATATTTAAATAAATGCATTACGTTGCAATACTCACTCTTTTGAGAACATGTTCGTAATGTTGGTGATTTGCTTGAAGTATTCTGGGGCAAAAACGATTATGGTCTCATTGGTGGGTATTTCCTGGCCAATCAATCCCCTCAAGAATAAACTTACGTTGACCTGCAATTGAGATCATAGGTTATCGCAATAGAACAGCACCCCCGAGGTGGCATATGGTATGATGCTAAACCATATGTATACGTTGATTATTTGAATTTAAGTTGATCAACTCTTTTAAGAGGCATCGTAGAAGTAAATATTTGTTCATTACAGATTCGCCCAGATTCCCTTGCAGCTCGTTCACGGTATACTGATGGTAGAGGTCGACGTAGCTGGACCTCTCCTCGGGACTCGCCTGAGCCTGCGTAATCCAAACAACCTCAATTACCAGAGACCCAGGCTTAAACCACCGCACACCGACCTCAGCAGTTGCCTTACGCCATCCGAAAGTTCAATAGGAAATTGTATAGTATGATCAACAGACTAGATGCAGGTGCTTACATTGGCTAATGTTTGATCTAGTTCCCAGATGTCTGAGGCCATCTCTGTGGCGTTTGAACCATCCAAGAGGAACACCAGATCCGTGATTGTCTTGAGCATGGCTTGTTTGTACACGGCAGTGTTGTTTCCCGTGTAGTAATGCCGTGCCGAGAGGAGAAGCTGACCCTGATCACACTGGGGACACAACGTCATCCTCATACGATTTCTAGATTTAATATGAAATTTACAGGTACACGGCGGGGAGGGTACCTAACTGTTGATTACAGGTAATCGGTAGGGAGGATACCTAACTGTTAAATCAGTGAATGTAACCTACTGCAATTCGGTTTGTAGATGCATTCTTGCTGTCTTGTTCAACCCCGCAATGCATGATGGGAAAGTTGAGCAGACTATGACTTCGTACAAGTGCGTCTTCTATCTTCCATGTGCTCTCGTTCCAACGTGCTACTCCTGATGTTAAGGTCCAGGAACCCAGCGAAGTCATCAGCTGTCACAAAAACAAGCAGTATTGATGATTGCGCAGGGTCAACACTTACCAGACATGCAGCCGAGTTACTTTAACTAACCAGCCGCGTGTCATGATGTGCTGCAGCGTTTATAGTCTCTTCATCTTCCAAAAACTTCAATGAGAACCCTTTGCGACCGTGGGGACTCACGGGGGGGGGGGTCAAGCAAGGTACAGACATTGAAGTGACATCATACCAAGTTCTTACCTGCAAGAGGGGCTCCCCCTTGGTGGTCTGCTGTGAATTTTCGTCCATGCATACTTTGTAGTAGCGTCGAGATTTCGCAGTGGCTGAGTTCATCTCGCCATGTTCTTCGTCCTTGTCGCCCGCTTTTAGCAACTGATACATAGAATTGGGACAATTAATACAGCGGCCGAAGAAATAACATTTGTTCTCAATAATGCATTATCCACAAAGATATTTAAGATATACTGCATTATCACATATCAACCGCTGTGATTTCCATGGATGCATGGTATATCTCAGCATTTTATTATATTCATAATAATGACGACCCTGGTAGAATCATAGGATGGGTAGATGACCGAAGCTGACCTTAACCCCATGGTTCACCGCTGTTGTGTTGACGACTTAAAGCACGAGTGTTTCCACTGTGCCATCAACGTGGTGCGGTATCACACATAAGCTTACAGCGTGTTAACCCATAAGTAAACCTCGCTCTGTTTACCTCTCTTTATCTCAAGCACGTCCATATTTACAGCAGTATACACACTGAAACACCACGAATTCGTGGCAGCACAAACATAATGTTTACCCGGTTTACTCGAACCAGATTTGCTTGGCTCAGTTCTCGAATACTGTCCCAGATAGCCTTGTCCTGGGGATTGTTCGGGTTCTTGGCAAACCCGGCACAGCTGAACTCGTAGAAGTCATGGCAAGGATCCTGTGTCAGGTCCATTTTAGACAACACCTCGCCGGCTACTTGAACGCAGTCAGGCGTCAAGCAAGGTAACGACTGCAAGCAGAATATTCTGTTGGCTGTGAGAATGAGCACACTGCACAGTATTAGTGTTGTGGAAACAGGGCGCTGCGATACGACAAGGGCCTTGTTGACCACTTGAAATGACATAATAATGCATATTATCTCTGTGTATTTAAAAATACATGCACACAATTCGCACAGGCCCTGATATTTTGATAAGTGCGCTGAAACAGAGAAGTCGTACAAATGTCCCCTGCCAAGAATTCATCCACTTCTCATGGACCACTCCTTTACAGTGCTTTATTGAAATTGCTACAATAAAAGCTACTGGAATTTAAAAGATATCTTAGAACTGTTCCTGCCATGAATGTTATAAAGCCCATAATTCATATGCAATAAACGTATTTTTTTTATAATGTTGCAACAAATTAACGAATTCAGATGAAGATCATTTCAATTGTGCGAGCTTTATGTGTAGTGTAGTGTCTGCACAACGGCATAATTAATTTAGATTGGTTAAGTAAATTGGTTACAGAATTACCTTTCCATTTTGAAAAGAACTGGTTGGCCACCCCCTCCTTCTCACCTGGTGAGTGCGAATCCAGTCAATTGAATGGCTTCAGTGGTTGGCAACAGTGTTCTTGCTAGTTATAATGTCCACCATCCATTACATAGTATGCTTCCACGGTTCATAGAATGAAAAACTCCATGTAAAAGATTCTCACTCTGGTGAGGAACGGAAAGATCAGCCATTGAATGGCTTCAGTTCATCCAAAAAGACACACACCTTGCTCAGTGTGTCACAGTCACGTGTGAAATCCCCCGCGCAACACGCTCAGTGGACGGGCTCATCCACACACAAGCAGAATACACGTGAAAATGGGTGAGAAAAGAACAAATTGAAATGGTCGTCAGCTCTTGCCAATCAGTATAGTTCCTTGCGCCATAGCTTGTCAGAAAAAAGTCAAGTGTCGCCATGACATTCAGTGAAATGATGACACTCAGAGGCCACAGCTAGTCCGAGTCAATTACAGGCCAGTGAGCCCGCGCGGTGAACATGCTCCCCCGCTTCTGAAATATAACTCCAATTTAAGCAAGATACTTTGATTCAGCTCGCCTATCATTTCTTCTTGCGGGTCCGTTTTGGATACATGAGAAATACTACTAGTAACGTTTGTCACAGGATCAAAACGCTCAGCCAACACACTGCATTCTACACGCTGAGTGATTGCTTTGCACACAGCGCTCACGGGCTCGTGGTCAGTGGACGAATGCTCATCCACATACTTAGCTCCGCTGTGGACGATGACACAGTCCGCGCGCACGCTCAGTGTAGTTACCTTTCTGCTTCGAGATGGAGAGGAAATCGCATCAGGAGTCAAATCGTTGATGTTGCTGTTTGCGTTGAAAAGAACACAAATCGACACCTGTCCAAAGGTCGATGGTACTTTTGAATATGAATTCAGTAAGTTGTGAGTCAGGTTCTTGTACAACTGTGTGAAGGATAAAGTGCACAAGCTCATCAGTACTATCGCTCAAACACCGAGCTTTGAACAGACGCAGAGGATTAATTGTGAGAAATCTTTCGGTAATGGGAAGTCTGATGGGAGTTAATAAAGATTTTCACGGAATAAGTACAGTCAATCAATACCTTACGTTCATTTTGCTGTCACTGAACTAAGCTGATATGGGTAATGAATAAATGTTGAGATGTTTCGATTCTCGGCCTCAACCATTGAAGTGAGAAAAAACCTTTCCGTTTTAGTTGATTTAAAACAAATAAAAAACCGAAAAACTTTAAAAATGTGTGGTATATATGTGTATATATATGTAGGGTATATACCATATATATATATAAGATATATACAGATATATTCCGCCCTTGTAAATGGCCCGGTGATAGGCTATTTGAGTGCAGATAATAGAGAATCGGCCCTCGGTTTCTATATAGACATAATAAATACATTATTGACATATGATATAAAGATTCAGCTCGGCTATCATTTCTTTCTATTGCGTAATGATATGTATATATTTGGATACTATGAGAAATCTACTAGAACGATTTTCCTGAAGCATACACACGGAATATATATAGGGCATGATATGAGTCAGTATATAAATATTCTTTCAAGCGGCTTTGATATAATATATATACGAATAATACATATAGATATATATATTATATATATATGTATTCAAAAAATATGCGATATATTTATAAATATATATTTATTTATATATATCAAATATCAACATTGATATATATTTATATACTATGTATATGCCATATATATATATATATTAATCCGCCATTTGAATCTATATATATCTAATATATATATATAGAATACTATATAGTGCGCTGAAACAGAGAAGTCGTACAAATGTCCCCTGCCAAGAATTCATCCACTTCTCATGGACCACTCCTTTACAGTGCTTTATTGAAATTGCTACAATAAAAGCTACTGGAATTTAAAAGATATCTTAGAACTGTTCCTGCCATGAATGTTATAAAGCCCATAATTCATATGCAATAAACGTATTTTTTTTATAATGTTGCAACAAATTAACGAATTCAGATGAAGATCATTTCAATTGTGCGAGCTTTATGTGTAGTGTAGTGTCTGCACAACGGCATTAATTAGATTGTTAAGTAAATTGGTTACATATTACCTTTCCATTTTAAAGAACTACCACCCCTCCTTCTCACCTGGTGAGCGAATCCAGTCAATTGAATGGCTTCAGTGGTTGGCAAAAGAACTTTCTTGCTATGTGTGTATGTGCGTGTGAATAAGTCTTCGTCATTCACAAGCAATACACGTCAGTGGGGTGATAAATATTAAATGGATGTCAGCCATGCCAATAGTTAATCCCTAGAAGAAAATTTTACGTACATGTAGTGAAATGATAGATGCATGCATTGGAGTCAATTACAGTGTGCAGCGCTGAATATAACTGATAATTTAAGCCACAATCCGGCTTTTCGATAATTCTAATAGCCACAGAGTCTACCAATTACACTCAGTGGACGGGCTCATCCACACGCTCAGTGGACGGACACATCCGCGCGCACGCTCAGTGGACGGGCTCATCCACACGCTCAGTGGACGGACACCTCCGCGCGCACGCTCAGTGGACGGGCTCATCCACACATGAATGAAGCAGAAGCAAAACGTGAAAATGTTGAGAAAAGAACAAATTGACACCTGTGTTGGTCGATCTTGAATCTCTTCTGTCAGTCGCGTGAGTTCTTGCGCCATAGCTGTCACAAGTCCTGCAAGCTCATCAGTACTATCGCCATGACGATTCATACTGATGATGATGACGACGAAGAGACCGATCACAGCTAGTCCGATGACGACGAGGAAGGCCAGGAGAAGCCCGCGCGGTGAACATGCTCCCCCGCTTCTCTTCTCGGTTTCTGTAACATAAAATCCATATGATACTTTGATTCAGCTCGGCTATCATTTCTTTCTTGCGGGTCCGTTTTGGATACATGAGAAATCTACTAGTAACGTTGGTGAAGCGAACACACGGAATGCATGGCATGCATGAGTCAGTAATTGAATTTCTTCAAGCGGCTTTGATTACAATCCGCAACGAACTGACAGCTAGACGTTTTTAGGGGAATTCAAAAAATTGCTTTCTTATTTCACGTTATTTTTTACCGCGATATTTCAACTGGGATTGATGTGTATCCACTCTGGTGCCATTTAGTATTGCCGCCATTTGACCTGCCTCTGTGTTTCTCCCGTAACAAGAAGCTTCTAATTCTAGGCTCGGTACTGCTTGCAGAGCACAGCGCTTCTGTAGGGCTCGTGGTCTCCGACTCAACCAATGAGATGCGAGATGCTAGCCATCATACTGCCGTTCATACTTCCTGCTCCTGTGTACTCGCTGATGTAACGAGTCGCAGCAGTAGCAGCATCACCAGCAGCGCTAGCCGCTGTGAAGTTACCTTTCTGCTTCGAGATGGAGAGGAAATGGGGCGACTATCAGCTGACTTACCTTGATCGTTCATGTTGCTGTTTGCGTTGATAAACTGTTCAAATATACCATCCAAGGTCGATGGTACTTTTCCCTATGAATTCTGACCCAGTTGATGTCAGGTTCTTCTACAGCTGTGTTCGGGGAGTGAGACTGCTCTCATCTCTTTTATATATGCATATCAGATTACAGCCCTCGCCCTACCAGCCACCCTCGACACTCAAACACCGAGCTATTGAATACGCAGAGGATTAATGCTGAGGCCCTTTCTGAAGTGTTGATAAACCGCTTTCCATGGTATATGGTTCAAGGGGATTCGGCCACCTTGATTACACCGATGGGAGTTAATAAAGATTTTCACGGAATAAGTACATTCAATCAATACCTTTACGTTCATTTGCTGTCACTGAACTAAGCTGATATGTATTTAATGAGAAAACCAAAACGCAAGACCTGACCAAAGTTGAAGATGTTTCGTAATATTCTCGGCCTCATCTTGTTCAGAACACATGGAGCTCAATGGAGTGAGAAAAAATACCTTTCAGCGTATTTAAAGTTAATTTATGTTTTATTTTATTTAAACAAATAAAAAACCGGAAAAACTTTACAAAATAAGTGTGTATATATGTGTATATATATGTAGGTATATATATATATATATATATATATATATATATATATATATATATATATATATATATATATATATATATATATATATATATATATATATATATATATATATAGATATGCATGCGTACATAAATATATATTTATATATATATCTATATGTTTATATATATATATATATATATATATATATATATATATATATATATATATATATATATATATATCTATTATATATATATAAACATATATACATATATATATAGATATCATATATATATCTATATATGTATATGTATATGTATATATACATATATATATATATATGTATATATATATATCAATATATATATATGGATATATATATATATATATATATATATTTATATATCCATATATGGATATATATATTTTATATATATTATATATATCTCTACATATATATATGATATATATATATATATTTATCTAATATATATATATATCTATATATATATCTATATATATATATATATAGAGAGATATATATAGATATAGAGAGAGAGAGAGAGCGAGAGAGAGAGAGAGAGAGAGAGAGAGAGAGAGAGAGAGAGAGAGAGAGAGAGAGAGATAGAGAGAGAGAGAGAGAGCGAGATTTGCCTAGCGAAAAACAATGAATACGGTCGTTTTCCTATTTCCTATATGCAAATATCTAATATAAACACGAATTGATAGTAAATACTCTGAAGAAAATATTGATGCTAACATATTTGGAGTCAGAACGCACATATATCCGCATGGACAAGGCCGTGGGATATCACGATGTGGCCCGATGCATAATGTGTTGGAATCTATTTGTTCTGGGTGGATCGGTTCGGCACAGCTGAAGTATGCATTGCCACGTTGTTTAATGAATTCAAAGAGTTACGGCAAATAAACCAGTTGATCTCTGTTAATACACCCACTAACAGCATTTCTAGTAGCAGACCGCGGCAGACTGAGCTTAGATCACGTATGTCTATCGACACACACCAACTAGGTTCTCATGCCATACTCTATCAGATCAAATATTCGAGGTTAACAGACGACCAAGGAATACTCAGAAGTACATTTATTCTAGCACTTATGTGGCTTGGCCTATATAATATAGAGATGTTGTCATTTGCATTCACTGAATATATATATCAAAAATTTGATCTTATATAAAAAATTTTGTGAACGAAACGATAATATATATCATATGTTGCTCACTTCCCATAACCAGCTCAAGCACAATTCGTACGACTGACCTACATAAGTCTCCTTCCTCTATTAACTGTATTTGTTACTGCGCTAGATGTGATGACAGATAGAAGGCTCGTTTTATTCGAAAGCTTATAAAATGACTTGAAACTTATCCATGCAACTTTGTTGTCTAATGAGCAGAATATGACGGGCAATGTCATTGACCTTCCAATTGAAGCGCTCTGGGTCGCTCATGGTCATGATCGGCAGTTTGTTGGGCATTTACGACTTCCTAATCAATGCATTATAACCACATATAATTAATCGTTCAATCAATGAATCGACCAATCGATGAATCGCGCGATGACACAAACAACATATTAATCAATCAAACTGGATTTTGGAGCATTTCAGAGAATACGCATATCGATACACAGCTGACCATACAACTCATGACAGTGACTGTAACCTTAACTACACACAGGCATCCATTCAGCCCATTATGCGGATGCATATACCACACATGCTATCTCGTTATACTCCCTAACGCAGAGGGCCATACGAAAGCAACTAACACAATTGTTAGTGAATGCTAAATCTGTTGCAACTTCACAAGTGATAACCAATCACCTCGGTAGTATGGCATCGTATAAGAGTGTGTCTTGGCAAAATGCCCTTATAGTAATTAGCTTCGTACGGACATTCCCTGCATTCCTAAAGCTACAACTCTCCCCACAACACGGCCTAGTGTTGACCCTACAGCTTGGCTAATTCATGATGCAATGCAAATAGAAAGTCAAGGAAACACAGTATGCGAGGCCTACTGCTCCATATTGCCCTTGAAACATTGTCCTCTATGAAGTATCACTGATGCTGTGTAACCCGCTGTTAATACAGGGGAGCCGATTTATCTATGTGTATATGTATAAATATTTATATATATACATATATGTATTACAAATAACATCACTGTCCGCTCAGCGTGTCATCATAACGCAATACCCTGCTCTCTATTCTGCAACCTTGATGAAGAACCCTACCGCTGACCGATCGTCCTCACGCATACGGGTCAAGGTTCATAGTTGAGTAAATATTGACCTGTGAGTCGCATGACCTGCTTCTCGTCCGTAATAGTATGGTGTGTCAGACAATCAGTCCCGGTCTGACATAAAGTGCGCAGCAGACGAGGAGAGGTGCTCCATGTAGCCCGGTCATTCAAGGAAGAGGTGCATTGTTAAGAATGCTTTCAACCTTGTCAGGGCTGAGGGGGTGGTGCATGAATACAAACATCTTATCTGTACAGTTGTGTGGTGGGTGAATGCCTATGATTTCTCGGAACCGACTCGTAATGTGTGAATGCCAATGTTTTATCTGGACTGGCGTGTAGTGTTTGAAAGCCACTCTCTTATCTTGGCTGATGTGCAGTGGATGAATGTAAATATCTTATCTGGACTGATGTGCAGTGGATGAATGCAAATATCTTATCTGGACAGATGTGCATTATGGATGAATGCAAATATCTTGTCAGGACTGGTGTGCAGTGGATGAATGCAAATATCTTATCTGGACTGATGTGCAGTGGATGAATGCAAATATCTTGTCAGGATTGATGTGCAGTGCATGAATGCAAATATCTTGTCAGGACTGATGTGCAGTGGATGAATGCAAATATCTTGTCAGGATTGATGTGCAGTGGATGAATGCAAATATCTTATCTGGACAGATGTGCATTATGGATGAATGCAAATATCTTGTCAGGACTGGTGTGCAGTGGATGAATACAAATATCTTATCTGGACTGATGTGCAGTGGATGAATGCAAATATCTTGTCAGGATTGATGTGCAGTGCATGAATGCAAATATCTTGTCAGGACTGATGTGCAGTGGATGAATGCAAATATCTTGTCAGGATTGATGTGCAGTGGATGAATGCAAATATCTTATCTGGACAGATGTGCATTATGGATGAATGCAAATATCTTGTCAGGACTGGTGTGCAGTGGATGAATGCAAATATCTTATCTGGACTGATGTGCAGTGGATGAATGCAAATGCAAATATCTTGTCAGGATTGATGTGCAGTGGATGAATGCAAATATCTTATCTGGACTGATGTGCAGTGGATGAATGCAAATATCTTGTCAGGATTGATGTGCAGTGGATGAATGCAAATATCTTATCTGGACAGATGTGCATTATGGATGAATGCAAATATCTTGTCAGGACTGGTGTGCAGTGGATGAATGCAAATATCTTATCTGGACTGATGTGCAGTGGATGAATGCAAATATCTTATCTGGACTGATGTGCAGTGGATGAATGCAAATATCTTGTCAGGACTGCAGTGTGCATGGCAAATATCTTGAATGCCAATATCTTATCTGGAGGTACTGCTGACTGCACGATAATTCTTTCTTAATTGCAGAATAGCCCCCATACGAGAAGTATACTGATGTCATACGAGGGATGGATTGAGCAGTCTAATCATCTAACTCATTCAGACAAACTGGTATAAGTCAGTTTTGAGAAGATAGCATATTCCACGTCGCCACACGATTTTGGTCGGCAAGGATAATGAGTATTTCTTCGGATTGGTTGGATGATCGATCGCACGAGAGTTTACCAGTAGCTGTCCTATTTAATGGTTCGTGGATGGGGTGGACTGATGGTCCATGGCGGGTGTATAATTACCAATAGGTGACCATTGAAATTCGAGCCCGTACTCTATTGAGGATGAAAGACCAGCCAGAAATCGAAATGGTTAAGGACTACCATAGAGCATGTTTATATAGGAGAGTAATCTTTGAAAAGTACCTTGCGTAACTTTTACTGTGACAAAGCCTCCGCTTTCTACCAATAGTCTGGCCTCAGTCACAAATGCGCTGCACACAATTGGCCGGAAAAATTCATACTCAAAACGTCATTAAATACAAATTAAGCGAAGAAGCAAGGAATCACTTTCAAACATCAGTCATTCTATTCAATGTATCTTTTCACTCTCCTGTTCAATTACCTTCGCTGGTGGATTCCATACGAGAGGTAGAGAGACCGTGTCCCCAAAAAGAGTTTAATCCCCACAACGCCCGCCACACACGCACCTGAAAGGCCATTATGCGAGTTATTGATGCTCCAGGACGCCATTTGAGGTCAAATACTGAACAAATTTATGATTAAATCACCAATCGATAGTCAAAAATCCGGAAAGTCAGATTTATGGTACCTTATTGGATCGATTTGCCGACGATCCAGCGTGACGCTAGTCCATTTTTCTTCGCTTGCCATCACAGGGACTTAGCTAATATGATTTACCTATGGACGCTTTACCATCAGCACCACTATATCGAAAATCGCCCATTCACGGCTCACGACTGCCTTACCTGTTTCTGGTGGGGTAGGTGGGAATATTACGGCAGTATGACGGACTGCAGGCACCATGACGTGGTGCTCGTTGTACCCAGTACACGAATACGGTCTATCATAGCGCTCGAGCGTGCCTATGCTTCATTCACTTGTCACGAGTCAATTATGGCCATAGGAATGCTGTTTTTACGATCAGTCGCGCCATCTAGATCCAAGTTCTTTACATACTAGGCATGGTGCCTGATAACCGAAAAACCTCTTGATATTATCGCAACGCGTCCGTTTTACAGAGAACCATGTACCCGTACTTTAACAGTGCCTAGACGTTCATACGCAATCAGATCTTATACGATGGGAATCTCGACGTGATTGCCTCTTAGATGTTGCCCGACGCGACGATCGATAGAGGTATTCAAACGAGTAGATTGATCCGTGAATTTGAATTTTTCATGAGCTAGTGTACTCGTCGGCGCGTTACCTTTAGGGAGAATGAAATCTATGAACTCGTCAGGTCAGAGAAGTAATAGCATCCTTAAAAGATTTATCACTACTTGTCAGAGGCACCGTTGAGTAGGTCAATCCACCTGATAGCGCGGCAAGAAACATATTGCAAACGGTATAATGTTTTATACCGGGCCCACACGGTGAGAATCCCAGTAACGGTGTTGGACTGGTGAGGCTTTAAATGCACAGAATGGACAGGTATAAGAGTGTCTTGGCCTGTTGCTCGTGCGATTCTGTTACAGAACTTGCTCCGTCATCTGTTAAGAGCGATCCCGTCATGTTTACGTGATACCGTGGGAGCTGTAGAGTGTAACGATGTCATTGAGCTGATCTAAGTGCATCAGTATAGACCCCTTCTTCTCATGAGCTAGCTGTTTAGAGAGACTTATAGTTTCACACAGATTCGAAAGACGCTATCCAAACATTTGTACCAAGTGGCTAGATGATAGTAACAAGACGGATCAACGCTTATCAAATGAATCTTGGGAGAGAAGATGATAGAGGCAAACAAGTACCCCACGCTAATAAACGCAGCGCGTTTTTCAGCGTCGGCTGAATTTGTCTGGAGAAGATCTTACAAAGGCCTCACCTTATCCTCGTGGGCTTTGTCCTGCAGAATCTGCAATTCATTTTGAATGTGCGCAGACAGGTTATTGCGCAGAATCGAGTACTTGTCAACTTCCTCCTGTAATTGGGTCAGGGTAGCGACAAAGTAATCATGCACGGGGACATCGTGACAGGATGCAGACTCATCAGCATCCTCGATCAGCTGCATAAGAGGGCTGATATCATACATAGACGGAGGTACAATATCAGTACCATACATATACGTGTGAATAAGGTCATAGAACGATCTCTTACGACCTTCAAGCAGCGTGAGTTTCCTCCTGTCTAGAGCATCATATTGACAAGGTAGAAAGAGCTCAGTGACCATGACCTTCTGTTCCTCCAATATGTCTCGCAGTCGCAGTATTATGTTATGAGAGAGGACCCGTAACCAAATGACAGCGCTGGTCTGTTGGTCAGGTAACAAGATAGCATGGTCCCCCCAGTCTATCATAACCCCTACCACAGCCGAGTAAAACCGCTGGATTCTGTCACTCCTTAAAGAGGCCAACAGGACAAACCTCGGATTGTGCCAGAGAGTTGTGATACAGTGTGAAATAGCGGCAGTTGGCTGTCGTCATCTCCCGTCGCCTCCGCCCTCAGTACCTTTTCCACGAGAAGCTCACGTTCCCGCTGTAATGCTTCGACAACTCCACCCATCTGGAAGAGGCAGTTGAGATTGTGTTTGGCTCTTGTAGCATTACGATGCTTGACGACGCCCTGAGAGAGAAGAATGGTGGCTATAGCTACTAGAGCAAGTACAGGCACCAACACCACGAGTAACATCTTACCCATCTGCTTGTAGCGTTCACGATCTTTATGTTTGACGAGGGCCTGAATAGCCCAGCGATCCTCGTCGAAGATGGACCCGATGCTATAGAGGCGAGCTCGCGACTGGCTGCTGCCGTCCGCAGACGGAACATTGGACACCGAGAGAGTGTCCATCACCCGTGAGTTAATGGTGCGCGCCAGATTCCCGTTTTCACACGTCATCTCCGAATGACAATGAATTGTCATTATTCATTTCAAAGTAAGCCTGGCGCTCACTGACCGCGCATCACGTTTACCTGCTTCACTGATTACCTAACGCACATACACACAGCACACGGCGCTCTTATCCGGTGAGTCATATCATCACCTCCACATGAAACTATCCAAATGCGATCTGCGCATAGACTTGCCCGCGGGACGACCCTACAGGCGTTACAAGGCAACAAGCTGCGTGACAGATTGTCAGCTGTGTTCACTAGCCAATGGTTTTTGCTTATTAGCTCATGTCGACAAGATTCTGACAGCGGAAAAAACCACCTCTTGGCGTCATTTCATGCGCGATGCGTTGCTTCTCGTGATACTAGCACCCCGCTGTCCAACCAGCGTCTCTTGTCAGTACTTCTTCTCATTTGATTCCAATCAACCGTTCAAAACACATTTCGTCGCCTCACGACTTTCTTGTTACAAATCACTGCTCAACAGCGCGTTGAATGACCCCATGCGGCTTCCAATCCGATAGCTTGCTGGTGCTTGTCTGTTCTGTTTCCAATCAACCAGTTTTGAGTCCATTGCTCTGATGATACCAAAAATAATTGTTAAGGTGGCTGGACTTGGCAGTGACAACGGCGAGTCTGTCTTCTGCGGGGCTGCTGTTGGTGCTTATAAGGCCGTGGAGCAACCCGGCGCGCCACATCTCCTCAAATTCACTGATTGCTTCGCTGATGACCGCACCAGCGCGGGGTAAGGGTTTGGGTTGGATCAATCGACAAGGGCAAGCTCACACGCCACGCTCTCTTCGCATCAATAAGAACAGAACGTATTGAGTATTGGCCAAGTCAAGGGGTTTCCCCGGTTTCGTGTATGTGACGTGAACAGCGGGGTCCCATCCCGGGGATGTAAATAGGGATTCAGGCACCTACTGCTTGTACGGTTAACCTCAGGAAATTTTCGTCAAATCGGTATTGTCTTCCGTAATCTATGTACAATTAAGAGATTCTCGGGTGTTGTGGCAGGATTTAGGCGACAAATGATCCATTTTTTTAAAAACGGCGATGGCAGTTTTCGCCCATTACTTCTCGGAAATTCCATCACTCTGAACCATTGGTCCGTGTCCGTTCCGCTGAGAATCTCAAGGAGTTGCTTTAATATTGACGAGCAGTTGTGATCAATGCCGTGTCGATTAAGCCTCGTTCGTACGTGCCTTGCAACTAGTTCCGCGCCTATTTGCAACAGCCAGGCCAAGGCGTAAGCTTATGAACACTAAATGGAAATACCCACCGATTGCAATGGCACAGCCTATAACGAGAAAGTTGTTTATTTTCACGATCGTATTACCTAAGCTATGCTTCTTCCGAATGTTCAAGTCATGAGCCGGATCGAGATCGTCCTTCCGCTTTGATATGCAGCGCGTGGGTGTGGTGGTAAACATATTTTTCCTCACTTCATACTTGCGGTCACCCCAGCAACGGCTCATCGTACACTGAGCGTCGCTTGGCGATAGAAAAAGGAAATCTTAATTACAAGGTACTCGATACGCTGAGAGTAGGTAAAACTGTCATTGTGTTAGGTTATAGATCATTGATATGGCTGCGCTGCACATTCGTGGCCAACCCAGGAAGGAGAATCCTTACAAAGATCAAAACTCTGTCAGTGACTATAGCCATAAGATGCTGAAACACAAGGGCGCTCCGAAGCGTGGTGTCATATTCAAGAAATACGCATAAGTAATGATCCAGGTGACAATGGTAAAGAAGAGGAAATAATATTTTACGCTGATGATAACGAAATAAAATTAACTTTGCATGAAGTGAAATTAAACCTGAGCTCATGGGAGATAAAACAATTTATATCATTGCCGAGCATAGCGGTTGGATTTTACTAAAATATACAATTGGGCTGTCATGCATATTCACGTCAAACATATGTGATTGATTTAGGATGATGCGAGCGATGACGATTGAAACTTACTGCGGCACTCTTCATCAAAAGCTCTAACTTTCAGTGTTTTTCAAAGCATGAGAGCTGATATTGATTGCGCTACAATAAATATGCGTTCATTCGCAAAACGGATTTTCGCTCGTTAATGTCGGACAGCAACAACATGTGCAGGCCGCTAAACAACGATATATATATATATATATACATATATATATATATATATATATATATATATATATATATATATATATATATATATATATATATATATATATATATATATATATATATATGTATATATATATATATATATGTGTGTGTGTATCATATATATATATATATATATATATATATATATATGTGTGTGTGTGTATCATATATATATATATATATATATATATTTATATGTATATAAATATGTATAAATATGTATGTTTATATCTACATACATTAGTCAATACGGATATATTATATATGTATATATATATATATGTTTATATATATATGCATTATATACATATATGTATATATATATGTATATATATATTTAAAATATAAATATATATATATACCTATATATGTGTGTATATATAAATATTTTTACGTTAATATATATATATGTATATATATATATACAGCAAATGCATAAGTATATATATATATTTATATTCATATATGTATATATATTTATATAATAAAATATATATGTATAATATATTTATATATATAATATATATATATATATATATATATATATATATATATATATATATATATATATATATATATATATATATATATATATATATATATATATATATATATATATATATATATATATATATATATATATATATATATACGTATGCATTTGCTGTCGAACTAGTATTTCTCTGAGGATCCACAACCATCCTCTTCTGGGCTGAGTCGCTGCCACGGTGTTTATTTGTTTACCTGATGCAATTGTTCTATCGCGTGTAATATATGGCGTGGAAATCAGCTTAGGGATGCCTCACTACATTAAAATCCGTCATTTTGCATTTCCCTCACTGACAGCCTAGAAACTGTGGTCATCATCTGAGAAAGCTGAACAATGAGCAAGCCCAGGATTCTCATCAAAGCTTTCACAATCAAAACGATCATGGCGTGTTACCATTCCAACACTAGCAAGTGGAATTATTTTGTATTTATCAATCATTGATGAGTGGAAAGTTTCAGACATGACAAATAGGCAAATATTGAATAATTAATGTGCTTATCCGACCCAAGAACAATGACATGATATTTTATCCCACCAATTGGTGACATCAAAACCTTGGCTTGGTAGAATTTTCAATGAAGTAACTATGTAGTAAAGAGGATAATCTCGCTCTTGAGAGCTCGATCAAACAGACATCATGTACAGAATCATCAAATGAAGAGGGTCATTTTAGCCAAAAGTACTGAGGCATATTTGAATGTAATTCCTTCTACATCCGATCCCAGACCGGTTACCATACACAGCTTAAGAAACCCTCGTTGACGACATGGGTTACATAATACTTTAGGGTGTGATGTCAAAGGATCACAAATATCCGCGTCCATTACAGTCAGTAATAGGCCTTTTCTGCCGCGGTAGATGCCACCAGGCATTAGCCATCAGTATGATGGCTTATGGTTATTGAGAAATGCACGGCTACATATCAGCCATCACTTCCCGCGGTGAAGTATAAAATGTAAGCCATGGAGTGCAATATATACTCGACTTGTTTGTTTGAGATATATATATGTGCGCTCATATATTTACAGTAAGAGGAACCATGGGGACGCAATTAGTTCACGAAAGAACAGATGCACAAGGCGCAGGTTTGTTATCAGAAAAATTGTAATGGGCAGGAATATGATATGTAAGATAAATCAGACCCGAGAGACCACAACAATAGATATAACAGTATAAGTAACAGCGAATGGAGTGATCCAAGGGCCTAATTCAAAGGAACCAATAAAACAAATGAGACATCTAGATGTAACCAGCTGGCATCAAATGATGAATGAAAAGGTCAACTTAGAAGTAGGCAGAAAAAAAGACTACGCCTATAGGTTCAAAAATATTCCGCTGGGTTTAGATAGAGGACGAGAGCTCTCTGCCCTATGCAAGCCAATGTTGAATTGTGTACAGTATAATTTGGTATCCTTAGTTATATGTGATTTTCCCGCGGCACAGCCATGCAGCAAGAAGTGTTCATTGTAAACTCCACCTACCCCTTCGTTTACCCCTTGTGCTTATGATCATTATTTACAACACATCACTCAGTAATGATCTTGGCATATATTACTATTACGCAACATTTGAACCATTTGTTCTAATTAGCAACCGAATTAGTTGAACAGTAACACTGCGGATAAGTTAGAGTTACAGTTCTTGAGGCATTATGTGGCTTAAGTAAGCTACGATCACAGTCTTCGAAAAACTGTTGGCTGCCACAAATTTGAAAACGCGCATTCATCTTTAGAAAAGTTTTTCTTCCCGTGAGAATGTTAACCATGAATTGTTTCGAGTTTTGCCAACAAGATGGAGCCACTTGATCGTCAGTTGAATGTACTATATAGAGTTGGTCACTGGAGCTTACCGGGCTGACTAGCTTCCATGAATAAGGATAGGTAGTGTATTAGCAACATGAGTGGCTTTATGATCCGAGGCAGCATAGGTAGCTTTATGGCTTCATATTGAATGAACAGTACCGGGACCAACTAACTAACACTAGCTCACCAGGTCATCCTTATCGAGACAAGTGATCACCTTGGCTATAACGTGAGTTATATAAGGGAGATCCCGACGATAACAGTCTGTGTAATACCCCGGACCCTTTCTATCTCGACCAACAAGCCAATAAATGCAAATGACAAAATGCTAGGTCCGCATGAACCTGGTTTTGAATATGCATGATTCGTAGGAGTCGCATTCCTAGAAAGTTGAGTAATCTCATGATATATTGATAGTGGCACGAATCTAGCATGAACGAGTATGTCATCTATCATACTTGCTTAGACTCTCCGTGGGCACCTCAAGGGTGGTGATAATCAGTCTCTGACATTAATACGCATAAGCATCAATTGTAATGATCGACGATGTGAACTAATTAACTGTGTTGGGTCACTGTACTGTGCTTGTACGGAGCCATGATCCTTCATCAAACACTATGTTGATTGATCTGGAATGTGGAATCACTGATTGTTAGTGGACTAGCTAAGAATTCGACTAGCCACTGAAGGCAAATCATTACGCAGTGTAGTTGGTGCTGAATAGAACTCATACTGAGATGGCAATATAGCTTCGATCTCTACTTTGCAGCCCTCACATGAACTGCTGGAAGCAACAAATAGTGCGTGGACATCGGCGTAGCTCCAATAGGCACGGTAGGCCCGGGCCTACACATCGTTTCCAAAAATGAATCGCACCATATTGGATCTATAGTTTTAAAAAATCTCGGGGGAGGTCCCCCGAACCCCCCATACCAAGTGGGCCTATACTTCGTAATAGGCCCAGCTACGCCCCTGGTGGAAGTATTATCGACATTGACAACCTGGTCGACAATGCAGGCGGATGTTATATAAAGGTGCATTCGATAAAAAACGTCTAAGTTCAGCTGTAAAAAACCCCATACTTATTCCAATCAAGAATTGTATACGGCTCCGATTTGTGGCCCAAAGTTATAGTTATGTGGTTATTAACGTCCCGGAGCTTGACTTAGGCGGGACACGCCAAATATACCTAATCTGCCACGCGGTAGACATCAGAAGCTGAGACGGGCAGCGATTGGGCGATAAAAATGGAGATTGATAGGATTGCGCTTGTACATACGTATGGTTACGCATAACTGTCACGCAGAAATATTGTGATATTAGCTTCCACAGTATGCTGTGGCCGTTGTTTGAATGAAAATAAACTAAACTGTACTACTTGAAAATGTAGAAAATGTACTGCCAGAGGCATTGTCGACGTGTATT
>CM067350.1:71222469-71462469 GCA_034190875.2 Urechis unicinctus | reverse complement strand
AGGCGCTAATATACACCTGGCAACAAACACGAACATCTGTGCATCCTAATTGTATCATACCAGCAGCCACACCTACATAAATTACGAACATGAGCCAGGCTTACAAAATGACAACGAATAAATATCCAACCAATATTGCAAATGTATATGTATTTTTATATATATATTTAGATATATGTATATTTATATATATGTATATAAATGTATTTATATAGAGAAACAGATGTGAATGTATATATGTTTATAAATGTGTTTATATATATATATAAATATATATAAATATGTTTATGTGTACACACACACACACACACACACACATATATATATATATATATATATATATATATATATATATATATATATATATATATATATATATATATATATATATATATATATATATATATATATATATATATATATATATATATATATATATAGACATCTGTTAAAACACAGAGACAAACAGACACACACACATATATGTATATATATACATATATATATGTATATATATATATATATATATATATATCTATATATATATATATATATATACACAAATATATATATATATATGTATATGTATATAAATGTATATTGGTTCATATTTATATATATATATATACATATATATATATACATGTATATATATATATATATATATATATATATATATATATATATATATATATACATATATGTATATATATACACTTACAACTTCTAAGATTATGCTTTCTCCCAATGATGTTACTGCTTTATCAGTACTATATTTGTGATCCGAAAATGTTATTGATGTCCAGTGTTACCGGGCAGTAATTATTGAAACCTAACCATTAAAAGCTAAAAGGGATTTTAACACAATGCAATAATACGAGCTTTTGGAGAAGCGTATCCAGTTTCGAAACCTATGATGACGTGCGTGTGCATAACACTCGAATTACAAACTGTGTTTATCGAAGCAATTGTCGACAATGATATGTGTAGGTTTTAAGTTATACCCTACCTGCTCTCGTGAAATGTTACATATAATGCACTACATTTAGCCATCAACAATATCAAGATATCAAACCATCCATTTCACAATAGTCGTTACCAGCATTAGAAGTTACGGATTTTGGCTGAATATGATGGGCGACTGAATGCATGCACCAAATAACCTTTTATGGCGATGTTTACAAAAATAGTTTTGTCCTCGGAAGAGGTCTTTTATCTGCCTACAAGGCATCCATATGACTACCCAATAATATTGTTCAGCAACAACAGACAATAAACCTAGTAATTATGATTTCCCCTCTCAATCGCCAAGAAACGCTCAAAGAAGGTTTCGTTGTTGCTGGGGCGATAGCATATACTATCTGAGGAGTCGTTTGCTTACCACCTCACTCAAGCGTTGTAAATCGATCATGTCTAAATGTTGTGTATGGCGACAGCAAACACATTTATCATCGTCATGGTTACACCATTAGAACTTGGGTGCATAATATATACATAAATATATATGTATATATACATATATGTATACATATAAATATACATAAATATATATATATATATATATATATATATATATATATATATATATATATATACATATATATATATATACATATACATATATATATATCAACCAATATACATTTATATACATATATATGTATATATATTTGTTTTTATGTGTTGTAAAAGATGTATATATATATATATATATATATGATATATATATATATATACACACACACATATATATATATATATATATATATATATATATATATATATATATATATATATATATATATATATATATATGTGTGTGTGTGTGTGTCTGTGTGTTTTAAAAAATGTCTCTCTCTCTCTCTATATATATATATATATATATATATATATATATATATGTATGCATATATATATACATGCATACATATATATATATATATATATATATACATATATATATATATATATATATATATATATATATATATATATATATATATATATATATATATATATATATATATCTCTATATATATATATATATATATATCTATATATATATATATATATCTCTATATATATATATATATATATATATATATATACACCGGAATGACATTTTCTCCAATTCTTTATATCAATCGGCATTTCGTGGTTGAGCCCATGCCTAATGCACTTATCTAATACTAAAGATGTTGCATCATTTGTAGTGGAAGCACTCTAATCTATGTAGCACGTTTCAAACTATGAATATAAGTAACTATGCAGCTATGAACTATGATTATGAATAACTATAAAAATAACAATAAGTATGATCATACACCTGATCTAAGTATGATCCTACACCTGATCTAAGACAAAAAGCTAGCGCATAATGTTTGCCGAGAAGTTTGAATTATTAGCACAAATTTCCGACTACGAAAGGGAACAGCAATTCACATTTACTTTGATACTCGGGGTGCCTCCTTATCAGTTAAGTCAACCTTTTTGGGGGACTATAGTTATGTTTTGCTGCGGCATCATACGACCTCATCTCCTTACAGGGTGCAGCTATTTTTGGATTGGTCATATCACACCACATATGATGAGCTGAACTTAGACAATCGAATATCTAACGCAGAAACACCAATATATATATATATATATATATGTTAGAAACAATATTCTACAGATTCATTCCAATGCACGTTGACCTGTATGGATTGCAAAGCTGATATAACTTACAAACATGTGCATGTATCAGATGCTGGTGTGATATTAAAACGCACCATGATGTGACCATAGAATGCAAATAGCTGCATGTTGTTTTAGAATAACAACAACAAAGCAATCATAACTAGCCTCATTACACACTGGTATCTCCATCACATATAATACTTAATTATATAGCAACAATAATTCGAAAAATCGTTCATGACTCGTCGATATGACATGAAGGGGAATTATGTCCTTACAAAAAAACAAATGGTGTTTTGATATGATGACTTGATTGCGATCCTCTACTCAGTAGCTAGGCCAAAGATGGAATCCAACCAACAGAGTGGTGGATCACTGCATGCTAACATAATGACAACCTTACATAAGTCAGGATGTTTAGTATATCAATACCATGAGTAGCTGCGTGATACAGAGAAGCATACGTGGCTTTACACATCAGGATTAAAACCAGCTCACCAAGTCATCATGACCGAGCCACATGATCACCATGAATAGTTGTACCGTTAAGATTGCGTCATCAATAGTCAGTGAGTAACATCCCCGCTTTTACACGGATACTAGTGGTATAAGTGTCTATTACTTCACGAGGGTAGGCTCAAATGAAACTCTGTCTAAACATACATGATTAGTTGGAATCGCACGCTTAGCAGATTATGTCATCTCTTAATTGCTTTGATTGATTGTCATCTCTTATTAATTTTGTACGAATAAAGCATCAACGATTGCGTCATCCCCAATACTTGTTTTGATAACCATTACTCACGGAGGCTCTACTTCGGGTCTATATCTGTCTGTTATATTGATGGATCTAAATCGGGAGTGCTCAATGATTAAGATTACGTACAACCTGAAGTTCTACTTGGACATGCAAACCTTGTTTCGTCTGACATAGAACTGTGCTCCTTTTGCAGTGACCACAAAGCAAATAGAGAGACGTCCATTTTTAAATTTGTTTCTTGATCTATGGCTAGAATCATAGATGCTTGGGTGCTTGTGAACTAGCGTATAATATGAATAAGGACGGAGAGTGCATCAATTATACAACATGTCTGATACTTAATGGACCTCGCGGGATGACAATATGACTTTGCAGCCATAATGTAAAATACGGAGTGCAGCAAACACTTCGTGGAACTGATTGTAACGCTGACCACTTAATCGACAGTATTGGTGGATGCTATTTAAAAGAGCATCACATCAAAGAACGCAGGAATTCTGCTGTGTAAGTCCTCTACTGATTTATACCATTTATTACCTTTTGAGAAGATATCGATTCTTATAAATTACTTCAGCTTTTTATGTCGCTTTCGAAATCCTGATCCAGTTTCCTATTCTTCAAGATGAACGTTGAAATGGGTCATGGGTGTTTAAATATTACCAGGTATTCACAGGAACATAGATTATTACCAGGTATTCACAGAAACATAACTTATCGCTCTGGCAATCAACATCTCCACAAATGTTATGCAACAAATATTATTACGTGCCTTTATTGACTGTGAATGAGTGTGTTGCCTAGCGACATTTGCACTTCAGCAAGCGATATAGATGGTAAGTTGGCATTATTCGTGCAGCAATTGTGTAACACATCTAACTAAACCTGTCGGATAAATATATTGGTTTTGGAACAGGCATGTATTTTAGCTGTGGAGGTTTCACTGTGTTACCTTGATATAGTCATTGGTCAAGGTACAAGCACATTGAATGATATATAAATGATACTATATTGCTATACACACACACACACACACACACACACACACACACACACACACACACACACACACATATATATATATATATATATATATATATATATATATATATATATATATATATATATATGTAGATATGATATATATATATATATATATATATATATATATATATATATATATATATATATATATATATATATATATATATATCTATATATATATATATATATATATACAAGCTTATCTGTTCTTCACGATAACGTTGAATATTCCGCCTTGCAATATATCATTCAATGCTAGAATTATCACACACAATGGTATTAATGATAAAGGGGCAAGAATTGGTATCACTGTTTTGCAAGGGGAATTTCCAGTTAAAGCATCTAATGCGGTCATGCGGATCATTTAGGCTAATACCTACTTCGTTACATGATAAGACACAATGATCCTATTATTTTCCCTTTACTCAAGCATTACACCGTGTCACCCCTGCTGCTGTAGTAGGGTGCAATCCCCGGTCAAATACACATCAAGGAGCTACCATTGCAGGTTCCATGTAGCTAAACCTTTCACAGCCAGGATGTAGTACAAAGCGCCGAGTATGTTTTTGCACTATGAAAGAGAATATTATCGCTTAATGGGCTTTAGAGAATAACAATATCCCTTTATCACTCAAGTCAAGCAGTTCGGCGAATAGTGGGTAATATATTGTTGCGCCATGGATAGGGAAAATGTCAGAGCAGTTTGGAGATCATTAATGAATCGTGTTATGCTCGGCGAATACCAATGACTATGTGTTTGTAACGATGTGTTATAATAGAGTTAAATGCGCAACAACTTGTGTGGATTGTTTAGCGGATATCTTTGCCGGATTAAGATGAGTTATACCGGCAAACATATCTCTATCGGACGGACGATGTTTAGTTTGTTTGTATTAGAGTTATCGGGACGGGATGTAAAGCCTCTGATGTATACCCGGTTGTGCATAGTGTGGAAGCAACCTCAATGTTTTTGTACAACGTTTCCTCACAATTATTAGTGTGCGCCATACTTATTATCAATAATCGTCGGTAGAATGAAACCCATGCAAAACTCGAACCTCCTGCAATGATTGCCTAACATTGCCGTAACAACCGGCATACATTATTCATGCATTGCAATAGCCCTTTACCGACAATATAGGGAAATTGTTTTGAAGCGCAATAGCTTCATGTCTGGTGAAATACTCATCGGCTACGTAGATTAATGCAGCGGGCTTCTGGCTGAACAAAAAAAACAATATAAAACAGTTAAAAACAATATAATGAATTCTAGGTATAACTAACGAAGTGACAAAGAATGCTATAATATATGTTAGCTAGCTGTGTTATAATTTTCGAACCCCACGGTGCCGTTTAATGTGAATTAGTGCATGCTTTTGTGGAATAACAGCAATAACAAATAACACCTATAATACTATAGTGCTGAAGCCCACCACATTCAGTCCTCCATTATCAAAATTTGCAATATCAATCTGGATAAGTCGATGTGCGAGAATATTCGGCGTGAATATTCTCCGTTCAGTAGCTCGGGGATTTAACAAATAGAGTGATGGATCACTGCGGCCAACTACAGCGACAAGCTTCCATGAATAATGATGGCAAGTTTATGGGTAACATGAGTAGACTTGTGATCCAATATAGCACGCGTAGCTTCGTTGCGTTGACTCCGAATGTAACATTAACAGGCCTAAACTAAAACCAGCATACCAAGTCATCATGATTAAGCCACATGTTCAACATGGATACAAAGCATATGCCACAAAGGTAGATCAATAAGAAACTTTATCTGAATATGCATGATATGTTGGAATCGCACTCATATCAGATTATGCTTATCTCTTAATCGCTTGTTATTTGGTACGAACCTAGATGGTTGCGGGTCAGTTCGCCCCCGGGACGGTTCGCCCCCAGGTCAGTTCGTCCCCGCTGGGACAGTTCGTCCCCGGGTCAGTTCGTCCCCGCTGGGACAGTTCGCCCCCGGGTCAGTTCGCCCTTCGCTGGGACGATACGCCCCCGGGTCAGTTCGCCCCCGGGACGATACGACCCCGCAATGATACTCCCTCGTTTTACAGAAAGGAATATACTTAATGCTACATATTTCATTTAATAAAGGAACAGTATTAATGAATTAATTGATGAATATTCAACTTCAGAAAGTTCAATACAGATACGTCACACATCTCATTAATATGTATAAATACCTTGCTGGTATAATATTAACTTTGTGTTTTATGTGGTGATGTCGTTTGGTGGAACAGAGATAAAAAGTTTGTTATTTATTTTCTCATCTTTCTTTGCAGAGATAATGGTGGTTGCAAACATGTTGTGGCCATGATGTTTGCAGTGACTTCAATACCAATGAAAAGTCTAATCCGGCATTACCGCCTGATGAAGAGACTTGTCGCCTTGATTATTTTGATATCTGGCAATTGAAATTTCACAGTCTATATACTTGTCACGTCAGTAATACAACTGACGAAAACTTTACCGTTATCCACGGTTGTCTTTTCGTTTTCTTGCGAACATCGGCCTTGCAGTCCACTACGGCGCAAGTAAACCTGGGCATGGTTGCTTCCGCGCAGTCTATTTAATCTAGATAACAATATTCCTATACAAATTCTCCGAAATAACACCAATATCTAACATCAAACGATGAATTTTCACCACAGCTTAAATCTCTACGTTCCGCATCGTGTATTGCGTTTGTGTTTTGGAAAAACATGCCCCTATTTCCGGTGGAAAATCAGCATCGCCGCCTGGTGGCCGCGACAGAAACCCGAGAATGTGGAACTGAAATATGAGCCGGTTACATAGTAAGTGATATAACGTTATTCTCACGTTACCACAAGCACAGCTTGCTATGACTAGCTCGGTTTGTTATCGTCCGGTAATAGCACATGTGTACACAGATACCAGCTTGGCACAAGCGTGGAATGTGCAATATTGAGGGACATGACCTGATTCTTAAATTGACAAGTTATCGATTTCCTACCGGAAAATTGAATGAAGGACAATATATGCTCATAATGTGCACATGCTTTGTGGAGTTTACCTAGAGTTTTTAATTCTTGTCCGAAAGATGTCATAATCCATTCAATACTGCTACTCACATGTAAGAGACGCCATTATGGCATTTGAAAGCTTACCATCCCGTTTCCTATCCTCCACGTTTACTATTGCAATTGATAATGGGTGTACTGTAGATCGTTCAAGAAGTATTGGCAGGAATACTACATATTGCATTAGCAATCGATATTGTTGCAGTTCTAATGGTATGCAAAAGTGTTTTATAAGGTATTACGCGCCGTAAGTTAATATCTATGCATGCGATCCTTTTACTTCTTGGCACATCAGCAAGTTGTATGGGTAGCAAGGTTTTGATCTCAGCCCAGCAATTATGTAATACAATTAACTAAGCCTGTTTGATTAATATATACCGCACAAGATGCACAACGCTGATGGCAATAAATGGCCCTGAATGAATAGACATTCAGGGCCATTTATTGCCATCAGCGTTGTGCATCTTATCTACCTTGCCCTTTAATAGTTTCCCGGTTGAACTTTGTTTTGATTGTTGGGCAATGGAGTAGAACAATTGATCATAAATTACTGATATGGTATCTTGGAATTTACCAATAAAAGGTATGAGCATCATTGTTACTATTCAAGTTCGCGTTTTATACTTTACCCTGTCGTATAACATTACATGTCAGATTTGGCGGGCTTTCATATCTCTGCTTCCTCGTTTTGACCTACCCTAAAGGAAGATCCTTTCTTGTATCTGGCCTTGGGTTGATGCGGTTCTTGTGATAACTCAAATACCATGCCGATTTTTGTCTGGTAAATATTGTTGCAGTTGTTGCCCGTAATAAGTAGTTATGCATTCCAATGCTGTTCTTGTTGTGTTGTTAGTTTGCGTCTGTGGTGTGCAGTACTCTTACATACAGCATCACTGGGTGATTCTCAGCACGCGGACAGGGTACATCACTCTCATTGAACATATTGCATTTGCTTTCGTAAAGAATATCCTCTTAGAATAAATAAATTAACGGGTCACTGTCACACCTATATTAAGATATTTTGTACATAATTTACATGATTTAACCTATAAAATAGTTTGGATATATCGGCCAGCTTCTCTGTCGACGTGTTCATTAATCAACCCGCGACAGGTGGGCGTTTCTCACTACGATACCCGCTAAGTTACTTGGAAACGTAATTAATCACATTGATCAACAGTTTCTCTATTTTCTTAAGCCTTGCATCACATCGTGTCTGTCACTCGCCAATAATGAGGAGGAGAAGATATATTTGACCAGGCAGATGTCTATGTATATGAAGCTGGCCTGTCTGCTGGACTTATCATAGGTTAATTTGCTTTTCTATCGCAACCACATGTATGATATATCTACCAGCACCATAACGTGTTGTACCACAGGTATTCAGAAGATATTCAATTGTATGTGTCATATGACCCTTCTGACTGTCTGAGTGCCCAGTTCGTCACTCCGGTCACATGGGCATACCGCGTAAACCTCGGAGCGATCGTCGATGAATACATAACGATATGCGCACAGGTGACAAGTGTAGTGAAGTATTGCAACTTCCATATGCGCAACATAGGCAAAATGAGACGCTTCATCTCGACAGTCGCCTCTGCAGTGTCCGGTGATTTCACGTATGGACTACTATCTGGCGTTACTGTCAGGTATAACCCAGCGCCAATTCACCGACTTGTTCAACTTAGTCATAAGGGACTAATATATTGTCTTACTATCTAAATGCGGGGAAGGTGTAACCCCTGTATTAGTGGACCTCAACTGACTATCGTGTGCTCGTCACGGGTAGATTCGCCTCCTTGTCTATATATACAATTGCCTTCACGACCTGGGACCTAATACTCTATGGGTGCGGGGTAAAATAAGGTCGTAAGAGGCGACTTATTGACCGTAGACTGCGATTCACGTTGGTGGACAATGGGATCCTGGTGGTTGCGCGGAGAGGATCTTGCAAGGGCCATATCTGCAGGCACACCGCTTTGGCCCGAATTTCATCAAGACGAAAGGCTGGAAAGGCTTGGTCGGGTAAATCGGCTGGTGGCGATTTTCCCTAGGATAATCGTTTGCATTTGTATCTTTTTTCATCTCTATTCACTTGTATTTCCCTCTTTTTTCCATAATCATTGAAGGCGGCTGCTTATTTAGGTCAATTGTATCTATTCACTTTTCTAGGCACCATCAAACACATAAGTATTGGTGTGCCGTTAAACCCTATTCATACTTTAGTCCTCTCCTTCCTTTCATAAAGAAACCAAGCTTAAAACCAACTCTGCTGTCCGCTACGGCGGAATAGACTGCCGGATGTACTGCCCGACATACCGTTACTCACGACCTTCAGAATGTCACTGAGGACGTTATTTGGCGATTGTGACTTTGAATCTGACATTGTGTGTGTGTGTAAGCGGGTGGGGGGTGGTGTAGGTGAGTGTGTATATGAGATATGTGTCATGCGTAGTTTGTGCAGCGCGTTGAGCTTTATGTTGAGTATGCGTTTTTATTATTTAATTATTGTTATTATATACATCTAGATTCAGCTGCGCTCAAGCTAGAATGCTTTGCTTGAATTTGACCAACTCTAGGCATCGTCGGACCAACTCATCCGTGGATCAATATATGCCTGCAAATATCATGTCAGCATCCATTACACTAAGGCATACCCACTAGGCATCGTCGGACCAACTCATCCGTGGATCAATATATGCCTGCAAATATCATGTCAGCATCCATTACAGTTCTTGAATAATATGATTAAATAGTAAAGGCATACCCACTAGCGTCGGGGTACTGTCGTGAGCATGTCGAGTGAATCGGTTCAGCAGCATATATATATATATATATATATATATATATATATATATATATATATATATATATATATATATATATATATATATATATATCTATATATATATATATATATATATATATATATATATATATATATATATATATATATATATATATATATATATATATATATATATATATATTTATATTCATGTTTTATATATTTTATTCATGTACCTCGTTATTGGAATACTTATGACTTTGCAGTCCCACCGATAGCTGCCATTGTTTCATCGCATGTGATGTATCGTATAGCAATATGTTTGGGCGAGCGTCCTGTTCTCGTTATCCAGTTTAAGCCGGAGTCATCATCTTGGATCAAACAACTATTCTCTTCTGTCTAAAGCAAACCAAGATTATTTCCATCCTATTGGCTCACTTTAATATGCCTATCTTCATTCATCATGTAGTGACAGGTGATTTAAAAGTTTATTTAACTGCGTTACATCGCTGTGCCTCCCACCTATTGCCAGGCTGCGATGTTATACCATTCCTCCATCAATTGACCAGCGCATTAACTGATGTATATCTCTTGGTCCTGTCAGAATCACTTTCTACTTCTCTTATAAGTAATTCATTCAGAACAATCCTACATAAGTCTCTCTGGCGTCTCGGCCTCATTGATTATTTATGTCAGGCAAGGCTGGCGTATCATATTCAGCTCACTTTGATCCCAAGCATTTGAGAAGCATACAATATAATTAGGTATGTATATTGTTATGTGACCTTTTCACTGAAGTGCATGAACCACACAGCAGGAAGTTTTCATTGTCGGATGTAAATATTCCCTTTACTCGTCCCTTACCACATAAATATCATACAAAGCGCACAGCAGTTATCGTGACTTATATTTTGATATCGCACATTGTCTACCATATATGAAAATGTCCTACTATGCAGGTGAACTTAATATTAACGTAGATAAGCAGTCCAGGGAGCAATAATCATATGTTCCTCCAGAATTTAATTTTCGCGTTCTTTTACCAAACCTCATAAGGTCGGCTGAATTAACAAAGTCTAACATTGAATGAAGAAACACAAATGAACCAGTATTTAGTTTGAAATTAGGGCAAAAGCACAACCTACTGCGAGATTTGCAATGTGGATATCTTTGCAGCATAAACATATTACTACACTGGCAAACACAGCACTATAGCAGTACAGCTATTAGGACACCCGCGTGTGTATAATATCGAAGTAACTTAATTGTCGCCCTATGTAACCTTTCCACGTTTCCTAGCAATTGTGATTGTGTGCCATCCTTATATCAATCATTACCAGTACGATAAATCTCACGCAAAACTGTTACCACCTGCAATGATCGATCAACATTGCCCGAACTGCCGGCCAACGCTACGCATGAATTGTATTTGCCTAAACTTATCGCATAATTCTGTTGCAGTACAATTGGTTCTCGAATGGTGCAATGCTTGTCAATGGCGTTATTCTACGTCAATGAGCTATAATAATTGTCATATTGATGCTGAAGATATCTTCTACAGCAGTTGAATTCGATGTCCGTCCATAGAACAAGTTGCGTTAATTAATTGACGTGATCACAGCCTGCCATTAAGTGACTAAGGTATTAATTGTATTGAACCAACTATGTGGTGGATCAGCCTACCAGAATTACAGTTCTCAATGAGTAAGAAGATTATTTAATCAAATGCAGCGTACAGATATTTATTGCCTTATCTAAAATGTATCAGTACCCAGACACATCATGACGAAAACCCTACAAAACCAAGTCGTCATGGTCGAGACAAATGATCACAATGGGTATATAGCAGCATGTCGTTTAGGGAAGACCGCGTCAACAACAGTCCGTGTGAATTCCCTGAGCAATGTAACTCGATCAAGAAGGTCGCGTATGTTATGGTGGCATATGTGTTAAATTGGTGTCGCACTGAAAATGTTTGACCAACAGTTCAGCATTTCACCTGTTATGCGGACATTGTTATTCGATTTCTAGATGAATCACTAGTCACTTGTTTCTCATGCAGAGAGAGTGTCTATCAAGCTATCGCATCAACCTGCGGTCGGCACATGGATGCAAATAGCAGCAAAGTAATACCTGAGGCACTGTCATGCGCATATTGTCGTTTCCTGTTTTACATAAGCAGCAATCTCCGCAACAAAAAACGTGTTCGCCGGCGGTATAAATTGTATGACAGAGTCAGACTGTGGAAAACATTCGACATAGAGCGGGTTTTTGATATACACCCACCGAGTAATGGCCTGGTCGGTTGAATGCGCCTCATATGGGGTTCATTTGACATTTTCAGTTCTTGTCCGCGCTATCTTTTGTTGAAGGTGCTAGTAACAACGACATTCCTCGGCGGCGTTGATATCAACATCTTAACAAAAGTTTTATCGTGGTATTTTGTCAGCCTCATTTGCTGTTTTGACGCAGCTTATTCAGCCTTAAAAACTTATTCTGATATATGCAACGTGCCATCGTGGTATTGAAGGCAAAGGCATTCGACCCTGTTTCCTATTACCCAGTTTTATTGTTGCAAAATATAGACCGCTAAAGAATGATTTGCAAGAATTCAACTGTATTAGCACCATATATAAATTTTCCACTAATGTTGTAAGTGACGTAAATGACAATGGGTTTATGTGGTTGGCTTTGATGACGGTTTATCAGCACGGATCATGGGTAGCAAGCCCCTAGTCTTTGATCCGAAATTATGTACCGCAACTGACCAAGACGTTCAAATGATATGTCGCTTTTTTGAATGATATTTATCGTTAATATAGCCATTTACACTGCGCATCTAACTATTAGACACAAAAGTAATTTCCATGGGGAATCAAGATTTAGGAAAAATAAGTTATGAATTATTTATATGTAATTTTGCATCTCATGAACCACCTAATCTATCAATCAATGTAACGTTTAGTAGTCTACTCTGCCAGGTATTTTTTATGCAAGAATTACCGGGCCTTGATCTCAAAAATATAAATAAATATAGATAATATATATATATATATTATATATATATATATATATATATATATATATATATATATATATATATATATATATATATATATATATATATATATATATATATATATATATATATATATATATATATATATATATATATATATATATATATATATATATATATGTTGGAATCGCACTAGATTATGCAAACTTGTGATCGCTTGTTATTTGGTACGGGTATAGCATCATCGAGTGTGCCATCCATCATACTTGATTTGATGACCAGCGCACTTAATGTACTTACTTCAGGTCTATCTCTGCCAGTTATGCTCATGGTCCTAAATTAGTAATGATCGATGACCAAGTAAAGTCTTTCTACTTAGTTGGACGAGTCCGCACACACACAACGTTCCAAATATACCCCATCGATATACGAAAACACCTATTAAACCATTATGTGGCATTTGAAATACCAAGTGATAATGAAAAAGTTATCAAATGTCTTTCAGCAGAGTGGAATATTGTCTTGACAAATACGATGTTGCCGCGAAGGGCACAATGGAATAAAGGATACAACATGACGTACACTGTACATTGACAGCGATATAGTCTACTGTTATAGCTAGTTATCGAATATTTATCCCACAGTGCTACATATGAGTGCGGAATTAGTAGGCATTATTATGTGTCCTTTTATTTATAATTGTAGCCATGGAGGTTCCCTGAATATGGATCACGTTACGTGAGAAGATTCAGCATATACTGTGTCACATGCGGACCGTGGGATGAAGCAGCTGGGCCATCGCGGGAATCCATTCATTATATTGGTGGATAACTGCAGCTCAGTCGATTGACAAGCTTCCACGAATTAGAACGGCAAGTTAATTAGTCACAAGAGTGGCCTTATTTAATGTACATAGACAGCTAATGGCCCAAATGCAATAACGCAAACCAGCCCATCAAGTCATCCTTATCGGGCCAAATGCTCAACACGGATGTACAGTACGTTATGTTAACATTTACCCTATATAATCAATATGTGGATTAAAATGATGGGGTATGCCTACCGCTTAACTTGCCAGTTGATACATCCCCGAGCATTGCTTTTGATATTTCAAATAAAGTAATTAGTAAGAATGCAAGCTGATTACGCAGACTGTTTCATTGTCGGAATAGATTTCGGGTATGCGCTCTACCATTTTACTTTTTTATCAGTAAACACAACTTGAACTTAACGCACCATTTCCTCTCCGCAGAGGAAACAGGCTATTTGATCCTCTCTTTTCGTCGCGTATGTGATTGGCCCACGAATGCCTATCGACTGAAACCAAAAGTAAACATGGCGGCATATGGAAATAAATGGAATGAAGCATCAACTGGTTAGGGGCTAGGCAGCTTGTGCAATAGAAACGCTATTCGTGTTTCACGTCAGCGCTTGATTTTTGCTTCAATTAACCTGTTCTGCGAAGCGAATCATAGAAACCAGTCGTCGGCAGTGGTGGGTAATAGTGAGTTAACTGGCCTAACGCCAAGTGCTGCGGCATTTTCCCCATTCTCCTCGAGTGTAATTTGAAATGATAGCGAAATGAGCTGAACCTAACAGAGCTACCCATTTCACACAACGGTCTGTACTTGTTGACAATTTACTCGCGCTTAAGCGTTGGTTATACCGTTTATGTTGACATTTTCTTTCCCGATAGGACTGTTGAAGACGGCAGGGAACACAAGGCGTGGGTGGGTAAACTGCGATAACAACTTTATAATACAACAGCGACCTCCCATCTTGGGAAGTCTAACTCCCAGCAAACGCACATGTTTGTTCTCTTATACCCCTGCATCGTTGCCTAGAGATCACGTTCTAGTTCCTTGTAAGTGACTTTGATATTACGCTAGAGACAACATCGGTTTCAGGGCTTAATAGGCGTGGGAGGGGATGACAACAGGATAGTACCACTGCAATCTTGCAATAGATATATATATATATATATATATATATATATATATATATATATATATATATATATATATATATATATATATATATATATATATATATTAGCTATCTATATATATATATATATATATATATATATATATATATATATATATAGCCACACAGGCTAACAAATAAGCATGGGATCTGCATGTACTGTTCGCACAACCTACGCACACTTTACGGGCTTGCTAATAATGCTACGGCGATGTCTCTGTATCTTTGTTTCCTTTCAATCATTTTTGAGTTGACAATGTAAAGCTTTGATTAAGCAAATACCCCAAAACACGCATGCACACACGAGCAATAAATACCTCCTCTTTGTGTTGCCCACAGCGACGTGACTTGTGGAGAACAAAGCAGCTAAAATAGATCGTAGATATGGACTTCAAATGTGAATGCTTCTCAGATCATGCAACTGTATACAGTTAGTTCTAATGGTAAGTACAAGTACCCGTGTTTACACGGCAATAGCATTAATGAGCAATATTCACCATGGTATCAAATACAACACGAACTGACATTAGCTCACTATTAGCGTCTGCGAATGCTAATGTTATGCATGAGCTTTCGCTATCAGTTATCCATTAAGGATGTGCGTTTGCGTTCTTAATCACATTCGCAAAGTTCATATATATAAGAACACAAAGACTGTGCGTGTGTTGAATATTTTGCTCGGCTAGATGTTAGTTACGTTTCAGTTTTAGAATAGTAATGAAATAATTGTCACAATAAAAAGGCTGAGGAGAGGATTAGGTTAAACGTAGCTATCACAAGGGGATTCATTTAATCAACATAGCGCAATTTCGAGCATCCCCGTTTTTGGATGATAACTAGCAGCGCATATACTTCGTTATCGTCAATTGCTGAGTAAAACTATATTTACGTTTGCCATGGCACGATTGACTGGCTCAACGTTTCCATGATACATCGAGTTTATAAGTATTCATTGCAAGAGTAGCAGTTTGGATACTTGAATTATTCAATTGATTACAGCGCGATGTTGCGAGTAGAATAATGGGCAGAACTATATATGCTTATATAATAAAGCCCTTCTCATAAATATTCTTGTGGTTCCGGACCGACTCCATTCTATGAATATGTATAGCTGGTAGCTTTGTAACAGGAGAGATTTTCTGCCCAGAGCTTTATTTGTGTGTGTTTTATGTATATGTAGCATTACTCTAGTGCATCCGTACATATATCAACATCCAAAATCATTACTATTCAATCAAATACATAGTGGAAAAGCAGTGAGAGAATAAATCAGTTCGACAAGAGAGCAATAGTATGTGCATAAGTCCAACACAAATGACATATAGAATGGGGATAAATATTGGATAGAGTATACAGTGTGACCCTTACCATCGTTGGAAATGATATATCCGTATCATTTATAACTCTCGATGTAAAACAACCATGTTTTCAGATTTCACAGTAGAAGAATGTTCCTCACGCATGTTCGAGCGTTTGGTTGCCCACTTGCGTTTATGGGTGTTTTTATGTCCAAATATATGTGTGCATGTGAGCGTTATTATAATAACCCATTTTCTTCTGGATAGCATAATGCTATTACCATTGTAAAATATATCCTATGAGCGTTAATGCTTTTTATAACCCCTTCATAAAGCATCATACTGTATTTAGTGTGATAGAGCATCGTTTGGAATATTATGCTCATGTCAACTCACCGCCACAATCCCCCATTCCCAAATGCACCCACACGCAACCATAGAACACCTTGTTAAGCTCTTCTCGCGTGTCCGATGTTCGATGAGCTTCCATGGAATATATGTGCATGTTACTGACAGTCAAACTATGACGCAGCATGGTCTTACAGTCTGTGTTACATGACTACTACCGATGCCACACGCCTAACACCGAAATTGTATATGTTAATAGACAATTACACTATTTATTACATATCTGTTCGTATGAACAGATCGGCAATGCATTTATTCAATTGAATGTCAGGCGGGTGCAAGGGTAAAGCCACAAATAATAACACCGCTACAATCTAATCTATACCCGCTAAAACCCTTGTTATATCGCTAGGTTACCTACTTTTTGTACTCATGTTAATATCACGCTGCCACTTCATCATACAATCTATGCACAGGGACATGGTCAAAGCTTGTCCGTCATGGCGGATCTGTATGCGTCAAACGCAGAGAATATTGTTCTCAAATACCCACAGGATCGACCATCATCACAACGTGTGTATAAAGTCTCGACCACAGATAAGTCAGTTCGACAAAAAGTCACTGAAAACTACGATCGACAACAGAAGCGCTATCAACAATTACCTCACTGTCTGATGAATCAAAGGTAATAATCCGAGCGGGAAAGAAAACCTACAATGAAGATTTCATGAGATATACCGTACAATGCCTTTCAGAGTTCAAAATTTAAACTGGTGAACAGTTCTTAACTTGACCTTGCATTTAGCTGCGCTAAAGTACAATGCACTATACTGCTGCTTTTCTACACACAGAAAATCTACAAGTATAGCAAAGCTCCGTTGTCTGGTTAGATACAAGTTTACGATAATCTCTTGATAACAAAGCGCCGCCCATGCGAGCAGTGCAAAACGCGTAATATGTAAGCAATCCCTCAGAGTGGCGCCACAGATTGAGCATGTCGACAAAAAGCACTTCTGTAGTTTCAAGGAATTTTGTGCTTTGACTATGATGTTGTAATCCTACGCATGGTATATACAGCCACCCAAAACATCGAGCCAAAATGTTGACAACCTTATCTCACGATCTTCTTAACAACAGAACAGCAACTGCAAATAACAAGACTGTATTGTTTCTACCCGATTGTATCCTATCGTATAATTGTACTATGTATTGAAAAACTCACAATATACATCCCTTGTCGTTGTTCTTGATTTTCAGATAAATATGTAGATTGCATATAATGGCAATCATTTCATTGGGTGATAAATAACTTGGGTATCTCAAGGGTTCTATGGTGCAATATTGCCGTATCTGGGCAGAAGAATACCCCCAGTCCATATCGAACTTTGATTTCGTTGCGCAGAAGCGAAAATGCTTATTTTGACAAGGTTTACTGTGAATAGGTGGCAAGCTATCGAACCGCTTATGCGTTATGTCGGGTGTCGAAACGCGGTTTTACCTAACGTGTGTACCTTCAGCACTACGTTGGAATCTCTTAAAAGCTTGTCAGTACAAATTGTCAATCAAACCGGGTTTTTTAACGATGTTTCCAATTCAAGTAGCCAAGCGTTGTCTTGAAATGTACCGTTATCCCAATAATATCAATAAAGAGGCGCAGTAATTTGCACATGAACCTTTTTATTGTCTGTTTAAGTAGAAACTTAGTCCTACACACGTCTGGCGAGGTCCACCCAACCTGTGATGAGCGCACCAAAATAGGAAATTGCCCCAATGCATATTTATGCAATCTAGCCCTTGACAGCCATGATATCAACCGATAGAGTAGAGACACACCGCGACATGATTGTAAACTATGGCATCTTCCATACAGTAAACAGTAACATTTTGATGATCTGTGCTAGCAGGCTCATTGGCTGTGATAATGGCATGATTAATTGGTACAGTTCAAATATATAATTGTAATCTCATAACCCCTGAAGATCATGAGTTCAAATTAGCAACGCGGTGGCATTTATTGATGTCCCATGGAGTAAATTAATGTCACGATTTCAAATGCCAATGATCTAAATCTATTTATCCCAATGATTGAAAATGCGTCTAACGGGGCACATCCATTTTGATAAATGTCAAACGAGTAATTGTCCGTCTTAGCGCATGAATAAAAAGCCATCTCAAGTGAGCTAAATGGAAAGTAGTCGGCAACCACTTTTCGTCTTGATATAATATCAATTCTATTAATTTCGGCCGCTGTGACTAGTCTTAAGAATACCAGAGATGGCTGCATGCTGCTATACTTTCGATAAATGTAACCGATAATGGATTCTGATGAAGAGCGAGAATGAAGCTGTCCAGTGCCCATTTCTCAATATTTACTCGGGCTTTGCATGCACGTTTATTTGATATCCAATAAGAAAAGTTGTCACCTGCTAATATACATCTGTGAGATGCATAATACATTATTCTTCTTGAATTTAACGCATTATATTTATATGTTTATGCATAATCCAATTGAGTGATTCCGGAAGCTTTACTGTCATTCATGTGTTCTTTTATATAAATATGCTTGGTGATAGGGAAAGCAACTTTGTTTATTTAATTATTAACGCGGTGTCGGAATAAAACACAAACATGAGTAAATGAGTAAAAGCATTTTTCTTCGGCTGGTTTATTAGCGTGCTGGAACGATAATAAACAGCCTATGGATATTGGAGTGGTGTAGGGCAGCGAACTACGGCCAGTTATGTTGAATATTTACAAGTAAAATACAGACTGATGGGGCTCGACTAGGGAGTCATAGGTGGCGTCCAAACCCCCAATGGCAACCTCCAGCCCCTCTTTAGTGTCTATAACAGTTGCAGTAACAATCACAATCATTGCGTATGTCGTAAGCCTATCGAAACATTAATTTAATTGCCATGATTGCCCTCATTCTTTATGTCAGTATACAAAACATAATTCTTTACTTAGGTCGCCTAATGCCACTCATATTGTATAGCGCTACATGTTACAAGGTGCATAGTTTTCCGATGATGAATGGATTAATAAAGCCCAGAATCAACTCTAGAGGTAAATTAATATTTGGTTTCTGATACCCTATGGCAGAGCGGTGTATTACATTCATCTTGGTTTGATTTTACTTTTTGTTGGCATTGTTAATAAGCAATATGACTTCATAATCACAACACCCTGAATCGTCATTTAACTTATCACTGGAACAAACAACATTGCAATGATATGTTACATTATGGCACTACATCGATACGTGCTTGACTATGTGCAGATTGATTATTCACAAGGTATTATTTTATCCTGATTCGGTCAATTATACATAAATTTGTTATGTTTGTGGATATCACTGCAAGATATTGTGGGCAGCCTTGCAAATAGTGAATATAACCCACATCTCATGTCGTCTTATGGCGTGTAAGGCAATTGTCTGGGAAAAATATTATCGCCACATCAGCAATATATCAGTCCCCATAACAGATGGCTTCAACGCATTACCGTATAACGTTGAGCTTATAGTAGAATATACTGTACAATTTGACAGATTGCTAACTGTTATCATTCTTTCAAGACAGAGCCGCTTAAATCAGCACACATCCTAACTAGGTATGTCTTGCATCATGTTGGCTTCTTGTCTGGTCCAGTACTTATGTGTTAAACCTCGGCTTACATTTTCTGGATACACACCTTACTGTTCATTTTCTCCGACAAGCACAATCATTAGTACGAATAGTTTTCTCGATCGTGTTAATCAATCGCTAGCCAATTGTATATGAAACTTCATCATGTGGAAGAAAAACCCCACGGACCTCACTTAGATGGTGTGGCTTCATCAAATACGATACATGCATGAAGTAGCTGAAATATGGGTAGCTAGTTGAGTACGACTAATCCGAAATATTTACATCCACAGAAATGAATCGTGATAAAGCTATGGTGTAGGGTTATTGTCTTATAACTCAGGGGTAAGCAAATCAATTTAAAATATTGAATAATTATTTTGTATATTGGTAAGCTGGTGACTGATCTTCCAGATAATGGTCATTTCCCTAATTATATCGCTCACGTACGATGAAATAAGTTCTACCAATCGGATTGTGGTACTACGTTAAAATGTTGCTGCTCAAATATATCTAGTTGAAAATTGTTTGGATATTATATATATCAAACGTAAATATTGTTATGATTTGCGCAATATAATCCGGTGTTGACCATGACATAGTGTTTATCCCCAATAGAGTTGATTTACAAGATGTAGATATCTGAATAGATACAATATTGAGCCTGTAAAGTTTTACATTCGCGTGCACAGTTTCATATTATTCCCGATTTCACCAAGCATCAATCCGATACATTCTACCATATCAACATCGGCAATGGGAAGGAAATCATATTGACATATCCACGCACATCCACTTCATGGAGTTATAACATCGTTCACAATCAACCGTTTTTCATGAAAGGAACACGAAGCTTGTTCGATGTATTGTTTCCCGGTCCAAAGATCTGGAGCGAAGCAATGAAAGGCTAAAACAGACTTAATCATAGCGTTTGCACATAAATATACATGTTTCCATTTAAAGTAACTGTTCGCAATGTCGAGACGCATCTTTTATCAAACCTATAATGAGATGCTACGAATTGTATGTAGCCTTTTAATGGCATCTTGTGGTATCACCAGGACAGGACATTGGCTTTTCACAAGTGCGGAACTTTGATCAAATAGTTTCGTTAAGAGGGTCTACTCCGTTTTGCTATGCAATGAGTATTTAAACGTGTAAACAACACGCTGGAATGTTGATCTAATATGTCGGTAATCAATGTTTTGCAGCTAATGCTGACGAAAAGGGGGTCTCCTGATAGTTCATGACGACTGAGCCCCATAATTAGCCATAACAATCGACGTGATTTAAAACACTATTAGCCATGATATCTTTAGAGTGAACCATAACTGTAGCAATTTCCTCATTGGAATAAGCTCATTGACGGTGTTCCTTATCAACTACATGATGAAAGTCTAGGTCTGTTTATACCCAAACGTTTGCAAATTCGTCTTACTGGGCACATACATTGCGATCGACGTCGACGGAATGGGAGTACCAATGTGTCTTAGCACATGAAATAATAATAGGTTAAGTGAGTAAATGGAAGTAATTGGCGGCCACATTGCTTCAAACTATGGTGGAAATCTTATTACATTTTGCTGCCTTAGATAATCCTAATCATTAATATTGGTGCTTGCTGAATTAATTGCAGCAGTGGTTACTGATTTAGAATTGTGATGAAGATCAAAATAAGCAAATTTCATTTTAGGGCCGACATGGCAGTTGACATGAAAAACAGCTCGAGGTTCAGGGGCTTACGTACGCACATTCTACTTCAAGGTAAAATTACGCGATATGCTGTACGACTGATAGCATTATGCAGTGACGTAAATGTTTGAATGCTTATACAAAGTGTTCCCTTGTTGATACCCCCAGTGCCGGTGATTGTAGGGTGTTTCGGTACAGCGTCAGAATCATTTGTGACAAACCAACAATTGCACTAAATACCCATGTTTGCTCAAACCCTACTTTTGCGTAGAGCTAATTTTAAACCATATTAATTCGCATGAGAGACCGATCGATGTACCTTTTGTTTGCCTGGTCGTAAAAGTTGTTCTCTGAGACAAAAATTGGTAGCATCTACGCCTGAAACCGCTTTGAGAGCAGCACTCTTTTCATATCGATAATCGAAGGTGATAAATGATTTTGGAGTCATTCCTCTTTGAACAAACGATAGATTTTTAATGCCTTTAATGCTCGTGTGTTTATTTGCAGCGCCACACCGAAATTATATCTATTTGCTCACTTCAATTATTATTCAGGGTGCCTATTGAGGATTTACACAATGATATTGAAGAACAGCGGGGTAGTGACAATGCGACAATCTGCCTTATCATTTACCTAATATAACATATGAAATGCTGGACTGAAATGTTATTGTGGTTTAGCGGGATAAAATGGGTTACATTGATTTGTTTTGCAAACGCCTTGACGAAACAGGCGATAGAAAAGAGAAGAAATGTAAATTGTGGGTCATATCTTATGTCCAAGTGTTTGAATTATTGTCGGCGGTGCCATTGCTTACACGTAAACTTGGGTATTACGCACCGCTTTTTACGACACATATAATGAAATCGATGCTTTGAGCCGTGTAAAGGAAGCAATGTGTAAATAAATTGACACACAAAAGGATGAATCAATCCATTACCGCTACCCATTTTTTATTTTTTACTTTTATCAGTCACACTTTCCAAATGTTTTTTTTCAATCGTAGGAAATTGTTTAATTCATTGATAAGAAAAGACAAGTATGAATTGTTTATCTATATTATAGATGAATAGGAGATATATGCATATATATATATATATATATATATATATAGAGGCCTATATGCATACATATATATAGAGGCCTATATATATATATATATATATATATATATATATATATTTATGCGTATATATATGTATGCATATAGGCCTCTATTTATTGAATTTTGTTAATTGTCCTAAGCAGCATGAATTGTAAGACATGCGCAACAGCAACTACCCTACTTGAGCCAGACTTGCTTTATTACAACATCATGGCATGCACTGAATAGTTTGCTTCATATTATTAGTGAATTATCATTTCAAAATTGTATGAGCTATATGTGAATGGTATAATCCATCGTTTTAACTAGTATTAGACATAGTAGCAAATCGCATACATGTGCCGGTACGAAGTAGGAAAGGCTTTGTGCTAATAAAAACATTGCAGCCAACTGAAAGAAATTATAATATCACTTAGTTATTGTTTTTCGAGCGGCAAGAAATTGGCTTGTTACAGAATAAATGTCAAATTACCAAACTGAGAAAATTTGACATCTTTGCCCCAAGAACTTTAAATCAAACACTATGTAATAATTCACAACTTTCTGTTGCAAAACCTCGACAGATTCCAAGCTCAAGCAATCACTAGATGCATAAGCAAAGGTATTTAAGAGCCATTCCTCCAGATTGCTCTTGTGTATTGAAAGAAGGCTGCAAATATATACATTCGTATGTATGTATGTATGTGCATTTATTAAAGGTGTCATAACAAAGACAATTACATTTTTTATATACCTATGTTATCCGAACATTTTTTATGAATACCTATGTTATAACAGTGACGAGTTATTCAAAAGAATAAACGACTAACTGAATCAATGACGGTTGTCTTTATATTGGTCAACTGAGACAGAAAACCCGTCACCTGATGTCGATGGAATTTGCGATGCAAATAAATGAATGTTTTATCGGTGGTAAAAATTATTCAGTAGCAGGAAACTGTTTAAGTCATTAACGTGACTTTGCATCGGTATATCTGGCTTACACACGAACATTAAAACAATTCAGATTGATTATTGATTCGTCTATCACTTCTATTTGTTCATCATGACACAATATACATAATAGAGCGTGATGAATAATTAATAACAAAGCAAACAAGGAAAATCCAAGAATGGGATGCAGCTAATTTTTAAGTCAGTCAAGTATGTCGCTTATCCAATATCTGAGAGAAAATAATGATCTGCAAATTTAAAACGAATCGCGCATAGAAGGCTGACGTAGCACGAAATAATTGAAGGTTTTCACGAAAAGCTCCTGTGCAATTCCTAGATAAATACTAATCACTATTCATCTTTAAGCATCGCTTACAAATTGAAACATCACAATGGACAGTTACTTAACAAGAGAAGAGGTATTGTCTGATATTTACAGCTTATCCACTTGTCCCACGTTCACATATTTTGAGGCCAAGCTCAGGATCAAATAAGCATGATGAGATCGCCCACACATTGTTTGAATTCAAATGATCTGCATCGTACATGTGCTTCTCTTTAATACATGACCTGGGACATTTACTTCGCGCTCAATGTATAAGCATATACTGCGTAGATGTTTATGTCCTCTCCAATCCAGCACCGGTGCTCTGTATTATATGCGTTTTTGCACAAGTAATCGTTATTCAGATTGTATTTCGCTGATGTATTGAGACTGGATGATGCCGAATGGTGCAATTGAGAATGGTATGCATGTTTACGTAGTCATCTGGGAATAAATAGGCTCAATGGGGACTATTGATGTAAGAGCCATGGCAGCCCTTACGACGATGACGTAAACGATTATGCAATTTCCAGCTGCTGTATAAATGCGCCTGTAGCGATCTTTGTTTTGCAGCATTCAAAGGGTACCTAAGGGAATATAAGCTGTAACAGCTACAATAATGTCAGATTGATTGCATCGGGATATTAATCGGAAGACGCTGGAGGGTTTTGGTGGGAATGGATTACAATGGTGAAAACATTGAATTGTGCAAAAGGTTCACAAAGCCAGGTGTGGTAATGTGGTATCATGTAGTGGATACACAAATGAATTGCAATGGTATTTTTCTGATGAACACTGTTGATGTGATCGGTAGATGTGGGGCACAGCATGCATGATTACCCAATATTGCGCGTTTAATATTTACTACAAAGTCATCTTAGTGTGCGGTTGCCCCTTTGTTGACGCGCTAAATCGCAATTAGTACGAGAGGTTTACAAGAAATATTATACATATATGGAAAATTCATTGATATATCTGACAGCTAGTGCCTAGTATGTAAAATTTTATATAGCAAAGCTGGACGAACCAAAACGGCAGATCTATTTCTGGCCTATTTCCGCGGTTTATGACTGACTTAGTTGCATGTGCTGGAATGCATTAAAACCAGAACTGGCAAATATTTATTCGCCCTGGATAGCTCAGTAATAAACATCGTTAATGCACTAATCGTTAAGCGCACAAATCAGCAGCATGATTGGCTCATCAGTCTTGGAAAGCAAGTGGCTAGGACTTTTCAACACAGTAAAGGTGAGCGAGGCGGCAAACATTTGAAAAGCAAGCGGGACATTCAACTGTTGACTGTCTTATAATTGCATCCATTTGTAAGCCCTGTCTATATATATATATATATATATATATATATATATATATATATATAGATATATATATATATATATATAGAGAGATATATATATATAGATATATATATCTATATATATATATATATATATAGATATATATCTATATATATATATATATTATATATTATCTATATATATATACATATATGTATTATATATACTTATATATATATATTCATATATATATACTTATATGTATATATAAATGTATATATTCATATATATTTATCTATATATATAAATACATATATGTAAATATATATATATATATAGATACATATATATGTACACATAATATATATATATATATATATTTATATATATGTGTGTCTATATATATACCAAAATATATATATATATAAATATATATAATCATTGTCGTCCACAAAAATACGATTGCTTCTGCATACAGACGCATATATATATATATTTATATTTTATATATATATATATAATATATATATATATATATATATATATATATATATATTTATATATATATATTTACATATATTTATATATACTTATATCTGTATATTAATATATATATACTTATATGTAAATATAAATGTATATATACATATATATATATTAATCTATTTATATAAATAGATATTATAAGTATATATATATAGATACATATATATGTACAAATACTGAAATATATACATCTATATATATATACCAAAATATATATGTATATAAATATATATAATTATTGTCGTCCACCAATAACACGATTGCTTCTACATACAGACGCATAAATATATATATATATATATATATATATATATATATATATATATATATATATATATATATATATATATATATATATATATATATATATATAAACATACATATATATATATATATATATATATATATATATATATATGTATGTGTGTGTGAGTGAGTGTTCGTGTGCCTGTGTGTGTGTGTGTGTGTGTGTGTGTGTGTGTGTGTGTGTGTGTTTGTGTGTGTGTGTGTGTCTTTATGCGAAAGCAATCGTATAGCTGTGGTCGACAATAGTTAGAGTGGATAGACATATCAAGATGAAAATGATGGCATGCCATACACATTTATGCGGCATAGTCGAAAATGCTACATAGTGGCTGATTGTATTAGATTATCTGCTGGATGGCTGGCTGGCTGATGATTACTTCAGATGAATTATTACTATTCACCATAGCTGTTTTGCTGCAGAAGTTTTATGCGTCGAAAACCTCGCTAGTCGGCAAGCAGGTCAAATGTAATTACCCATCGAATCCCTGTTCCGTTCAACTGCCAGTTTGTCTGGCTGTGAATCCAATATAATGTGATAAAGCACGGAGGGAGTCAGAAGGCTTATTGAAATGTATGTGGGAAATACAGCGCAACAACAAATGAATATTCTCTCAGATAGAGCAGATTATGTCATAAATGTGGTAATATTATGTAGCCTCGTCCACCTGATAATGTTTGACGGTTTCATCATGGCATTGCAGGACCCGATACAAAGGCCAATTATCTATGCGCGTATTCGCAACATTAAGATGCATACACCCTGTAGTTCATTAAATAAGAGACAAAAATGAGAGGTAACGCTTGACGGTACATTATTAAAACTCGTTGACAATGTAAGGGGGCACATTCATAATGCTTATACACTGCCGAAGGCACTCGCTGAATGAATTGACATGGGTGCTTGTGGAGTCCATAATGTAGAGACCATTACCTAAGATAGTAGAGAATCGGATTACGTGGTTTTTTTTACAACATAAATTTGATGATGTCTGTTGAAATGCATATATATGCATATGCTTAAGCCGTAAACAGCTGCGGAAATCTCAGCTTCCATTCGTTAATTGAGACAGAAAACACCATATCACGCGATATACTGACTTTAATGCCGGTTTAAATTGTACCACTTAGTAAAGTTGGTGCCCCTGTTGGGTTAAATAACGTCCTCCACAAAGTTCGAATGTAGAGAGTTCGGCGGGGCAATGGTAATTCCCGACTTAACGCAACAATCACTAGTCCGCTTCGTCGTAATTTTATCATCTCGTAGTTTGACAAAATATAATTTCAAAATTATACAGACGACCGCACTCCAATTCATCCGTCGATCGGTCCATACGATGAGGGAGCGGGTGGAGTGAGTCCGGAAGAATGATTGAGTGAGCCAGTCCGACCGTGAGTGCCAACTTGTCCGTCTGCTAATAAAGCATTCAGACATGTGCGTCTCCAATCGGCAGCAGAAATTTGAATAACAAATTTCAAGTTTTGGAAATAATTGCCTTTATGAGATAAACAATGTCAAACCTCAGTTTACAACACAAAGGCGGTTATATGAAGGAGAACCTAACGGGATTCATCCATCAAAACCTTATTGCACGGCATCGGAGGAGTTTTATAATTCGTGATAATAATTTCTAAATTCCGGATAAAGTAAGATATTTGACGTTGAAAAGTTATGTAACTGCCTAACTTGATGCACACTGCTAACACGTAGCGGTAATGATAGGGAACGCTGGCCTTTGTAGATCGTCGCGTCGTTTAGCCTTTTGATAAAATACATTGTGTACGTGTGTGGGAACATAGAGGATAGTATTTTCTTTGTCAACACTATATCAGTGTGAACGTGAGTCGACGAAAGTGATATCTCAATGTTAATGAATGTAACTCCTTCACCAGGTGGGATTAACAAGTTATGCTCCCTGGATCAATTGCAGCCGGTTAGTAACAGTCCTCGCTGTTGTCTGAAATCAAGGATGCCGCAAACTTCACTTACAATTGCTTAGAATTAGAATAAATACCGTCTGAGAAGAGGACGATAGCTTGTTTATACGCTCATTGAGATATGAACTGGTCATGCAGGAGGGCAGATACTATCATAATAGCTTTGAGGCGAATACAGCTGAGGATGTTTCGGTAGTTATCCACTAGGCTGTTGATCGCCCATTTACATTTACGGCCAGATGCAAATCGCCAGCATATGCGCCCCGGTGGCATTTAACTATTGTTATTTCTGTCGGATGCAGATGTCATATGCGATGTGACAATTAAAACATTGAAATAGTATTTGAGGAACTGATACCACGAGTCAGCGTTCAGTTTTACAAATTCTCATTAATTTCGCTGAGCACGAATCGTTTTAATGCAACGAATACTCGCCTATAATAAAATCGGGGATTGGAAGGCAATCACATTGTCATTTTAACAGCAGATAAGGTGTCTCAGGCACCCGCACACTTGCTCCTAGGGGGGTTGTTACATCGTGTACAACTAACGTTTAATGCACCCTGCCGTGTTATCAGCCTGGGCTAGAAATTATTCATCCCCGTCACAAAATTGTGAGGAAGTTAACAGAAGGCTGTACACTATATTGCAATATAGGTGTAATAATGATGGGTGTTCTTGAGCAAGACCTGTGTGAGTACTATATCTCTCAAGACGTAAAAAATTTTGAAAAGTGTACTGACATACGTACGTGCTGTGTGGTGTAACTATAACGGTCAGAGTTTAGAACAAAATGCAATAATCGATATCAAAGTGAGAGCCATTAATCAGTATAAAAGTAAATAAGCTCATTTACATATTCAGCTGCATGATAAACGTGGAATAAGACATACCTGATGCGATATTCGGTTCAATTGCAAATGCCTTTCGCTGTTCTTCTTCATAATGGCTAGTTACAACACTGCAATACAATTGATGTATATTAATAATCATCAACCAGCTGATATTGTATCTGTTATTGTTTGATATTAAAAGCCCCTTCTGCAAATTAGTGATTTGTCGATGACATGTTCTCTTAGAATGCATTATTATTGTTTACAGCAGTTTGTATACAGACAAACAGACATGGATGTTAACTTCAACTGAGCATAATTCTCAATTGATGATTGGAAAAAGCATTCCCGAACGCCATGACATAACACAAAATAACTGTCACGCCACGATCATAAATGAAGATGCCTTTTCCAACATACCCTATTCATTCAACAAGCGATAATAAGATGCTTTATACGTGCCGACTTCGTTTACCTGCATTTTTGCTGGTTAGGTTTTAACTACTAGTGTTTAGTACCAACTAAGTGGGTATTCCGCTGAATGGCAGCGCGAAAAAAATAACTGTTAGAAGCTTAGGTCGTAGAAAGACACGGACAACACCCACGCTATTATATTTGTTGCGGTGCAGTCTTATGAGGATACACTACTTTACAGATATTAGATACAAAATACGGTATTGGATAAAGCAATCGGATCCGCACGGGCCAGGTTTATAATGGTTGTCTATAACGCAACAGCCACCTGGACCCTGGTGTTTGAGGATGTTATACATTATTGTTGGGCGTCACGATTGCATCATCTGGGTATACCTAGCGCTTCCAAACCAACCAATACATAGTCAATAGAAATGACCTCACACAAGTAGCCTTGTATCATGTCAGCGATACTTAAAACAATTGTGCTATTCAAACTGTGAAATAATCATGCTGCGTAAATCTAACTTATTGAGAGAACATACTGTAGCAAGTGGAGCTTGGCGCATACTAAATATACATTCAAATACGGATAATGGAATTATTTCATCAACCATTTGAAAGAGTAAAACTGTTCGTGATTTGTTACGCTCAAAAGAGGTTGTACGTATTACATTGTAACAGCAGTGTACATCACGCGACAAGTTGATACCGACTGCTATTTCATTAGAATAATCGTGGCAGCAAAGAATTTGAGACATTCAATACAAGGGACATTTGACGTTCATTCTCTACTTATGGATTGTGTATGCAGCAAAATAGCCCACACGTTATTCGTGTATAGAATAGAGCTCTTCGGGCGTCGGTAATGTGTACTCAATATGCTGATGGATTACAAATCCATACCGGACCCACGTCCTTGCACGAATATACATAGATAGCTGGTCGTTTTGAAACATAAGTGGTTTATCATGTAGAGCAACATGGGCAGCGCAATATTTTTATGTGAATTACGTGAATAAATAATCCACACCATTGTTATTGAACGCAATGCAAAACGGAAAAGCAGTAACGTCGTTCAACAACCGCTCAAGTCCCTTTGTCCGCGTCTAGCATCAATGATATATGCGAACTGGGACCAACAATGGATTAAGTATACATAGTGACCTTAACTGCGTATCCTGTCTACGCGATATTGCAGCAGATATTTATATAATGTGAGCGAACATTACGCAGTAGAACACTGTTCCACGCGCATGTGCAAACGCACGTTTCGTTGTACAAGTGCGGTTCTACTAGCGTTTCGATTAAGATACTGGTATCTAAGAGTAATTGTAAAACAATGACACATCATCCGACTGAATAAATCACATAGGATATTTTCTTTTGGCAAGTACCAATAACACCGGGTGATATAAAGGTTAATGATTTAACTAGAATCGTTCTCTTAAGTACCTTTACATAGAGTCATTATTTCGATCACAAATGTAAATCCATATTAAATGTTGCTGTCTCGCTTTACAAATGGGATCGAATATATTGCCTTGTTTATTTTTGGAATGGCTATTGGCCATGTTTCTTTTCAATGAACCATACCACACGATTAATCAGGCAACGCACTGTAACACAGACAAAAGCATCTCTTTGCCGGTGTTTCGTCACACAACTTTGCCTTAACGCGAATCGGCAAGAGCCACAAATATTATTGATTGCACTAGTGGTTTAAAATCGTCAAGGATAAATATACCGCAATGTTCTGGTCACGACCGGTGATGCTCTTTTTGGCACAGGGAACAGAGCTTATCTCGTATTCATAATGGCCGCGTAGAAACAATACTTTGCTACAATCTGATGACATCACTGTGGACAATTTGTCAATGGCATCTATCACTTTTGATTATCATATGCTGGTGCATTGATAATACTGACAGGACGATGTCAAATGGTTGATGGTTTGTAATTGACATCAGTATTGTCGGTTATGATGTTTTATGTGGTAACGTTTCGTCTTGAAGCTGCAATGATTCACTAGCTATAGTTATGGGTTCTGACGCGTCTTGCTACGATGTACATGGATTCTGTTGCTTACGAATATAATCCTACTACGTTTGACTTTTACAGATCCGGCATGACGGCCAGGCCATGACAATCTGTTTCCAACAAGTTGCTTTCAATCAAAACCCCTGCCACTGCGAATAGAAAAAGCACATTTTTGCCTATATTTCGCTTGTTAACGCGATCATAACCTAATGGTTAAAGACAATAGAGACTGCAACCCAAAACTGCTATCATACTGTCTGATATATGCTACATTGGTGCAATGCTTTTATTTTCATGCTCTTCCGGTTGTAATGGGAAATTAAACAACAAAGCCATTTACATTGTGGTTTTATTGATTTATTTGCATTTGTTGAATCGTGAGACTCTTAAATCAAGCAATAAAGACAACTGGTTCTCTTAATGAAATAAATCTCTAGGTAGTAATATGCTACGAACCCGGCCAATGTTCTGGGTAATGTTTTCGCTGCTGTCGTGACAATTTACAGACACTACATGCTCGCACTATAGATTTTCTAAGACCCCTTGTGCAAAATTCCAGAAGCGCTACAATGTGAATCATATATTGTTTAGCTTGTCGATGAACACAGGCTATCGTATGTAGAAGATGTGTGGGACTGGATTGACTATGATGCATTATGATAGTAACTATATGCTTTACTTTTTACACCTAAAGCCGCGTGTATATAGATAGCAACCTTGAAGAACTTTTTCAGTGCACTCCACCCTTGAGTTATCACAAACTACCATTCACATGGGAGCAACTTTATATAATGTTTTGGAACTTTTTTATCTTATTCTCTGCAGTTTCATTCACACTTCAATTCGTCTGCTGTGTATCAGCGTTTACTTTTGCAGTGGATGCAGCTGTCCTGTGTGCATCAGCGCGAGCGCTCCCTCATTATTTGCTCAGGCAGGGGCTGGATGATGACTGATGCTTCAATAGATTGTAAGTAGTTATGTTTTCGTGCCCTTCAGGGAATACCCAGGCCCAGTGAGACCGATATATACTATGGCTAGAATGCCGAAGGCTATCCGACAGTCAGCAAAAAGCGACATTGCAATATCTCGCCGCTGTTCAAATGCGCCTGTGGGGTAGCCAGACTTATCTTATGAACGTAAAGCCAAACGGAATCGTCCATCGGTAATGTTCCTGCTTATTAAGCTGTCATAGTTGCCGCAAATAACCAAATGAATGCATAGCGATAAGGAAACGACGGAGTAGAAGGATGTTGCTTTAAAGCGGTAAACAATAGATATGGATACGAATTCAATTCTGATGACGGCGTCCTAATGCTCGATCGTGCTACGGGTCAATAGCAGCATTGAAATAACAATGTTTTCCGATCGGAAACCATTGATGCAAACGGTATGGCGGTTTACCAAATAAAAGATATTCAATGTTGATATAAAAGACTGATCCGTAAGCGAGGGCCTTTGTGCCGATGCAATTTAGCATAGTGCCGGAAGTATATCGTACTTTGCTTTGTTAGAACTGTCTAATGTCATGTTTTTACGTCTCACGCTTTTGTGATGCAGTCATTTTGGACCCAATCCTTTTTAGATATGGTCTTTTGAAAGTGGAATTTTTATAAGCAATCCATCTCTTACTGCGCATTGCGTTGTACTCGATGGTACTACTCCATGACCATTGTCGTGTTTTATTTTGTAGCCTTTCGTAGCAAACCCGCGTTATATGCAGATGTGAACAAACCAGTATCTACTTTTGTGTCATATTTATTACAATTAGACTCATGAGATATCATAGAGCCTTCAAATATTGACTGCCATTATAATCGATGTCATTTACGTGATGTATTTGCGCCCATTTATATCGGGCTTTTATCCAAGAATAATGACCGCTATAATTTGATCAGTAGCACATCGTTTACCGTGTATTATGCTGTTTTTTATTCCGTTGGTAGTATCTTGATGGCCAGCTTGATGCACCATGTGAAGTATTTGCAATGAGACGTATAAACTAATGTTCAGACATCCACACAGCGTTCGACACGTTTTATATAAGGATTGTCGCAGGACTATTTGATGCTGATTGTATCCATACAGCATCGTACTGCTATCTTCTGCATAAGTGTCTTCAGTAGGTTTTTGTAAGCAGCACAAACTGTTATTGGTTAACCCAAGAACTTACAACGCGTGTGTTTTGTGCCATCTTATCGTGCAAGATTAATCGTTTGCACTAGAATTTTTCAACTATGTTGATGGTTTTGTTAGATTATGACAATTGCCTTTTTGTGGTGACACTGTGTATGCGCTCAATATCAATCACAATAACGTTGATCTGATATCACGCTGTCTATTTCTGGTAAGAAGCTGCACCGCATTGTACGAGGGTCCGGGTGACAATCGATGCGACCATATATGTCTGGTTGCCCCAGATTGCACTGTATTGTGCAACACATCGCCTGTCACCTTTTGACTTTTCGCCTACTGAAAGTGAGTTTTGATAGAACAATGCCATGGCATGATATTGAATCGTCTACATATTGTTTGTGTTAATCCAAATATGAGACGGTGGGATGGTATGTATTCGCCTGTACATGACTGAGTGTTGGCATCGTGCATACGTACTTTGATGGTGATGGTGCAAATCAGCTTCCTCAAGAGGAACCCATTGCAATTTTTGGCCCTCGGGCTAACAAAGTTGTTTGAAGGTTGCCGATCAAAGAAGTTAACCGCCATGCTCTTTCTCTTTTGTTCACGCAAGGCCACTGTTATTAGTCTTCATATTGAAGCATAACATATCTGAAAGACTCCTACGGGTATAGCGCTTGACGAGCGGTAGGCAATTGCACATATAAAGAGCCATCGGAGCAATCTGCTTCGAGCAGTTATTCAATCAGTGGAGCATTTCATCACAATTCAACAAGATTCTGTTGTTGCAAAAAAAATACGACAAAATTGAGCAAAGAGCTCATAGATACGCTAATAGGGAGCACTCGCGCTTCCAACTGAGACAAAATATGATCCCACCGCCTGTGAGCAGCGTGATGATTTGTTGTTTTGAAGACAGCGTCCGACCAAATGGTCTCCATTTAAGCATATTCCCCCTTAATGCACGCTTACTTTGGGACAGACACCCCGTCCGAGTTAGAAAACAAAATTGGTATCCAGCATTCAAAACAATAGCATATTCTCGATCCAGGAACCCAAATCAACAAATACGAGAATGGGGTTCCATGCACGTTTGATGTGCAAATTGGCACAGTCAAGATATACGAACAAAGGAAAATGTGGGCATTAACAATAAGATTATACTAAAAGAAAAGTGAAAGACATACAAGTTGCCCAGATTGCTTTTCCAATGATGAGTTAGATAATTTAGGATTAAAACTAAAATTATTGCATTTTGATATCCTTGGTGAGTAATATTTTTGCAATTGATTCAAACAACGGTATATAATATGACATAATGTAGATCCATTGAAGAGTACGCTTCAAGGCAGAATTATACCTACTTTACAAAACGTTTCCTAAAATTCCGTTATTGTGTGGGCCTTCTTGATCAGTATTATCCTATAAACAAACATATATATATGGATTGATTCCCAACAATCAAAAATAGAATACAACATATGTGTGCAATAGCCATGCCAAGTCAGCAGACACAGTCATATCAGTCACAAGCGACGCTTTCGGGTATCATTGCTGAAACCAGCACTATTTTTGTTTTGACCACGCTTGTGTTAGGCGCTATCCAACATTCATAGAGGATTTATCAACCTATGACATTCCGGCCCAATATTCTCATTCGGGCTATCCACCGTGCTTTTAACCAATGTATTCATGTGAAAGTCATATTACTAGAGTCATATTACTTTTCAAAAGCAATGAAATTTTAATCAAGCATCTGTTGCATAATGTATGACAGTTGACATATGTGCCTCCAAATATAGCAAGACACCACCCATACAGCTGACGGATACAGAGTTAAAATTAACTGTTTTATGCGAGCGTTTTTATATGCAAGCATCTCATGCACTCTTGAACACCAAACTGTCTCACAAATTACGAAATAAAAGACTGATGGGTCGATAAATGGTGGAATACAATACACACATAAGCTGGTTAAGCTAAATAATGGTTTTGTCTTTTTGTCAAATAACGTAGATTTTATGCACGGTTAAATCTAACAAATGACATAGCGTACTATTTACCTCGTGTGCAGTGGTGAGCAACTAATATGTAAATTAAATTGGCTCCGATTGACATGCTCCATTTGCTATTCAGACAGAAGCACCGCGGCATCTGCCATCCGCATCATTCCATCACTGTTTATCAAATAACTGGAGCTGGATACAGACCATGCGTCAATGGCATTATACATAACACGCTATCCTGTTTCATATATGTCAGAGTCAAGTAAATGGGTAAAAACAGTAAACATTGAATAAATGATATTACGAATTTGATACAACGTATGAGAGGAGCTAGTGCTAATTGAATCAGTATGAAATTATTTGTTGGTATATTAAACCGAATACTTTATGACTTTCTTCCGCTATTTGACTGACACCTAGAGGTAGGGGTGTAACGATAGTCGATACTATCGACCTATCACGATTTTCGCAGGCACGATAGTCAATAGTCGATTGCTATTTCACACTGTCGATACTATCGCCGATAGTTGAGACAGCTATCGATTTTTCCGATAGTTGTCTTTGCGGTTTGAAGTTGATTTCCTTTCGCCGAAAAAAACCCAGATTTTTACATCATGGTATAGACTAAATTGCATACGAAAGCGTATCCGTTTATGAAACGTCGCTGTCGTCCAACCACTCATCTACCATCCAAGACTACCTGTGGTGTCGGTTTTATTTACAAGTTAAATGCCGTGTAAAAATAAAGGACTCGTTTAACTAAATTGAAATTAATTTAGAATCTATTTAGAAATCGAAATTTGATTAATCACAGAATGGACGAGAACGATGGGTGGTTGACTGATCATAAAATATAGATTTAGAAATAATAATTCAAGAGTTCATTTTGCATCATTCCTAAACGGACCTAGTTTGTATATTTAGACCAGTGATTCTAAAAGGCAATCTATCCCTAGAAATACCGCTGTACTCGCATCAAGCCGAGATTCGTGATAACGGCCGAGCTTCATATAAATCCGGGCATAGTGAATACTGAGAAATGGCGTTTAGACTGGACGCGAGTACTCGGCATTGTTCTGACTAGAATACCATTACGAGAAAAATATCGTCTGTTAACGCAAGCTCGTTTGAAATTGATGACAACCCTAAGGCCAAGGACGTCGCTTGGAAGTACTATGGCTTCGTCAAAAGCGAAGGAAAGGTTGACAAAGCCATAATTGCATGCAAATTATGCCGCATGATTCTTAAATATTCTGGCAACACCTCAAACCTAACAGATCACATTCGTCGGATGCATCCAACTATTTACTTAAAAACTGCGTTTCTTCCCCTCAACCATCGATTCCATCACAGACTATGGTTGCATCTTCAGGCACAAGGACGCCACAGACAGCTAGTTTCTTTGGAAATAAACTGCCCAATTCGCCACAGAGGGCCAATGACATTACAAAGGCTATGCTACCCTTCATTGATGACGACTTGAGACCCTTTAGCGTGGTGGAAAATTCAAGTTTCAAAAACCTGACGAAGGTATTGGAACCTCGTTACACCATTCCCTCACGACAACACTTTTCAGACCGTGCCATGCCTGAATAATATGAAGTCATCAAGACAAATGTAAAGAATGAACTTCCTCAGTAGCTATAACAACTGACGGTTGGACAAGCCGGGGCAACAGAGTCCTACGTTACAATCACTTCATCACACATTGACAGTGAATGGAAACTCAAGAGTTATGTCTACAGGTAGATTAAAAAACAGGTAGAGTATAGTGGAGTATATTTTTTTAACTTCGTAGGTGTTAACCTACAATAAAATCTAAATATGAAATTAATGTTACGAGTTATCTATTGGTTCATATGAAAATAAATCAAAGATTTTAAAATTCATGAAAATGCAAATGAATGAATCCAGATCTCACAAGAAGAGAGAATATATATGAATAAAACCAAATAAATAACAAATAATTAATATAGATTCCTCTACATCAACAATGATAAAATGAATCAATATGTCATGTTTTCAGACATTTCAGTGGTCTTGAGAGCTGAAATTGTAGATTGCATTGTACTGTAAGAATTAAATACAAATTGTTTAAGAGATATTACACATGTACTGTGTTACATTTTAAAACTGAGCCACTCAGTACTTTATTGTGATTCTTCTTCTTTCTCTTCAGACAAGAGCTATGACAGAATCTCACACAGGTCTGAATATTGTCAACGTGCTACAGGAAGCCATAACTGAGTGGAGACTACAAAAGCTGCTAGCTGTCACAGTGCATAAACTGATCATTGATGTGCAGACACGATGTAACTCTGCGCTTGATATGCTGTCACGGTTCTTCGAGCAAAAAGCTGCTGTGTATGCAGCTCTAACAGCAAGAGAGCTACGTGGAAAAGAGCATAACAGTTGCTGTCAATTGTGATTCATCTGAAACACCAGCTTATTTCCAGTATCATGAAATTGAATGACAGTGACACTGCGCTGGTAAAGCACGTCAAGCAAGCAGTATCCATCTGATCTGCTCATTGCATCGGCCCTCAACCCAAGGTTTAAACTGCTGCCATTCCTGCCTGAAGAAGACAAACTCAAAGTTTTTACATGAAATGACTCTTGAATGTGTATCTCTGAATGAGGCAATGAAAAACAGAACTGCAGTCATCCAAGCCATTAAGCAAGAATCAACATCAGAAATTGCACAGTCTGCTATGCCTGACTTGCCTATCCTAGATCAGTCTACCTTGGTGGAACCTGTAGAAAAGAAAGCCAAAATTAAAAGTTCTCATGAAAGCCAGAGTGCCATGAACAGCTTATTTGATGATGCGTATATTGTAAAGGAAGAAGAGCCAGCCTCAATTCAAGAAAGGGCAGACAATGAAGTGTTTTCATAAAGGAAAGAAGCACATATTGCAACAAGAGAAAGCCCCTGGATTTGGTGGAAAACCCACATGCACAAGTATCCATTACTTTCAGTTGTGGCAAAAAAGTATCTGTGTATCCCAGCTACCTCTGTACCTTCGGAGCGGGTTTTCTCAACAGCTGGTGACATAGTCACAGCCCAGCGGTCAGCCTTGAAATCAAAACATGTTGACAAACTCATCTTTCTGAAGAAGAAAAAAAATCAGTAGAAATCAGGGACTGATTTATGATAATGAGATTACTGAGAATATAATTATTGTTGACACTCAAGTTTTGTTTCTGTGAAAGTTCATCTGTATCTAAACACAGGAGTGTAATAATGTTGAGCAAATTCCCCCCCTGTGGTCCGGGGGTAGAATAGACCCACTGTATCCTGCTGCATGTCGTAAGAGGCGACTAATAGAGGGCAACCTGTTGGCCGTGGGTTGTGACTCGTGTCGGTGGACAATGGGCTCCTGGTGGTTAAGCGGAGCGGTTCTTTTGAGGGCCATATCTGCAATATGCCACTCAGGCCCGGATTTCACCTAGACGAGAGGCTGGAATTGCCTGGTTCAGTCAATCGGCTGGTAGCCATAGGATAATCGTTTCCATTTTCATCTTCTCCATCTCCATTTTCATTTATCCTTCAAGGCGGCTGCTTAATCAGGTCAGTCTCATCTATTAACCTTTCTTAGCAACATATAACACATGAGTGCTCATGTGCCGTTAAACCCTATACTTATCTTACTTCACCTTGTTAAGCACATTCTATTATTTGTAAGCTATAAGTCACTGCATAATATTTAAACAAACTAAAAAATGAAATGATGTGCTTAACATTAGTGATTTTTAATTAGTTAATTATGAATATATGTTCAAGAATAGTTCATTAAATTAAAGCAAGCAACATTTTCATAATTTGTTTGTTTATAACAGGTATTACCATAAAATGTTTAATCAACTGATGGAAAATATACAGTATGTAAACTATCAAAACTATCATGATAGTATCGCAATAGTGAAGTCAACTATTGACAGTCTATCGTGATAGTACTTTTGACTATCGATAACTATCGTGATAGTATATTTGGCTGCAATAGTCAGCCCTACCTAGAGGACAGTCAGCGCACACTTGGGCTTCACCAATAGACCGTAAACATTTTGTTGTTGATCAAGCATTCAGTAACTTGCTCTCTTTTCTGGGAAGCATGCTGCTTATGGGATTTCTGCTTTAGCATAACTCTGATGTATGCGCTATAATTGCAACGAACATCATGACGTCCAATCAGAACAAAACGATGTATCCTAGGTGTTGGTTGTTGTCGTATATTATTTTGTAATAACATATTGTTCACTTACTAGTTGCCCTAAATACAAATCGCACCACCGAGCGTCCACTTTAATAAGTAACTACAGATTGTTTCCCTATCCTTGCCTTTACAGTAACTGTGGTATTCGTAGCCTATATTTTCTCCCGTACAATGCCGTGGCATGCAGCCACAAAACACCGACGCCGTCTTATATCACTTAATATGCTTCGCTGTCTATTTAACCTCATTCAGCTGCATTCACGAATAGTCATTTATCAGTTCCATGTTTACTCAAGGAACGATTGTTCACTGGCACGTTAACGGGTTTTGGGTTAGGCACTGGCGCACGGTACTACATTCCAAACTCGAAGGCACGTGCGGAACAATGCAGTTTCTACCTATGGGCCAGTTCTTATCCTATTCACCAACCCAGAACCATTTATCAAAATGCAACCTACAACCTACAGTAAGTTCTGCTTACTGAAAACGCCAACAGTGATTGAAATAATCGGATACATGTATCATTATTCGACATACCCCAAGTTTAGCCAACTTAAAACAGTAATTGCCGTTACAACAACATTAACGACGACATCAACAGCGATGCGCCTGGTGTCCATATTGTTAGCAGGGCTATGAAAACTATGCAGAAAATGCTGTCTGAATATAAAGGTTATTTGTGCAGCATATATAACATGGAAAAGTACTTTGTAGACATTAATTGCGTCATTGAATTCCGCCTATGTGCTATTTGATAGTACAACAATCTAAAACTACCATCCACAGTGCGGACGTGAAAGGTGAGGATCGTTAACTACGCGGACGCCAACTGTTTTCCATAGGGGTACACCAGACCGGGTAATTTATCCAGTTGACATTTATTAAGTAGTGTTCTTGCTATTTGCGCCATTCATAAGCCTATTGTGGGACGGGTTTTGTCAGCGGCAAGGCTTTACAAAACGACATTTTCTCGCTCTCATCAATCGCAGTAACGTCAGCCCAGTATTCCCAAGTGCTTTTGTTTGTGTCACGGTAGCGCCACCTTACGATTGCAATGTATTATAATAAGGGAAGCGATCACTGCAGAGCCACTCGAAGTGAGCCCTCTTAGCGTAGCTATAAACTCTTTGATCCTATTTCCAGTAAACTATCCCGTTTGTTTGGCATCGTACAATATTCAAATCTATGATCCTCACAATTAGCTTACCGTAAAAGCAACAATTTCGATAAATCACCAATTCGTTGCTTTTCTTTACACTATGAAAGTACGTCAACTTCACGGCTGGAAGTGGGAAAAGGGTAAACAAACTTGCCCATGACATATCTCGCAATTGAAGGCATAAGCAGTTCCGTCATCTCTGTCGACTGTCACAACTAATAGCACATGGCTTTTATAAAACCGAGTTTAATTTCCACCACTTGCCATTTCATCACGCGTAATGAAGCTTGAGAAAGCAAAAAGCTTTCCCTTTGTGTCCAACACACGCAAATGTCATCCCGCTTTTCGTATAGCATATTCAAACATTATGTATTCGATTGGAATGGTTGTGTGACAATAACTGTGTAAACGGTAATACGAATCTATGAATTAAAACGCATGACACGAAGTATTTACGTAATTGTTAACCAAATAACTGGTATAGTGCAGCTTGATTGATGTCATCAATCTTCAACTGACCTTATGCCATGGCTCGATAGGCCACGCCCCCGATAATCAGGGGAAGTTACTCTACTTATGTCCGTCATTGACCAATGATGGCGGATAAACAAAGGCGTCTCGGTCTCCGGGATATTCCTGACAATATCAGCTTAGAATACGTAAAAGAGCAAATATCGCTGAAGAAAGAACAGAAAGCTTCTGCCTTTTTATCCGGCAGCTACATTAAAGAAATACAAGTATTTGCGGGGATTGAGAAATCGGTCCTGATTCGAGGTGAAGTACACCCAAGTCAACGGAAACCTGATCCTTGCCATGTAGTCAATCTGGAAGTTGACACTTTGAATAAAAGTCTACTAGACGCCCAATGCAAGTGTCAGCAAGGGTATGTATATTTTTTTCATTAATCGTAAGTCTAATAAACATTTATGACTAATAGAATCTCCCCTTTTGAAACAAAGAACGCTGTACACTATGTGAAGATATATCTGCTATGTACAGATACAATTGTGTTATTACTTTAAAATTAAAATGTTAACATTTCAGGAACGATGGAACATGTTCACATGTACTTGCTGTGATTTTGGCCTTAGAACAGATGAAGGTTCAGGGTTATAAGGACATTCCATTTATGCTGACATGTACCAGCCTGTCGCAGCAGTGGGACAAACCGCGTGGGGAAAAAATAACCGCAGAGCCTGTTTCCCAAATGGTCATGTCCCGACCAACAAATGTGAACAGAAAGCGACGCCCTGTCATGGCCCAATATGTAGACAACAGGTACAATAACAAATTGACATAGTTATCAAAATTTAAACAAACTTTTTTTTGGGAAGATTTAATTTGCATTTAGAATATTTTAAATTTATACAGTAACATGTATAAGAACAAAATTGCATTCTTTACATTTAGGAAAATCGCAGTTGAGAAGGATGATATCTCTGCTTTGAAGAAGTTGAAGTCAAGTTCGATATTATATCTCATAGAGGAAAATACAGAGAATACGCCTTACATCGACACGTTATTTGGCCGCGCCCCTGTGGGTTTAGCTTTATTCTACCATGTAAGTATATGCACAAGATGTTTGTGGTGTACAACATTAAAATTTACTGTTTCATCAAAAGATTCATAAAATGTGTTGCGAAACATGAAACAAACCAAATTTGATCAATTGAACTAAAAAGGCTTAAGTCGAAGCGATGACTTAATATTTTGTACGACTTGATTCTGGTAATCGCTCTCTCAACATGGACTCTATGTCGAGCTATTTTCTCAGTCAATCGAATGTCAGCTGAGCTCATCTGTGCACCACTTCGAGCAAAAGGGGAATATTTAACTTTAAACTTAGTTTCTCTATTTGTTCTTGCATCCTGAACCCTTTATCAACCATGATGCCATCCTCCTCCTGCACTTTCCCCTAAGCTTTCAGGTTTTCTAAAGTAGCAAGAAAACCACTTTTTTCAGTTAAATCAGAATCAGAAATTGAGCCTGTAAATAGCATTGAAGCGAAAACTACACCCCCTCTTGGTTCAATGCCAACAAGCCCTTTGACAGTGTTGCATGATTTGTAGTCAGAATAGCATTGGCATTGTCTAATCATTGAACTAGGCCGTTGAAGTTTTATTTCTGTTCCATCAATAATAACTAATGTATTTGGAAATTCTTTTCTATAACCTTCAGGCATCATTTCCACAATAATGTCACGATGAGGCCATATCTTAACCGATGAACATCGAAAAAACATATGCTGAATTCAGTTTTTAAATAATGCACTCGCGTCTTGTTGAGAAATTGAGAACAAATTTCCAATGTGTACAAAATCAAAGTTTTGTCTTAGTTTTGTCATGACCAGAAGCAGCTGATCTGCCATTGCAATATTCTTCTGGCAGCCATTATTTTTTATCACATGAAAGGGCAACTCTTGCACTCTTGGTGGTACTAAGAAATCATAGAATGATGAGAATTGTTTACTGTTCAAACCAGTATAGTGCACAAGTTCATCTTTTTTCTTGTTTTGCCTCAGCAGTGATGCATCAAAATTTAACCTAGCACATCCTTGCTCAGTCTTTGTGGCATGGGTCTTTCTCTGCTGCAACTTTTCATTTTCTAGAATCAATTTGGCCAAGTGTTGTTTCAGGCTCTCATTCTCTGCAGCTAATGCCAGCATGCCCAGCAATCTGTTTTCTGAAAAATAGTACAAATTATTATGTTACATTTCTGTAAAAGAAAATGAGCTCTAAATGTAAATGTAATATTCAAATGTATGTAAAGGTAAGACAAATTTTATGTATTACAGGGGCCACTCCTTGAGCCAGTAAACACACCCAGAGAGCAATGTTCCAGATGCGGGGAAATAAATTATCCGAAAGAACTGAAAGACAGTGAAGTCATTTTTGGAAAAACCCAAATTCAGGATGCATTGCAGGGCAAGCAAAACAACTGGACAGATGTTGCCGTCTCCCTTGATGATGCAGTTCTGATTGAAAACACAACCCGAACGCAGAGTGATTCAATACGATGGCACGAAGAAAGGCATAAAAGAATAACTGCTTCAAATTTTGGTGCAATAATGACCAGACAAAAGACTGTCAATGAGTCATTCATGAAAAACACTTTCAATCAACCAAACCTGCAAACCAAGCCAACTTCCTATGGCCATGTAAATGAGAAAAATGCCAAAAAAATGTACATTAACAAAACAAATTCTCACTTGCACGATGTTGGCCTTATTGTTAACCCAGTCTTCCCATTTCTGGGTGTCAGCCCAGATGGCATCATTTGCAAAGATGGTGAAAGTGGAATTTTGGAGGTTAAGTGTCCTTATTCAGCTAGAGACATGACAATTGCTGAAACAGTCAGAGATTTGAAGGGTTTTTCCTGACTGATGATGGAGATACAATCAGGCTTAAAAAAACTCATAAGCATTACTTTCAAGTGCAAGGTCAGCTAATGATTTCAGGAGCTACTTTTTGTGACTTTGTGTATATACCAGGCAAGACCTGTACATAGAAAGAGTGGTCCCTGATAAAGATGTAATGATGTTGATGCTGAAAAAGCTCCTTCTTTTTTATATTGAACATTTCAAGCCATATCTCTCTTTGCCAAACAAAGAAAATATTAAAAACACAGCAGATGATTAAACATACCATTATTAAAGGTTCAAATATACCCCTGGACTTACCATCTGCTTGATCATTGGATGGCACAGTTTCTGTCGCCGGTGTTGGCACCCGTTTAGAAATGTCTTTGTCATTTTCATCTTCTAGAAGTCGATAAGCTGTAAACTGCTGTTCTTGCCTGAATAAATACATAATGTTTAACTTTTATTTAAAGAAATGTGTAAAATATGTTTCTCTCTGATGTACATATTGTTTAGCAGACTATATTGATTTCCATCCGAAACTCATAATACACTGCACATTTATTAATATTTTCAGACTATACACTGTCATATTGCGGTGGAATAAAATACAAGAAAAATTATTGTTTCTTGGTAGATTTATTTTTTTATGCAAAACATAACAATTGTTATACAAAAATACCTTGTGTGTTCTTGGTTGTCGGACATGCTGTCAAGCCGCAATCTTTTTCTGGAAGGCTCTGTGACAGCTTGCAACTTTGGCGGCCGCCTTGCAGGAGTAGCGTGATCATATGGCAATGCTGATAGAGGATCAGGGTCTCCCGTTGTAGGTTGGCCATCAACAAAGTGCTGAAGAAAAATATAGATACAAACTAAGGTGAAACAAGTGCAGACCAAAATTGTTCGCAGAAAAAATTAATTCCTACTAGTATCATAAACTGTCAATGTTAATAACATTTACTAACTCCCTCGGTCATTTGCATATCTTGAGTCGAAAAAAGGTGACCAGTATAATTAATGAGTTTTGTTTAGAATATTGGCTAGCTGTCATTGTACAATTTGTCAAATTAAAGGAAAAGCATACTCATTGGAGTGTCGAACCCAGAAATCTACGCAAAAAGAGCAAAAAGTTTTACAAATGTCGATCTGTTTGTTTTACTTCCGTGTTCCGGTTACGAACGACAACTGCATAAAAACGAATGCTGTGCCCTAATATAGTTGAAAAGGTTACAGAACAGTAAAAACTAATAGAATAAAATACCATTGAACACACGTAAACGTGCTTAGCTGTCCCGTGATTTTTCAATTTTTCCAAATTCAGCTGATCATTGGGACGCCCACATAATCGGAGCCATCTAATACACTTTTCCAGGTTCGAGGTATCTGCTGTCTGTGTTGCAGGTACCATAACAGCATCTTTTCGCCATTTTTACAGCGGAAAAAACATTGACGACTATTGACGGATGTAACTTGTTTGCCGGACAAAATGGCGGATAGTAACAAAACCGATGCGGGCTCATCAGCGTGGCTATCTGATTGGTCAATTGACCCGTCAATCAAATTCCTGGCGTAAGGTCAATTGTGGCAATCATGACCCTGAAGATGACCAACAGTGTGAAGTAACTTTTAGACGTACTCATGGTGGTGATCATTGTAGTTAAGGAATAGAGTGATTACGCATTGTTGGCAAATTATGCAATCCAGGCGATCACAATGTCTTGTTTTAGGCAATTAATAATATTCAACAATGTTCTTGGCCAGATAGATATTTATTCCTGATGAATATTCCGGTGATTAATTATCCTTGCAATGTCAATGTTCACTCGGAAATATTCCATGATGACCAAGAGAAAACCTATCATCACGCTAAATGCGCTGATAATGATAATGCTAGGCACAAATGTCATTGAAACGATAGTATAAGCGCAACGCACTGGTCAACTACAGACATATACTACAGTAAGAGTATGGAGTCAGGAAGGGTGAGGAAGGGGATGGGTTATTGGTAGGGGGTAGGGGTAGGCTAGTTGTAGGGTAGGCGCTTTGTCTATTAATGACGGCGCATAGAAGATTGGCATCGCGTACCGAGAGCATGTGATTGTCACAGTTCTTAGAATTACAATTTAATACTCTTTTTATACTGTATGTAGTGCTTAATGATAGTTAAACCTTTTCAATGACTGTGTAACATACTCATCACGACTGGTACCAACACTGGGGGGGGGGGGCACTTGGCCTTATTCTGGATAGGGGTGTGCCGCGGGACCTCGAAAACCTGTACCCGTCGTACAAGGTCAAAATGGCCAAAAGCATACCCCGTCGTACAAGATATGCATTTGTATTGTCAACGATCGATAGGAAATATGTATATTCAACCCGTTATACAGGTGGGAAGAAAAAAACATACCCCGTCGTAAAATACGAAGCCCCACAAAACCGTTGTACAGATTGTAGCTGAAAAACCCGTCGTACAAGTATGAGGCCCAATAAAACCCGTCGTACAAGTCGAGAGGCCGAAAAAACATACCCCGTCGAGCGGCACATATATACTACCTCTATACACTTAAGTGCCCCCCCCCCCCCCCCCATTCCGGGGTACAAACCTTATAATAATTTTGTTGTTGGCTAAAGAGGTATAAATTAACCCCAATGGTTATAACTGGTTCTCAATAGCTTATGCCAGTCCATTTGGTAAACGTTGGCCAAACGCTGTTCTCGTGTGGCGATCACTGTGCGTAAGATCCAGACAAGAATAATGCTGGGGTGTTGCACCAATAACATATACATGATGGCTATAGCTGTGTGCATAGACAGATGGATCAGAGGGTCGGTAAAGTGGCGGGCACGAGCTCACAATGCATGTTGCCTGCTGGGTTGTTCCCCCCGAGCTTGCTATAAAGATTGATATACATTGTGCCTGTGAGCCATCAAACATATGGAATAGCATCAGGCGATCTGATTAGCTTGATAGCTCTCATAAAACCCATTCGCGACAACATATCCTAGGTAAAATTACCAACACTCACCCCTAAAATTCCCAATAGCCTTGATGGCTGACAAATCTGATAAAGCAATTGTCCTAAAACGATCGTTTCAGTCTGTGATATTGCTTATTAACAGTCGTACATATACGATTTGCCCGTCTGTCGGTCCTGGTTGTTTAGGTTGGTTCTTAGTTTTGTAGCCACACCCTCTATTACAAGAGAGTGAAAGTATAATTTATGCTAGATATAGCTGCCCCACTAAAATTTATAGATACATTGCAAAATATCAATCTTTAAATGCGCTTGTCAACAATGTGCCACCTAGCAAGTGAAACATTATTGGTTTAAAAAATTTTTCAATCAAATATGAACAGGACTTAGAACCGCCAATGGCCAATTGTCAAATCTATTCTCTGTTAATAACGGTTAATGTCGCACATTCAAATACATGCTGGAACATCGTCGTGAATCCTATTCTATGTACATGATAAATTGCATCTTTATCAAATTTAGTATATTTTGACAAACACAGAACGTTTCATGCGTATGTAGACATTGTTAAAAGCAGAATATACGAAATTAGGAAAACTGTATAACAGTACAGATGCAGGATTATGATAGATTGGCAATCTAGTCGCTCATTGACGCAGTCCTCAGCTCCTTGCAAGACTGTAAAAAAAACCATCTGTCTAACAAGGGTTAATATTTACGGATTTTGCAGGTATGTTATAGCTTAACGAGCTGATTTTATATAAATGATAATGGAAAATGATATATAACAACTATGGATATGAAATACCATCATTATATTTAATCATTATTCATACTCGTTTGAGTAAATCTGATTGGTTGTATCCTATAGTATGATTATATATGCTATCAAGAGGCCATGTCGCATTAACTACTTTCCTAGGTTATTTATATCTGACCTCTGACCTTCTTGCTTTTAAACGAGACATTCTCAGAACTCACCTGCCTCAGGCCTTACCCCTCACTCCATTACTTTGCTTTTCCCATAACTTAACACGTAGATAACGTGCAGCCTTTACATTCCCCCGGGTCTTTGTGACTGATCATCGGTTTAGCTTCCCGGTTATGCATTCTTGGCTGCGTAATCAATCGAGTGTCTGGGCAGAAGTAAAACCCCTAGTCCATTTTGTTCAGTGACGAAGAAGCAGAGCAGTCGCCGAGTTACTTATTGAAACCTTAATTGGACCATTGCATGTTTCCTCTGAGTGATGCGAACTATTTGTGATATGCGTGCAAGAGACGAATTAATTTACCTAGAGTGTAAGAAGTCGAGGTACACCTTACCTGCCGTACACGAAGCACTACCTTGGAGCCCCCTTAAGTCACAGGGTTGATGTATATAGGTTCAATATCATGAGATTATTGATTAAAAACAAGCAGAGCGGTATCATCATACAGTTACCAAGTGCTAAAATGGATATAATTCCCGATTTGTTATGTGAGGTTTTTTTGTTTCGGCCAAGCAACAGAAGCTATGAATAATGATTTCAATGCCGGTGTGTAGGTACAAAATTCAGCACAAGGATATATAAATTTGGTCCTCTGTGCAGACATGTTTAATGCGATAGCGACTTGAACACGTAGACTTTTTTTACGTGTTTGGGATGATGCCCTATCACAGAAACAATTCGTGCGTTCTCCGTTCATCAATATGCGGTGGCTTGATCTTTGCATTCGGCTAAGCTCCAGGTGCAAAGCCTTTCTGCTCCCTTTGACGGCTCTGCAATCCAATATTATATTTTTCAATAAGTCAGTCTCCATTATAAGTGTCAGACCCCCTATTGCGCTATAAGACAGGACATCGTTTAAAAGCACTCAACGAATGCTTATATGTTATATCCTTTGACATGGGATTCAATTTACTTGCTAATATATTTCATATCATGTTTATGTGATTAGTTAATGAACTCCACATGTAAGGTTCATGACACACGAAGGTTAATTATAGGATATATAGCCTTGCATCCGTTGCTTTCAGGTATTTTTGCTATGAGCATTTGAGTATATGAGTATTTGCGTTTGCATGTTTAAGTGTCTTGGTCATTTAATGGTAGAATAGAAAAATAACGTACGCAATCAAGCCTGCGACAGGAACTTCTGCGGTTAGATCTGAGTGGTGCATTTCCTCACTTAATACTTGTCTACATGTTTTACATGCTTACATTCTGACAAGACAAATGAGATATTAAATTGATAATTGGATAATACTTTTATGATGCCCAGGCGACAAAAATATTGGAAGTCATCTTGAAACAATTTGATACAATTTCATCGGCATCGCATTCAGTATTGCTTTAGCTGTATAGCTCAAATATAAAGGAATACAGACTGAAACCGAACCTGCATTTTGAACGGACTGCAGTTTTCATATTTCTCCAAATTGTACAGCACGATGATAGCTAAGGTACTAATGTTACCATTCTGATTAGAAGAACCCCCTCATGTATTCTGACTGCCCAATGGCTGAAAAGGTGCCCAGAGACACGAGAAGCAGTTAAGGTGTTTGCATATTCTGTCTGCAAAAACAAATACAAAAGATAAATAAAATTATGCTGTCTTTATCTGAAAAGTTAAAGACGCTGTGTTATAATTGTAGAGTTTGATTTCAAGCCAGCGGACGAAATTTTTCATGCTGTTTTATGCGTGCGTATTAACGTATGCTTTCACGCACTGTCGCGAAAATGACTGTCACTCTCAAAGAATGCTCTTCACTCAACTTTAATTTGAATAAAACAACAGCATAAATAATTTCCATGCGTCCTTAAGCAGTGTTATCAATATTACGTCTTCAACAGCAGGCAGTTATGCCGGAATCAATGTTGTCCTGGTTATATCTAACACTCAAAAGACAGGGATGTTTAATGAAGGTGACCAACCTAATTGGCAGTGCATTACTAAAGCAATATAATGAACCACTAATTACACTGAATATATCGCTTTGTCACGCCAGACAAAAATTGGCTAAACCATACGCAATCTAGAGCGCACTAACCTAATCCAGCCTTTGATGATTATATTGAAGAACGACGTACGTCTGATATTCGTCTGATGGGCCTTTACCGCATGATCGACATGCATCATGCAATACCAGTTGGATGCTATACGGATAATACTGCTCTGACGGCGACGAGGAGCACACTGACATGCATATCAATTACCAGGATAGCCATATTAGGTTTCAGGCGGAGTATCCTGTGGATAACGCTGCACTGTGTTAAGCAACAAAGTCGTTTAGCCATTTTACAGCTACAAATGCGAACATTATATTCAGCATAAACATCCTGACAGTCGCCTATGCATTATGGTATTTAAAAGAATATAACATCTTGCATTGCAAGGAATGGACATCTGCTGTTTGGCATTGCTTATACTAGATAGTTGTTAATAAAGCGAATATCACAGGATCCATCAACAAATCTTCGTACGGTGGAGCGGATTCTAGTAAATGTAACCAGGACACAATTCTACTCGCCTAGGCGAGAATCTCCAAATGCATCCTCTCGCACCTAAACGACGCGAGTGGAGCAGATAACGGCCAACCTTGACACCAGCACCGCTTGAAAAAAACCGTAACATAATAGACATGGGTGAAATACGCAGTGATCTGGATACATTTCATAGATCACTTAGATTTAACTGCTTGTTTTTCACACCGATGACAACTCCCGATGATATAGAAACTGACCAAAAAATGCTTCAACCACTGATTTTCAAAACCAAACCAAAAGAATCCCTATAGACACTTCTAACCGAGAAGCCTATTTTGCACTACAACCATATCTAGGGCACCACTTGACAACAACCTGACACATAAAGTAAAACTTGCCCTGAGTGCTATATCTAATGACACTACAATAGTCAATAAAGCAGCAGACAAGGGTTCCGTATTGATGGTAATACAAATCACTACATATGACATACACGAAGCACTCAAACAATTAGAGGTAGGCGAAAAACAGCACGATTCATTCTTTCCGAAAATCTAAGAAGGTACTAGACACCCTCCCGGACGTCCTATCATATTAGCATAACAATGTCCAACTGAGGGAATGTCCACATTCGTTGGATCCCTTTATCAACCCCTAAAACTACAATAGCAGCGCATCATCTAGCCTACATCAAGTACCAAATGATAATAAAAATGGCCAGGAAAGCTCCCAAACCCAGGGAATTTACAAAGATCACAGTCGTATCAAAGCGATAAAGTTGCAGTCACCGATGATTACACGTCTTATATACATTATTCGTTTGTATCTTTGCATATGTACGCCATTATCAAGCGAGTGGTAGTAAATATGAGACAACCTTGAGTTTGGATGTAATTAGATATATGACTAACGGACGATTTGGCGATATAAGTCAAGGGAGAATATTGCTAGCAACATGAAATTGCACTTCAATATCAAAGCCTAATGTGAGTGTGTTATATGAGAGATATTGAGCTGCAGGGTAACAGGCTTGATATTACGTGGCTATATATCACAGATATTGTGTATGCAAAGGTGCGATGAGCGGTAAAACCTTCATTTGTAGTGCATTCATGCTAAAATGTAGGCAAAGCACTTAGGGTAAATAATAAGTATGGAGCGGTATCTGTTGATATTAATGATGTTGTTATGACGACACCATTCAGACATCAAGAGTCAGTAATGTGAAGTACGTAACGTAGTGGTTCATTCGGAAAGTGCATAAATCGACATTGAATATCATCACATATCGTAATGATGTGTCGCATAGGTGAATTTGCAGAATATGATTTAAATGTATCGCAGGCGGTGCTCGTCGTTGCATATATTTATCACTCTGAAGCATACTGGTTCAGGTAGCGTCCCTCTGAATAACAGTGAAGTTATTGCAATAAGTGGTGAGTGCAAAAAATGGTTTTCACGTCACTAAAGTAAGATACATTAGTAGGTGAATAAAAACGTGTTACGTAGTTCTGTTTAATTTGACCACAAAAGCTACTATTATTTCCTATCAGGTTGTCAATATTGAATACAAAGCTCAATGACAAGGTTATAAATTAGCTTATTACTAAATTACTTATCTAATTCAGCATACGAGCTTCGTGCGCATTATGTACATTTTAAAACTACAATACCACAGCATTAAGTGTTCTTGCGACGCATTTAATGAATGTCACATTGCAACCGAAAGTGTTGCCTTCCACATTCCCCAACATTTTTATGTTTTTGAAATATGTATTCTCCGAGTGAAGTAAGGAATTGCATACCATAGAAATTAAAGTGATATGTCTGATTTGTTCACTTTCAAGAGGAAACTGCGCCATACAATGTCGTCATTTGTAATAAACAAGGGACGCGTTACAGTATGATAGTAACCTGACCAGCAGGGTACTGCAGTTATCCTGGTTACTGCAGTCAAATTAACTCAATTAGATTACCAGAAAACCGCATATGCGGTTATCTGGCCCATGGGAAACTATTATATCTAAGAATGCGCGATAAAAAGACGCCATTGTCCTGATCAGCATTGAGATTCATATATATATATATATAGATATATATATATATATATATATATATATATATATAGAGATATATATATATATATATATATATATATATATATATATAGATATATATATATCTATATATATATATATATATACATATATATATATTTATATATAAAACATATATATATAATATATATACATCTATGTTTAAATATGTACGTATATGTATCCAAATATTTATATAAATATGTATGTATATATACGTGAACACTTATATATATAAGTATATAAGCATCTATGAAGATATAACTTTTCGTATATATGTGTACATATTAATATAGATCGATACATTTGCATTCATATATGTAAATGTATATATATATATAAATATATATACATATATATATATATATATTTATATATATTTATATATACAAAGATATATACACCTATGTTTTAATATGTACGTATACGTATCCAAATATTTATATAAATATGCATGTATACATACATATACACTTATATATTTAAGTATATATGCATCTACGAAAATAGAAAAATTTGCAAAAACTGATGTGATGGCCGTAATCCGGATAATAACAAGTATCCGTTGTACTACTAATAAACTCTCCAGCACAAACTTGACATTGGATTTTGTGTTAGAAACGCCATTTTATTTCAGCTTTAGTTTACATGTAATTCCTTGCGCTGTGTGAGATCAATTACGATTGGTGTCGCAGGATGTAAAACATAGACTACTTTTGCATTGATGGCAGATATATAATGTGGAATCTTATACGTGATAGGCGTCTCAGCTTGTCCATTTTTTGTCGGCATACCCGGTGATGTAAAATTCGTACAATGTTCCAGAGATTACAGGATTCCCTACTTATATAGGGTGATTTTTGACCCATACCCACCCGTACATAGTACCATACAGTGAGTGATTTTCAAATGAAAATCAATGTTAATTATTAAATTGTATCGGAGATCAATATCTGCATACACACGCCCACCCACAGCACACATACACACACACACACACACACACACACACACACACACACACACACACACACACACACACACACACACACACACACACACACACACACACACAGAGGAGGTGCCATGCGTGTGTGTGTTTGCTAAGAGGTCCGACGCGTATGAGTGTTGCCTAGGTTGTCGGACGCGTGTGTGTTGCTTTGAGGTCGTTTATTGGTAGGAGGTCGCGCGGGTGTTGCTAAGATATCGTGTATTCGTGAAATGCGTAGTGTAGTGGCACAGCTGCTATACTCTACAAGATTATTATCTTATGTCAAAACAAGTACATTAGATTATGTGCCACTAGGAGGTCGCGTGTGTGTGCTGCTAGGAGGTCGCGCGTGTGTGATTATGTTACCAATCTCAGAATGCTTTGGATCAAGCTGGTCTAGTTCTCGAGTTTGTTTTGCATATGCTCGGTCCCGGGTTCCGATTATGAACCAATGTATATAAAAGTATATCAAATGTACAAGATTGACTGATCCAAACATATCATGTTCTGTGATCCAGGTATCGCGCAAAGATAATGAAAAAGCGCATCGTCTGCATGAAAACACCACAACCATTAAACGGCTTATGAGCCTGACTGAGGCGGCATATTCTCTCCTGCTAAAAGGAGGCTCTAGTCCTCTTCAATGTTGATTATAATTCTAATCTTGGAATTGAATGTGCATGGTAATTATATAAAGTATTCATACCCCGCAGTACAATTGCATTGACTGCGCAACTACTAGACTGCACATGACCTGAGTAGAAAAAATCATAAAATTATTTCCGCTCTTCATTAGAGACGCATAACCGACACAATTAGCGGACTGCTCAAAATAAAGATAAACAATAAACATCTTCAAGATGCTATTGTTTGACCAAGGTCCGGTGAGAGCCGTATGAGGGCCTTAGCAAACCCGACAAAGGAGGCGGCAACTTTCGCGGAAAACTGTTTGCAAGCCCATTGTTTTACAAAGTGACAATCAGAAGAAGTCGAGATATAGGGGCTCAGAGAAATGGAGATTTACTGGTTGTCCAATTTGAAACTGGTCAGTTATTTGATTAGATAATCTGCACTCGAAGGACAGTGATATTTCCTAAACTTGCAGTATATGTTTTTTTTTATCGCGAAGAATATCTTGGATATCATTTGAATTGCATTCGTCAAGTCATTTTGTTAAAAACCGCTACTCAAGTCATTTATGTGGTAATATACATGGTTTTATTGACCTCGTTCATCTAAACACAGACGGTAAGTTAGCCGTAAAAAATGATGAATGATATTCAAACACAGCCTGCTTGCATGACCCTTCTACGAAACTTCCTTCACTCCTAAACGTGATGCAAATGCTTGTTTTTCAATCCTTGATATTATGTTTTTGACACAGCTTTTGATTTGGACCCAGGTTCTTGTTTGAAGCAGAGGATTTGCTTTTCTTTTAGCCTCTTCGCATTTTGATTTTCCTACTCCGTTAAGTGTTCTGTTAACGATAGCGTCCCTAAACTCGGCCATGATGAATCTCTTCTCCTCATTTGACCACGGATTGTGTTGCGTGCGTTTTCCATTTGAGGCTTGTGGTTTAGATCCTGGAACATAAAATTACAAAACGGTAACGCACTGTAACATTACTGTTCGATTACACTGATATGAAAACCACATTGTGGTCCATACTTCCCAATGTCCGAGGTACTGATGGGGATAACGCAAAATGACTAAACGATAAGCTTCCATTGACATGTCGTATCTTAAACATGGTGATGCGTTATGTTCCAAGGGATATATACATACCTGGTTCGAAAGTGGAGTCGCTGATCGGTGTCTGGATCATACGTTGTTTTGCGTTGTTATCCTCTTCATTCAACTCATCCGTTTCCTCTTCCTCTTCATCGCTATCTTTATCAACCACGCCATCCGATGGGTCACATCCCTCTTTAACACCTTCAATGTCTGTATGAATATATTATAAATATACACACACACACATTATATATATATATATATATATATATATATATATATATATATATATATATATATATATATATATATATATATATATATATATATATATATATATATATATATATATATATATATATATGATATTTTATACGATATTTTGTGTTAAGCTAGCACAGTCGCACATGTGGACTGCTCCCACCTTCAATGTTTATGACGTCTAGACGTTTTCCAGCAAAATTCGCTGCCGCTCCTGCATCTGTTGCCATCAACAGCTTTGATATCTTGGCCAGCTCAATGTGATGATCCTGTAGTCTGTGATAGTTCCGATGCACGCGAATGTCATGCCCAAGGTGCGATGCCAGCCAGTCTATCTCGTTTTCTTTCATATCAAGTATCTGGGAAACTGTTGCCACATACTTTCGTAGGTTCGTTGATGTGAATGCCGTTGGGGCCTTCTTATCTACTTCTGAGATACAGGATTTCAAAGCAGCACACCCTCGTATGGCATTGTTGCTATTCCGCGATGATGCAAAGACATACTTGTTTTCCGCTGAGATCCCGCTTTTTGCCTGCAATTCACCGCTGCACAGGATGTTGAGAGGTTCAATCGTGTCTGGTGTTAGGATAACCGGGACGGTTCGGCCTCTCTTTCCACGGATATGAATGAGTTTCAGTCTGCAACATCAACAAGCATAGTAACGTACGAAGATGAAATAATGCCGGCTAAGCAAACTTTGATACCTTTTGCAAACAATCATGTAACGTTACAACGTTTCAAAGCATTGGTGGGCTTGATCCGACTGCGTCGTGTTTGATTCAAAACTGTGTTTGTAGTTCACGAGCATAATGCAGATATTGCAAGATATTTGCAATGAAAACGACTACTAAATTAGTATTGAGTCACAAAGAATTTCCTTACCGGCTTCCCAGTTCCTTTTCAGAAGATGACAGCATGTTGAATATATCCGCATTTCCCGAGTTCATTGTGTCAGGTGCAGCTACATAATTGCTACACAGCATTCTAGCCATTTCCCCTGAGCGACGTTTGTTGAATGTTATCAACCTTGTGAGTGCTGTTCTTGGTAAATCCGAAAAGAACTTAACAGGATTGCTTTTCACCTGAACTGCCAAATGGGGTAATCTGCTTGCAAGATGTTGCTGAACTTCCACGATGTCGTCCGTTAAAGGTAGAAGCCCCACCTTCCTGGCTTTGTACGTGGTCAATGTCGACAGTGCTATGCTGCTTACTCTCGTTGAATATTCTAAATAAAGAAGTTTTAAGAATGCCTCTGCCTTCTTCTCGTTTTCTGCTTCTTGCTCTGTGATAGCAATTCCGATTTTTAAGTTACAGCACTTCCGCAGTGAATGCCCCAACGTCAATGCCAATGATGGTATTTCAAAAGATGGTGTTTCTCTCCCGGTGATGGCAAATTTGCACTCGGCATGAACTGCTTTTAGAACTGCATCAAACATGACTGGCGATACGCACTTAGCCACTGAAACATCTTTGTATTGATCATTGGTTCTTACTCTTAGAAGGAGCCGGCCCATTTCACGGACTTTATTCCGTACGTAGGGGGCGTTTTCGGATCTTTTTGAGTCAATCAAACTTTTGCCAAATAAACGAATTAGTTTGTCGCTCTTTGCAAGGCTTGTGACCTCATCGGGAGTCATACTAGACAGAACGGAACATAAGCGTTCGTCTATATCCGAATGTTCCATGGCAAACATTAACAGCTTGCTCTCTCTGACACCGACCTTAGTGATATCCTCGCCAATGTCATCGTCATTGAATGTCATCGTCATTAACTACGGGTGTGGCGCCAAAGTTCCGCTACTATGAAAAATCTCTTACAGTGATGGCAAGGAGGATATTGGTCGCTCGACAGCCAGTTTCCCTCTTTTGGTCGCCTCACAACGATTATGTGTCCCTCTTTCGTCTCCTTAACTTAACAGTTGTGATAACAATCACCAAGCAACCTGATTCGTTCAATTTCCTTTTCCTGATTGAACTTTGTCAGCCGGCATATGTCTTTTTCGTTTTTGTGCTGTGTTTGAAGATGTCGACTTATTTTACTAACAAGTGCCCCGCAATACAGACATGCATGTCTTTGTGTCCCAAACTCGCTTGTCGGCGCTGCTTTGCGACGGGCGGACAGCTTGTCCACTATATACCATAGTGCAATCGTCATCTTCGGCATTTCGTTCCATTCTGTTATCTGAATTTCATTAGGCAACGAAAAGCGTGAAACAATTGTTCAGTTTGTTAAATTTGTCAATATAAATAAAAAACAGGTTTGTTTTAGCCTTCTACAAAATATATCATAGCTATGAACTTACTTTCATGCTCGGTATCAAATGTAGGAACTCCCGCAGACTCCATTGTTGGCAGGAAGAAGCACTCCATCGAGTCTGACTCAGCAGACGTCTCCGATGGCTGATAGTTTTCATCACGAGAGTCGTTCAACTAAAAAACACGTTATTCAAACTTCGTTTCCACTGTAATTGCTTTCATACTTGCAACAGTATGTATGTCGATGCAATCAATCCAATACAGCATATCTCACAATCAGGCCGAATTATTCTCTATGATAAGGTATAACGGTGGGTAATCGAAACAATAATTTAGTATTCAGTTTTTATTTACTCACCTCGGAACTGGAAGAGTCATCCGTTCGACTCAATTTGCTATCAGGTGAGCCCAATTCAATCACATCGGATTGTTGATCGGTGCAGCAATGTAGAATGGCTGATGATTCATCTAGTGCTATAGCTGGTGCTATAGTTATTGAAGAGCTGGTGGTTCATCTTGTGCTATAGATGGTGCTACAGTTATTGAAGGAGCTGGTAGTTCATCTAGTGCCGTAGATGGTGCTACTGTTATTGAAGGAGCTGGTGGTTCATCTAGCGCTATAGCTGGTGCTATAGTTATTGAAGGAACTGGTGGTTCATCTAGCGCTATAGCTGGTGCTATAGTTATTGAAGGAGCTGGTAGTTCATCTAGCGCTATAGCTGTTGCTAAGTTATTGAAGGAACTGATGGCTCATCTAGTGCTATAGCTGGTGGTATAGTTATTGAAGCAGCTGGTGGTTCATCTAGCGCTATAGCTGGTGCTGTAGTTATTGCAGGAGCTGGTAGTTCATCTAGTGCTATAGCTATGGAAGGAGTTGATGGCACGTTTGCTGGCACAGAAGGGCTACCAGTTGCAGAGGTGGAAATCCATGGTCCATCGGTTGTCGTTGAACAGAGTTCAGCCATTGAAGTAGCTGTGGGTTCGACTGTTTTCAAAGAGTGTCCAGCTGTTGCCTGAAGGGGTGGTCGGTCAGCTGTCAAAGGAAAGGGAGCTGCAGTATCTGATGTGCCTTCTGATGGTTCATGCGATGTGTGCAGTTCATCTACAATACATAATAATACAATAAGATGAGCAGTAAGTACTACATACTAGCATGCCACCATGTACTCACTAGCCCGAATGTGCGAATATCGACGGAAGTGAGTAACGTTAGACGTCATCATCCTTGACTCTTGACTCACCTCGGCGGTATCTCTGAAACATATATATCATTGCCACAATGTTAAACAGCACGACTTGTAGGCTTCTGACAAGCATAAAATACGCTTGTCGTACTCGCCTACTCTTATCTTTCTTGTGATCATGACAATTCCGTCCTCAAATTTCACTTTGTAACCCGTTTCTGTAAGACAAATCATATCATACATGTCAAAAATACGTTGGATGGAAAAGAGCGGCAGTTATTTTGGAAATACTTTGCATGTAAAATGCAAATCGCTAATAAATACCTGTTTTGTCCCGAATATTTGCCTTATACCAAGAGCCTTTGTAGCATGCACTAACTTCATCTTGTAATCAACAAATTGTCCAAAAACATATGTTACAACTGAAAAGAAATCATTTATGAAATCCGAGAGTAAAAATAATGTTTATACACAGCTATCAATGTATTTTTTCGTGCTCACATGAGTGTTTTGTTCAGACGCACCCCGGTCATATTTACGTGCCTTCCCTTTAGTGTCACTGAAACACATGCAAAATAAGATATAAATTATAAACAAATTATGTTAGATTATAACGTATTACCAGCGTAGCTATGTTGACAAAATTGCAGGTTGCAATATTGAGCGTAGTGTAAGCTTGGAATGTTGAGGATAGTGTAAAATAATGACGTGGAGGGTAAAGTATTGTGCCCATTATGGGAATGCTGAATGATGGCGATATTCAGGATAGCGTGATGTGGCGATGTTTAGGTGAATGGGGTATAGCAATGATGGGGAAAGTGTAGGGTGGCAATGCTGAGGGTTGTGTTGGGTAGAGATGTTAAGGGTAGTGTATGGTGAAGATGTTGAGATAAATATAGAATGGCGATGTAGTTAACAGGGATGGAGACACTCGCCATGTTTTCAATATAAGACTTTAGTTAAGGGGTATTAGCTGAATTATGGGGGATTTATAATACCTTACTATTCTCAACTATGTGTTGATGTTTTTGAGGGTTGAGGTGTTAATATTAACTGCAGTGTTGTTTATAGAGCTTGGTGGCGAGATAAAGGAACGTTAAAGTTGGGGATGGTCAGGACAGTGTAAGGTCGCGATGTTTAGGACTGTGTTGGGGGCGCAGTTGTGAATTTTTTAGGAAATGTTGAAAACTTCGTTGGGTCGGCGCTGTGTAGGATTGTGTAGGATGGCAATGTTGAGGATAGTGCAGGGACACGGCGTTGAGAAAAGTATATAGTGGCTATGTTAAGGGTAGTGTATGATTGCAATGTTGAGGATAGAGTAGGGTGGCCATATTCTGCATTGTATAAGTTGGTAATGTTTAGGATGCTGTAGGGTAGCAATGTTGAGGAAAATTTAGGATCGCAATACGGTGGATTGTATAAAGTGGCAATGTTGAGGATGATGTAGGATGGCAATGTCAAGCATAATGTAGGGTGTCGATATTTAGGAGAGTGAAGGGGCCATTTGTAGTATGTATAGTATGGCAATGTTAATGGAAGCGTGCGATGGCAATGTAGAGGATGATGCAAGGGGACGATGTTGAGGATGTTATAGAGCGGCAATGTACGTCATTATTGAACTGATGACGGCAACAACTTGATCACTCTCCCTTGTCACCTGTAGAGGGTGAATAAGCAACTCGATGAAATTTGAGATCTTATCAAAAAACAACACTCTTCGAGGAGAAGAATAGCGTCGTATTGAGCCGACGACAAATCGCGCCCACCTTTCAGCAACTTGCTGGAAGGAACTGGAGACTCCATGTTATCATTGGTGTTCCATAAACAAGGCACAAGAACTCAACCAAATTCACAATCCGTACTTTATCCACAATATAATATCCTTTATGACCGTGCAATTTCAGAGGCGAATTGACTTCTTTAATCCAGTTGTCACAAAGCATAACGGTATGAGGTATACGGGTGCCATTATATAGGCGGGCTGCCATTTCAAATTTGCTGCTTGCTTTAGTAAGAATCCATTGACGCTTCAGCTGTACCTATATCAAGATGTGCTATGCACTGTTTTTCTTTAATACATATGAAATTATCGATTTTCCTTATTATTGATCTGATTCCCGAAGTCAGATTCCGACAACCAGTATCGCTTTTGATAATTGCACCTCGAGCGGCGCGGCGGTCGGCGGGAACCGAGCGCATGACAGAGCCCTGACATTGGGAACCGAGCGCCTGAACCATATTCAACAATTCACTGACAACACCAAGTGGCGACCTACATAGCGCGCGACCTCTCACGTATATATAATTTGACCTCTTCATGTGATCTCACTTATTCTATCATGACCCCTAGTATTATCTTAACAACAGAAATATATCCACTATCATATGTGGTCACCTACCCTTCGTCTGAGGTCCAACGGTGCCTTCCGTGACGGGTGCCACATGGCTAGTTTGATCAAACGAATTCGTACGAGCGTCCGGGTTGAGTTTGCCGAAAACATCTTCCCAGGCGTACAGCTCAGCAGAGACGTATGAATATCAAATGGGAAAACATCCATCTACCTCATCAATAAACCCATAATTCATCCCAACTCCGCCTTCCTATGTCTCAATCTACACATATACTCCACATCAGTACACAAATATCCTTGCCCCGTTCAGTTAATGTAGAATCAAACTGTAGCAATTAAAAATGAAAACATTACGTAAATAACTCCGTTTGGTTGCCTCCAGGGCAGACAAGGAGTCTTAGAAGATGATTAAACGTCGTTTACGAGACTGGACAGTGCGGCCCACAGTAATAGAAAGAACGTTTAGCTCAGCGTGAAAAAATTTACAAAATAGGCGGTAAACGCCTACGGAACACAATTTCACCCATCAGAGCCGCATCCCCAACTCGGTCTCATTCTTTCGAACCGTATGCGTAATGGCCGTGCGCTCCGATTATTTATCTTTCTCCCCGCGAAACCTAATAAGAAAGGTGCGTGCTTTCATCAACATTCATTCATCCCTTGCATTGATTGGCCATGGATTTGGGGGATAAACAGACCAACAGTCTGAACTTGGTTCAAAAGAGCTATAAAACAATAGTAGCCGAAAAAAATTGCTCCAGGAAGATAAAGATTCCACCATTAACTCAGTGTCGCTAATAGATGATTACAAATTGGGAAATCCTGGGAAATCCCCTGGCAACGCGCGTAGTTGGCTAAGCATAATCGACGTTGTTAAGTCGACTACCCAAATCGTTCGTGATACACTTTAGTCGACTAAGAACTTTTACGTTTTAACTAAGTCGTCTACAGAAGGAAAGTCGCCTTCGGACTACGGTCGGCCGGGTACGCGAAATGGGACACAGCAACAGCGTCGGACACGCAGGGACATGTTCGTAGCGCACCTCGTGTCGACCACCGGTCTCACTTTTGAACTAATTTAAAGAAGTATATTTGGCTGGTCCGCAAATTGGTCTATGCACAAATATACTATGCAACAAATCGGTTATCTAAAAGCTACTTTTAATATCAAAATATTTGATGGAATAAATGCATACATTTGAAACTCCGTAAGGAGAACAGATCATGAAAAAATACACTGGGTGATTCAAGACAATACCAGTATTGTTATCAATATCTGCTGAAAGAAATAAGCAATGGCGTGTACATAAGATGAAACCCTCGTCCGGAATTAGTTAAACCAACTTACTTTGATCGACGTCAGCTGAATCTAGGCATACAATGGGATGCTTCCTCAAAGGTGCGCGATGTTTAGAAACTGAAGGGCTACCACTTACTACCGCGCCTAGAGTTGGTGCTGTTTCTGGTGCCACCTTTGACTGGTTTCCATATTGAAATACCTCTCTGTGTCGATGCAGTTTTGTAATCGGTGGTCTGTATTTACTTAACTTTATGGCAGCAAAACCTAACAAGGTAACCCAAAGAAAGGCCGGTGCATACACGCGCTTTATTAGGCTTAGGGAAGTCCACGAACCCCGCTGCGTAGAGCTGGGGTAAACATGGCGGTTGCCTTGAGTAGGGAAGAGGCAAAGAAGATCAGAAGACGGTAAAACTACGAAAGCTGAAAGAAAGGGTTTTGAAAGCGTGACTCAAACCCTGCGGGAGGGAGCTGAGACAGGAAAATGCAAACGAGAGATAGCGCTGATAAAGTCGGAGCACCAAATACCGTGGTGCTGAAGCGGGTCTTAAGACCACCTGCGCGATAAGCCACGACGGAGGCCAAATGAAGGGTCGGATTCAACCCGAATGCCGCATAAGCCGTTTGAGGCGGGAGGCAAAGGTGTCATAAGGCGGCCGTAAACGTCGGGGTAATCAAAGGCACATACAGGGTTTAGGATGTGAGGCATGTAAGCTATGAATATTGTGAGAGATGATTAGCGATTTTGAAGAATCAGTGTGTGTTGTAAATGGAGCTCGAGTCCGGCTTCAGTGAGACGAATATTTCCATCAGACAAATGTCGACTAGTGGCGAAGGTGGTCTGGGAAGGAGGGACCACATTTACTTTTCTTAAAGAGACTGTTCAGCCCCATATTTGTAACAAGGTTGCCTAGCAAGCTGCTTGGCAACCGCACCTTGGAAACCGAAAGTGTTAATTTTTCAGATTTTCATTCGCTGCACGGCGCTGCGGCCTCACTACGGCTGTCGCCATTTATGTGGTCGGAAATTACCCTTCATGGTTGTCAGTCATATTTGTGCGCAATTATGCCCACAACTTTAATGAGTGAAAAATTGATGAAATCTACATTTGCGTCTGCGTTAAACGTAGTCATGTATTAACAAAATCATCCCTGAGTGCCCGATATGGGGCTGAACAGCATGTTTAAGAATGGCTGGTAATACAGTCGCGTCTTCCGGCGACGCGTGGTTGGTGTTATTCGTGAAGGCAGAGAGCCAACAAATTCCGAGAGAGAATGGAAGTGGATAGTCTGTGGAACTCGTTTTGATGGTCCGGGGACAAGTGCCACCTGCTAAGATGGTCGGCCAGTTTATTATGCATACCAGAGAACCATGAGGCTCGAGTAGAGCAACAAACGCTGTATGTAAGTCAACCAGGAACGACTTGAGTTCAAAGCGGTGATACGGCCTCGTAATCCACAACTAACATTAAGCGTTGACGCTCCAATAAAGGCCCCCGTAGCTTAGCGCACACAACTAAGGCCGGAAGTTCTAAGGCGTGGTATACAGTACGATCAAAATCAGTCTGATGCGAGTGGTAAACAGTACAATCAAAATCAGTTTGGTTCTGTATGGAACCCTAGACCAAACCTTGTTCCATATTTAAGTACCATATTGAACCATTGGTTCCATATAGAACCCTGCAACAACCATTATTTTGAGGAGTGTAACGTAGGTCACAGGTGGTCGGGTGTGTGACGCTCAATATTGGATACATTTAATGTATTGTGTAGTTTGCAAACGTAATCAGCGTCGTCAACTTGTTGTAAAGTCCCTTGTCTAATCAGAAACTTCGATGCTTGTAGATGACCACACACATGTATCAATACTCTTTCCCCAAATGTTCAAACAGATAAGCATTAAAGCGATGACATTGAATGTCGCGGACCAGGAACGCACGTCATTAGACCGAGGGCAGGTATAGTATTTTCATGTGCTAATTAAAAGCGAAGTCGTCTATACATCCGTCGAAGAAGCTATATTGACCAAATTGACCATATATTCCTTCAAGGGATTTTCGGGAGCGGGCCCCCATTGAAATTAATGGGCTTCATGACGGAATCTGTACTCACTTTCGAATGCGCTCAGGATAATTACTTTAACTCATAAACTTTAACGACGGACTTTTGGTAGCTCATTTAAATTTCTTAGCATTACCCCAAAATGTATAACATCTTGTATTTAGTAATATCTCTTCTTTGTTCTTTCAAATAATAGTAGGACTTTCTACCCGTTGATTAATATTTGGTAGCTTCACTGGTGTGAAGGTCGTTTAATGGGAGTAAAGGATCGCAAGGTCCTCTCCCTTCCCCCTCTCATGACTGAGATCAAAGCTTGACCTAACATCTCCGGGTAATAAATGCTTCTGGGCTGCTTGTTTTGTTCTCAATGCTCAGAAAGTCCAACGTATCCCCCCACCCCTTTTTACGGCTGCGTTCAAGCCTTTTTAACTCCTCAGACGGTGTCATTTTATTGTACACTTTGACGGCCTGAGCCACGTGTTCGTACATTAACTCCCAGAATATATCTGAAGTTAATTGTTGATGTCTGCACATAAGGATAATACGAACATGGTGTATGCAACAACAGGCATATAAACGAGACCAGATAAAAAATCTTGGCCGCGTATCTGGCGCGTTGCCTGAACTAAATCGCCATTTATCACCTGTAAACCATAAACATCTAATAATTATGAAATGAACATTATATTATTATTATTGTTGTGAATTGATAAGAAATATTCTTTGAACGAGTTGAATACATTGACGAGACGCAGTGTGGCGCAAGCGCAGGCACTGTCGTCGCCGCATCCCTTGAGTAAACGATTACCGGACCTCTAGCAGCTGCCCTTACAAATCGTCGGTTTCCATCGTTTTCCCGTTTCGGATACCGCAACGTTGAAGCTATGGATTCATGTCCTTAAGAGTAAGGCGATGCCAAATTTGACGGTGGATCGCATGAAAATCGAAAGCTACCTTCATTATCCTGACTGAGCTGACCTCCCGCAGGTTTTACGACTTTCATCGTCGTTTATACCCGCGCGCGGCCTCTCGTGGTCACTCTCCGCTGGGTGTCGGAACAACATGTAGAATCCATGGTAGGTAGTCTGGGAGAAAAGACAAACAAGCGAATCTACGCGGAAAAGCGCAAAGCAATTCCGGAAGCCTTCGTTGATGTAGCGTTGATAGATGCCTAGAATCTATCCAAATATAAAGCACGGTTGCGTGGTATATATCAAAGCACGCCGTCTATACGCATACTTTTAAGTGACGAACCAGGACAACAGATGGCTCCGCTGAATAGGGCAATTATATATAATACGATTTCAGACCTTGTTGTGCAAAAAACAGTTTTTACGAACACCACAACGCCCAATAACATCATAACATATGTAAGAATTGTGGGGTATTATATATACCCCACAAATCTGCCGAGACCCCACAACAAAGGTATTATATTGAAAAATACCCTATCTGGGTAAATGTCTTTCTATATATACGTATATATATGTATATATATAAATATGTATATATATATGTATATATATATGAAATATATATATATATATATGTATATATATATATATATATATATATATATTATATATATATATTTATATATAAATATATATATAAATATATATATATATATATCTATATATATATATATATATATATATATATATATATATATATATATATCTATATATATATCTATATATATATATATATATATATCTATATATATATATATATATATATATATATATATATATATATATATATATATATATATGCGCACTCATAAATATAAATATGGGCGCGCACATCAAGCAGAATCACCATTCTTAGGGTACTGAAATCTGGTCTCCCTATATATCGACCCGTATCCTCACTTGACTTATCAGCATGGCACTAAAACCCTTTCTTACTGACACCCGTGGCTGGTACTGTAGTAAAGTTATCAATCAAACATGCCATCCTACGCACCTACCTGCCGATCTACCTCCCGAAATACTAATCCACCCACTTACCTATCAGCATACTAACTTAGCTTCTTTCTAATTACCAACATACATCCCCGCCAACTTATCCACGTTCCTACCTTACCACCTACTTATCGTATTATCTACTGAATTACATACCTATCTACCTGATTTTCTACCTACATACCTATCAACGTGCAAATTACGATCAGACAATGCCCTTCAGCGCCGGTTGGTGCAAGAAAAAGACCGACAAACGTAGCGTGTTAAATGCTTCACCAAAGCATTGCATAACAACGGGAGCAAATTTATTCTGCGAGACATCTAAGCTGGTGAGCTGTATTAAGCAATCATAATATATTAATAGCTTCAAACCGTGCGACAGCTCCGAACATTAAGGGTGAATAGCCGTAGAACGTTGATATTGATATCAATAATATAAGAGATCATAATTCCAAAGAGGCTCATTTAGTGTGCGATGCCGTTTGAACTATGCTGTCGATCGCAATTCGTCATAAACATTGCTCATGTCTCTTTAGATTAGACACGAGTCTTTTCCAAAATATCATTTTACATTTGACTGATGGTAATAGAAAAACCTAATACATTGGCATTCGCCCCTTGAATGCTGATTGCTGATTTTTACAGAGCATGGTAGCGATATCATTAATCTTATTAATACCCGCCTTTGGGAGCATTGGCATTACGATCATTTACGATATCAGAGGATAACTTCATAATAAATTGCAATACCAATCATTTAAACCCATATAGCCTAAAAGGCGAATGGATCAACACTTTCTATTCACAATACTGTTATAGCACATGCAAGGTAATTGTAATATATGACGCAGCACGTGGTTTAACACTGGATAATTAACGATGAGCTACCACTTGCTGCAACCAATACAGTATCTCGTTTCTACGAACATAGCTTGACGAATCGCTTCGCTGAACAGGTTGGTGAAAGCCCAAATAGTCGGCATATTATTTTTGCGGGACCAAATAACACAATGGGTGCATGTGTGAGGATCTCCATGCCTCTCCCAAAGTGTGGGCGAGTTAAAGTTGCGAGAAAGCGACACAGAGGATTCTCGGAGCGCTTTCCGGTCACATATATAGTAAATTGTAACCAAGATGGTGCAAATCTTTTCTGATAAAGGAAGGAATAATAAAGTGTCTAAACACATTGTTGTGACAAAGTATAAAGTTGTGAAACCGGTTTTGTGTGTGTAGTGAAAACTGCTCTGGTCCATGTTAAATGCTCTTCGGCGCCTGTAGGATTATGTTTGTATGTTTTTCCATAAATACCATTATGTTGTGTTTATATAAATGTTGTGTTACATATATATATATATATATATATATATATATATATATATATATATATATATAAATATATATATATATATATATATATATATATATATTATATATATATATATATATATGTATATACATAAATATATATATATATTTATGGAGATATATATATATATATATATATATATATATATATATATATTTTATATATATATATATATATATATATCTATTATTATATATATACAGATTGAGCTGAGCGCGTGGCACTAGCTAAAGAAATATTGATGCTCTGGTCACGCTTATGGGTGGTAAATGGGAGCCCTTGTGGTGGTCCTTCCAAGCCATTAATGAATTAAAGCTGAAAATGGGATTACAAGTGGGTTTCACTCCACGTAATTCGCAAGCGAGAGCAATATGTAGGAAGTCGCATTGCGAATGTCTGCCCGATAATGAGTGCCTACTCAGATTGAGTGAAATTGTAATTGAACGCAATATCTTAATCACTATTGCGTTATTAAAAGAATTGATTATGCTACGGGACGGGCGAGCAATTTCCATTCCTACCCCGCAAGAAATTGGCGAGGTCCTATCGACAATGTAAACGTGATGATGTTAATATTCACTTCTTCCCTGCTTTGATTCGTTACAAATCTGTTTATCGAAATGTACAAAATAAAAGTGAAATATGAAATGCATTTCCGTGGGGTTAACAACATATCCGCATTTGCCTGCTTGCCGCTCGATGAGGATGTATGACTCATTGCTTGTACTTAAACTTCAATGTCAGAATATTTGCGGGTTAAGCATTTATCCAACCGTGTATAAGAGAGAACGGCGCGAGCACGCTCATGGTCCTCATAACCTACACCTGTGCGTCAAGCATACACGTAACTATTTAATCTCTCCAATATTGATATGACACAGGAATTTGACAGTGAATAGTTGTAGAAATCCTATGTGAAGGATTTGTTTCGCTAATCGGTTATATTATTATTATACATTTAGCTCTCGTCAACGATGGCAAAGTCGTAGTCTACGAAAAGAGATCTTATAATTGCAATATACCTACAGTATTTGATTGTGTCGCTAACCAGGCTGTTTCACCGTATAGAACGTCAAGAGAAATATTTTCAAGAGATCAGATTATTAATAGGTTAATCGCCCGATGGCATATATCCGCTGATGATACTGTTGGGCGGAGCAGGATATCTTTTCAATCCCATCCATTGCATCAGTGTATCAACGGCGCAACACTGACACTTTTCATGTTGCCCATGCATGGGCTTTTCAGCACGATAATCAGAGACTTCTATGCTACAGCTTGCCATCGGGAATTCCATATCACCATTCAGGCGTTCCTGCTCGCCATAGCTTAACAACAAATTAGCAAGTGATCCAATAAAGAACGACCACCTGCTCTCTCCATTACGTGATGCGATCACAACGGTCGTGAGGTTTGTGAGGGGGAACCGCCCTTCGCAGTTTGGCAGTCGCATAAAAATGGGCCACTGCACGTCGTTGACCTCTGACTCTCCCTGATTCTCTCTCTCTCTCCCCCCCCCCCTCTCTCTCTCTCTCTCTCTCTCTCTCTTTCTCTCGTTCTCTCTTTGTGAATCAGGCATTTATTGCAATGTATTTGTCTATAGTACAAGGGGTTGTTACTGGGGTGTTTCGAAAACATTTTATTAACCCATGAGTCTCAAGTAAGACATTACATGCAGCTAAGGTAATAGTGGGTTATTCTTTATTGATCACAGCGTTGATTGTATTACTTATACGTACTGACACAAGTGCTAGCATATATACTGGATTCGATATTCTCCTTGGGTCATTGTAGTTGTGTAAAAGAGGTTTCTTCCACATTCTTACATCTGCTTCATTTTGCGAGTTGTGCTTTGTTCATACAATACAAATGGAACAATAACGAGTGTGTACTAGAAGCATTAATGTCCAAAAACCTTGTCATATTACAAGATATCCCATGCATTTATATTCCCTCGTACAACGGCAAACACAATGCTTTTAATGTTGTAGAATCTCTGGGTTTTGCTCGTCGCATTGCGTACTTTAAGCTATTGCTGAGCAAGAATTTTGCACCTTGTTCATTAGCCAAAAAATTCTCCCTAAAAGCTTACTCACATCAGGCTGCCGTGTTACACGACGGCACAGCCACGTGACACTTTGTTGCATTGCGGTGATGAAATATTCAAAATAAATATGCTAATCGATTTTGGTGTAATGCCTAATATTCACATTTAATTGCAACATGTACCTATAGCCATAAAGATGTCGAAACGAAAACGAAGTGCGTATAAATGTTAATCAATAAACACCCACAACTCCTAAACACTCCCATTTAGGAGCCGATTATACAACGACTTGAAGCTATGAGGCAGATTCCCGATATTTGAGGCTAATGATTTGAACAAATTTGTTTGCAAAATAGATGATAGCCATCGGTGTTTAGGTATGCTGTTCTGTTGACAAGTGCAACTGCTTGTAACTGAATATTTTTCATAACTAATTGACTTATTAACCAGGTAACGAACTGTACCGCCCTGAACTCTTAAGCATTTATTTAGCGATTATCACTGAGTGAAGGCAGTACCGACCCAGAGGGCAATTTAGAGCATGGACAGTAAGTGCGAGTGATCGTAACAACAACCTAGAAAGAATCGTTTGGCATGCTTGTGTTTGTTTATAATGAATTCGTTTTGCTTTGCATTTTTTTTCTCAGTTTGCATATCACAAGCCCGTCTGTCAACAAACAGCGACATAAGAACAATAATCACGAGCCAACCCGGAAGATGATGAAACATTGTCTGTATTAGTAATCGATTACGGCCTTGCCATGTTCATGTGTAATTTCAACAAATGCAAAATGGCAGTTAATGAATTAGCAATATTTTACTTATAATGTACCGCATTGATTAATCAGATGTGCTCCCTTGAGGCCATGATAAAATGGAAGAAATAGTGACTGACTGGCGGAGTCTTGGTTTTTGCGTTCCAGTTTTAGCTAATTATAATTGTATACACGGTATATTAACATACAAGGGTAATTCATGTCAGAATATAAAATCTTGATTTACATTGCACACGTTTATTTGTCATACACTATTGGTGGTGCTATTATATGTGACTAATGTTACCGTCGACCAGGTTCTGCATTTAACAAGAAGGCGTCGTTGGTTGGGTCATGAAATTTGAGAATTGTCATAGTGAGCTATGTTTCAACCAATTAATGGTGATTTTTTATCTAGTCTGTAAACGCGCCGTATTCTATAATATCACTGACGTTTGTCTGATTACAGAACCATGATATTCCTAGCAATGAAAACAATATTGTATGTGCATCGTTCAAAGTCTAGATTTATAAACCATCTGGCAGTTGGTTACTTTGCTTTAAACAGTACTACACATATATTATGCCACCAGCACCATGAGTCCCCTAACGGGCCACCGATGAGAGAATATGTCATAAGTGAATAACTATTGCAGCTGAGAATGTCATTGACATCGCTATGTACATTATGCGCGAGAATGAGAACTTTCAGTAAATACATTTACTGCTTAATTTTAACAGGCAAAAAAAAGCCGTTGATTTGCGGTTCTGGCCAAGCCAGTAACTATTACAATTTATGAACGATGAATAATGGTTTCAAGTGGCTGTGTCGAGCAATTTAACGGAGCATATACTTACGGGTCCCGCCAGCTTGCTACGGTGTTAAGTACATAATGCCATAACGTGATATTGACGAATTGTCATCTGATTTTTTAACAATGAAATTCGGCCCGCATAAATGAGTGCTAAAATGCTCCGATGTTAATGTTAACGTGTTGCTTCATCATCAAATCAGTCGATCACAACAGAATGGCAACTATAATTGATGCATTTAGAGTCGGGCTTATAATTTTTAAATAATCATATCATCAATGGGAAACAAACATATTTGAATTAACAAACTTAATGACCAAAAAATCTGTCATTACGCAGATTAAGCGCGTTATAACGTTACAGGAATGAACACTTAAGCAGCTTATTTTAGTGATTTGGTCACTTCTTCCATTCCTTATCCCACTGAGACACAATGAGCGCTACACATCATAAATTGCTTTAGTCAAAAGTGAAAAAGCATATTTTGGAGAAATGCCGATACCGGTTATCCGCAAGATCTTGTCATGGTAGAGAAATTTGTGGACGGGTTCACAACATCCTTGCATCTTCAACATGTAATTTGCAAAAACAAATTGTTCCTTAGGCAAAAAAACATGTTTATGTTATTGATCCTGGCTCCTTAACATCCACTGGTGACGGCTAGTTCGAAATGCTTAGCAATACACAATTAGAATCTATAACACAAAGACATCTGATATAGACATTCGCAAAAGTTCTTCTTTTGCTGTGCGTAGATAGTGTTTTTGTGTAACATGGCATTTGCCTCATTTTCAGTACATTATGATTAGAAAACCAAACGTAAATGACATATAAAAGACAAAAGAGGGCTATTTTCTGCTATCAGTACAGGCGTTCCATACTGTGTATATGTAGCAACGCTGAGTTGAGCTCAATTATTTATCGCGAAATGACGTACATTGTGGAACATTGTTTTACTTACGGTAAATTAATATTACCTTAACCAACTAGTGTGTCTGACTGTAGCTAAACTATCTCCCTGTTGAGCAGGTGTATGTAAGCAAAACATAGTACACGCATATCACCGCCAAAGAACAAGCTTTAGTCTTTGCTTTATGTATTTTCCCTAAAAAGTGGAAGAGAATTTTTGATAATCGCCGGTAAGTCGCTTTGTTTTTAGTTCTAAGCCCAATTAGTGTAGATTATATCCGAAAAAAGAAAACAGCTCTAGATAATGTAACACAAATACTAGCATATATACGTAATCTATAATCAGATTAATGTATTATGAATTGTTTCTATGTTAATTTCTGAAGAGCACAACAAATATCTAACTAGACGAACCGAGAGTCTTAGACATTACATAAATGTCAATCTGCGCAATTTTGATGGCCGATAATGATATAAGTAACTAAAAAAGTATTGTTTTTATTCATTCATATGGTATATATGTGCATATACTTTACGGAACACTAACCACCTAATTGGATTGCCTACTCCTTTATGATTTTCCTATTATTTTGCGAAAACACATATTTATAAAAACAGCACCGCTGTTTGCACCGAGGAAAGAATTCCAGAAAGGGAAATATAAATGTCAAGTTATGTTGGTCAAAAATGCTACGAGGAAATTGATTTTTGGTAACGCTTGAATCAAAGTACTGTATATTTTCACGTGTCTATCCTAGAAAGGTATAATAGGTTTAATAGCTCCTGAGTTATTTGAAGACCATCTGTATCGCTTTTGCAACTTATCTAGTTCTTACATCTTGCGTATCATTAACTGCTTTATTGCCAAAACTGAATATAATTTCAAAATTTGAAAATGAAATGCTTCCAAAAGTAACTTGCAATTAAAAAATGGTAGGGAAATTGTCTGTAATCTTCATGAATTAGACATCACAAATACGAATATCTGATTCCAGTATCAATAAATGGACGTATGTTGGAATTGAAAGTTGTACAAAGCTAATTATACCATGATGGTAACGTTCTAGTTTTATTACGCCTATGGTAAACTTTGCTTTAACCTGTTACCATATATCAAATCAGATATTATTTTATGCGAAAATAACTCCACCCAAATTATAGACCACTCCGTGCAACCAATGTATGTTCTCAGGTAGCAATAATAACTAGCACGCCTTATCGGAGTCTTGAAGACTCACACATTGACTTTAAATGTGAGCCATGCGATAATAATAATTGTGGGCAGTGGCCGCTTGCGACCTTGTGTTTAATGGCTTCTTGTAAAAGTCACCCAAGGCTTAATAACATTCAGTCGTGCTGGAGTTTTATTGCTCCCTTTTGTGTACATAAACTGAGTCTGCTTCAGGATGGAAAGTTTGATCAAACTGTAAGTCTTGACAATGCGGATCATTCTTTAAAATCTCCTACAAGTCCTGCATAAGCCATTCAGCGTACATATTTTCCAAAACATCGCGTGCGTAACATAAACGTGTGTTTCTGGCTAGACATATACCCATCGTTAGGGCATTATCGTACTTGCATATCAACCAAGGCACGAATGAATTAATTTTACCCTCCATAAATGAGAGTCAGTAGAGTAACCCTCTCATGTAAATGGTTCCATTGAGCATCAAGTATATTTTCGAAACAGAAAATTGTTACTTCCACGTTTTCATGTAGACGGGCATATTGCAACATTTATTGGTCAACCACATCGGGGCCTAGATGATCGTAATTGTAGTAATGTCTCACTTCGGATTTTAAACGCGTACTGACTGACTGTACTATTTAAGTGAAAGGAATGTTTTGGAAATCGATTAGAACCATGTTTAAATCATTATGACTGGTTGTTGATAAGATATTCATCAAAAGACACACGAAGCTGTTAGAACGCTAGGAGCTCAATATAAGACATCGCAGCTTGCTAGCTTTGACAAATTACTAAAGCCAAATGAATATTAACAACCTACAGCAAATGTTGAGACACGGAATTGTCTTATCAATGCAAAGGTGCAGTCACCTTAACCAGTCAGAAGACTCCATATCTTCAACACAAGCCGCCATCAACCCAACGCCGCCACCAACATTCTTCAGTGAAATTCACCGTAACAAATAAATTTGCCGTGATTGCCTCATCGTGATGCCTGATTTCTGCACTACTTTAATTCCACGACATTTTGTAACTGTCCACCATCTTGTTCAGCCCTTAGATAACTTTGTAATGGGGATAATATTCGACCGTAGGTGTAGGTTGCGTTTCCACATTTTTAGATTTATAGGATGACATCTAACCTTTGTAATTTCTTGGTTAATCACACTGAGTGAATTTGAATCTGTATTGCGATAGGAGTTTTTCTCATTGTAATCACTTATCATAACGTAAGTTTAATTATTCCGATTTAAGGCTTTTTTCCATTATGCAGGCAAACAGCTACCTTGTAAAATTGATGGATTTTAAGACAGGATGCTCGCCTTCTGTCTTGGCTGCTTGCGGAAAAATAAATCCCACTGGTTCGCTCTTTAATCTGAATATGGTTTGCAAATAATAGTATACAATTGCTAGGAACATAGATTTTGATCACACATATGCAGTCATTAAGGTTCAGTTTTAGCTCTTTTTGGCTGTTATTTGATGAAGTGTTCTTACCAAGGAAATCAGGCCGAACGCACTTTGGTGGCCAATATAAAGCGGCTTCAGACATATCGTAACCCATGCTTTGAAGCAAGCACACTTATTTTCGTTTGGTTTATTTATCATGACATTAACAATGCTAACGTTCACTGGATACGATAACTTCTCTGTCTATTGTACATACATTCGATTGCATATATGGTATATAATACGATGGGATGGGAAGCACTAACGAATTAAATAGAATGACGTTTGATATCTCTTTCCTGATCTGATTGTGCTACTCTTCTTGATATACGCTGTAAATCAACGGATCGGGTAGAAGTAATGCAAATGAGATAATTGTGCATTTGTGCACACAAAGGTTGCTTAAGCCAAACGCGGCCAAAATCACGAGGGCTAGCCAAATAATTTGTGGCATTGCCAACAACAAAGCCAAACGCCTTACACAATACATAATACATGGATTATCAGATTCAACCGCTGATTTACTCTTTTGTCAAGAGCGAAATGCATCTTCAAGGAAATCAAGAGCAAAATATACTTTGCAACGATGATCGGTCATGGAACAATCGCAGTGAAATTGGAATTAAATAAAAGTGATCAGGCACTACTGTAAGCATTGTTGTTAGAATCTGCAATTCCCTTGTATCACTTATATACATAAGTATATTCATATCACCATTGTTTTAATACTATATACGACCGCGCTAATATAACACACTGATATTAAAAACGTACGTTAATGCTAGTGGATTATTTCGAGTAACTAGCACATTCAATTATTACAGCCATTCCACGAATAAGGCACTAAATATGAGAAGAGATGCTGTTTATTCTGCTCAGGATGCTTTTATATATGTACATTGAAGGACGAATTGATGGCATAAATAACATTGTTCTTTTCAGCGGCCTTTTGTCAAGTCAGAGGAGAGTTGATTGGTTGTAGTTGTACTCCGTATAAGCTTGTCAGCGAGATAAAGGAATTGATGGAGGAGGTGACATGGCAGGCGCTGTGAAATCGGTTTTATAAACACTAGTCTTTACATCTAGAGACACTGAAGCCAAAATGGGGCCATATAGCAATCCATCCACTACAGTTAACAGTTAAGACACAATTAACATGTCAGCCAATAATTACAATCGATTACCAGTCCTTGAACAAGGGTAAAAATATGTACAGTGTAGCTCCTTAGATAAATGATTGATAACTTTCCTTCCATAATCATGATGGCAATTGTTCTGCGTCTATTGTATGTGCAATGACACCATCAACCAGTTCTTGTGTGTACACTGCTGTGCTTCAGGGGCTATAAAATTTGCTAGATTGAAACTTCGTTTTAAACGATAGGTCCTGTAGTAAAATATGCACGTGAACAATGTTGCAGCCAAAGTACACCTGGCTAGCGAATCAATGTAATCAAGTCAATAACCTACATATCTCCTACTTTGTAATCGTTTTTCTTTACACTAGACTGATGAAAAGATATTTTGAAGTAAGAAAGTACTAGGTTATTTCAATTTAAAAAGCGGAATCAGTCGTGTCAATCGGCAGTTATCGCCATGATTGCATGGCATTCATGTGTATTGTTCACCAACACCAGAACAAATACGGCAGTAACATAACGACAGTGCATCAATGCTTCAGACAACAATTAACTGTTAACCGAGAGCTCTATCATTTTGGCCACATGATTGTCTTTTATTCATATTGTCCAGAAAATGTTGAGCCTTATTCTCTACACAGCTGTATAATCACCGCAATGAAGTCAGCAAAGGCATTCACATAATGCTTAGATAATAACCTAAGAAATATGCTCTGTTGTTAATCTATCCGTCAATGTGGCAATGAAACTTGGAACTGAGTGTTATGGTAGAGAAATAGCGAAAAGGAGATAACAATAAAGTAATATTTCTGTTGGCAGCTAACTTTACTACATTGATTGGTGCAGTCAGCGAGGGATCATCATCACCTCGTAGCAATATATGTTTTCTATTACCTAAGAGTTGCATTTGTTCACATATGAGGAATATTCGCATTATGTCAATAGATATAATATCAGCTTCAAGCACAAGATTGATCACGTTGTTTACTCGAAATGTTGATAACTACAAATGTCAACAATGATAAACATTAAAACCACAATCATAATGACGAGCATTCATGATAATATTTTACTTTGCAGTTAATCTGGTATATTGAAATTAATGGATTACCACACATATGCACAGCGAAAACCCCTATATAATGTACCTCGACTAAATCCGCTTCTTTTTTCAAATTCACTCAGTGCGATTTGCCATTGATTAACCACGAAATGTGTGTGTGGGTGTGTATGTAAGTGTGTTTGTGTATGTGTGTGTATTCATATATGTATTTATATAATTGAAAGTTGTATCAGGAGTATTGTTTCGAGAGCTTTTATCTTATAGTTGGCTTGTTTTTGATCTAGCAGCCGACCGACCATGTTTGGAGACTGATGAGACATATATATTTTTCAGCATCTTGTGACGGTGCTAGTGTCACTTTTGGCTATTGCATTTGTTATCGTGGCAGAGTCGGTAGGTGGGTGCGACGTTTAAACCCAAAGGTATGGTGAAAGGGTCAGGTGTCGCGTATGCAGTGGTGGCATGTCTTAGGCTATAGGTCATGTAGACATTTGCATATTGAGCACAAGAAATGCGTTGATGTTTTGTATTGGTGAGACAATTTTTAATCATGGCCAAATAAATCCAGTTCAATTCAACCCGTGTTCGGATCGTGGCATTATTTGTTAACGACTTTTTGGTGTAATGAGGAGATTAAGATAAATATAGTCTATCGAAACAAATAGTGACAACAATCCATACAGAATCTTAATTCAGAATCTCAATTAGTGGTGAGGTAGTATGAACTATGTTAAATAGCTTGGTGCGTTCTTGGACATCGTTTGATGCAAGTCTAAAACAAAAACCGATTTGCAAGCGAAAACAAGTTTTTATCAAATACTGTCAAAAACTTACCGCCTCAAGTTTCGTAGAAATTGGAATTGTACTTGATTCTACACATACGTGACTGCAATGTCTGCATTCCATGCACGAGACTTAGTTTACTACCGCATATGTAAGTACAAAGGTGCTTCCTTATACAGTTAGCCGATAGTGAATCAATGGTTATCTGAAAGCAAATGATATAATATTTTGTAGCATCACACCTTGACCCTAATCACACGTGAATCAAGCAGATCGTAAACCACATTGCATGCTTGATGGTTTCCACGTACTACATAACTATTGCTAAGAGGGTGTATTTGAGTTGATTACAATTAAAGCCATATTTAAGTAAAGCGTACATATCAACATAACTGCTCGGTTTTTCGTTACTAATCATGCAAGATAAGTCGAAATGACTTTTTAACAGTAAATAACAATGGTTTACCGTATCAATATATACTATGACCTGGTATTTAAATAGATCCAAGCAATAAATAGGAGGATGCCTTTTGGAAAAATATGGTGACCCTTGTTGTGTACATTTACTGATAAATGAATGGAAAATGCACCGAATAACCTCGCAAAAAACCGGAATGAAATTTTTTTCTTTATCCTGTAGCTATGCAGTTGTCTTCATTCTACTTTGCCACATACAACTCAACTACTAACAATACTTTGTCTTGGTATCCCGTGTTTTATTTTAACAATATCGAACTGGCATGAAACTCAATGGACAACCCTGTTGGTACTAGATGACATCCAGGCCTTCAAAGGCAACAATGGTTGCATTCAATGCGATTGCAAATGCTATGTGGTGGGCAACTAACTAGAAGCGTATTACACTAAATGTGTCTCATGGTGATTTAGAAGATCTTCCGTGATGCTAAATCAACGTATTCTAGTGTTGTAAGAACGCTTTACTTATGGCCTGCGACAAGCGGCTGTTATTATTATTGTTCACATATTAAACTTTAACTGATATCCTATACGCCTAGGTCTGGTCACGATCTAAGGCTCTCATTGAAACTTATAACATGCGAAAACGCAAAACGAGTATGTACCATGGACAAGAATATATACCTAGGCAGGAATGTTACTGTAGACATTTGTTATCATAACGGCAACACGACTAGATAGTGATACCAACTGAACGCGGTATATAACGACTGTCATAAATAAAATCCCCAAAAGCTAGTGGATATCAATAGAGTGCATACAGGTGTTTATTTTGCTGAACACAATATGTCACTGAGTAGTATGTTGTTATGAGATATAAAACTTCCAAACAAGCTGTAAAACTTGCAGGCAGGCAAGGAGCACAGTGCTAACAAGCGTTGGTGGACCGAAAATGAAACGAACGAAGTGAACAACACATGCTTTCATACTGAAAGTTTGCGGCGGATGAGAATGATTGTAATGCTTACACCTCTTAATTGCAATCGCTCACATCGCATAAAGCCGTTTCTCTCACCGAACCGTTAATTTCCGCCACTGAGACGTAAGAATGACACAATAGCATAGATGTTATGGACAGGATAGCGGTTTCACGACGAATAAAAGTATACATTGCAGGGTAGTATAGGAAGTATGCCGTTTTATAGACGAATCACAGTATATTTATATACATAAATATATATATATATATATATATATATATATATATATATATATATATATATAGACAGATACACGGATATATATATATAAGGATATACAAAAGATAGATATAGATATATATAAAGATAGATACATATACAGGAGAGAGATAGAGCGAGAGAGAGAGAGAGAGAGAGAGAGAAAGAGAGAGAGAGATAGAGAGACAGAGAGAGAGGGAGAGAGAAGAGAGAGAGGATAGATATAGAGAGAGATAGATAGAGAGAGAGAGAGATAGATAGAGAGAGAGGGGAGAGATAGAGAGAGAGAGATAGAGAGATAGAGATAGAGAGAGAGATAGAGAGAGATAGAGAGATATAGAGAGAGAGATAGAGAGAGAGAGAGAGAGAGAGAGAGAGAGATATCCAGATAGAGAAGAGTCTATAGAGAGAGAGATAGAGAGAGAGACAGAGAGAGAAAAGAGAGAGAGATATAGAGATCTCTATATATAGAGATATCTATAAATAGAGAGAGATAGAGAGAGAGAGAGAGGGATATAGAGAGAGAGAGGAGAGAGAGAGAGAGAGAGAGAGAGAGAGAGAGATCTCTCTAGAGATTATCTCTCTATCTGAGAGAGATAGATATATAGATATAGATAGATATCTCTAGATATATATCTATATCTATATATATCTATATATATATATCTCTCTCTATATCTCTATATATATATATATCTCTCTATATATATATATCTCTATATCTCCTCTATATATATATATATATATATATATATATATATATATATATATATATATATATATATATCACTGTGTGTGGGTGCAAATGTGTGCGTGTGTGTTCATATTTAAATATAGTAAGAGGAACTGATGCATTGCCTACTTTTCCTCATCACCCTACATGGGCATGGTATTAAATGAGTCGTGGTGTTTGTGACTTGAATGACATTGAAGCTTTGAAGGTGACCACACATGTCGTTGGTTGCATTGAATTATGTAAAGCAATTGTATATGTGTTAAAATGCGATAATGCGTTCCGAGGTTACTAACTAATACTGTCAGTGATGGGCGGTGATTTAGCATATCGTTTTTCTGCATATTCGATTTGGTGCACGCCGATGGTGCGACACACTGATTTCATACGTTCAACACCCTTATCGCGTGTTTTGTGTCATCATCCATTCAAAGTATTTAGAGCTTAATGTAAAAGAGCAACATGATTATAATTAGATTGCAATGTAGCTAGTGGTATTTATGTATGTATTTCCTAAATATATTAAAGACATATCTCCACTAATGGCAAGATAATTATCTAAATACACACAGATAAACATTTTCATGGTCTAGTTGTGTAGTGTCAAAACATAGCGCATTATACTTAAGTAAAAGATAACTGAAAACGACCAATGATGCTAAAAGGTGCATACAAATATCTCCTGTCAATTATTTGCGTCGTATATGCGCTACATTATTGGAAATCCAGTTATTTCACAGATGTAATTGTTATCTTTAACTATCACTATATAATGTCTTAGGGTAATATATAACTTTACAGATATACAACAAAACCATATACAAATAAGTGGTACTTGCAAAGTACACATGGTAACCATTTTTGTAAGGTTGCGCCTGGTGGAATTCTGTGATTTCTTCTGGGTAACATCTCTGGGTTCAGCCATATATAACGTTAGTATCAAAGACAATGCTGGCGAAAGAGGCATGACACTGCTACATACAACTTTGTCTCGTAACTTGAAGCCAATGGAAACAGGCATCCAAACCTTGAGCATTATAGGGGTGTTTTAAACTGCAAAAGACCGGTTCAGTCGCATGTATTCGCAAATCGACATTAGACTGAAAGCCTGTTGGTTCTTTCATACATACACACGTCGGTTGCGCATATGCGACGGTGTTTTAGAAATGATTTAGGATGCGACATGAGGTAGTTTTTCTTAAATGAGCAAGTTTAACACCACGTGCTGCAACAAATTTCTAATTACCTTCTATATGCCTATACATGATAACAAATAGAGATGAACCTAGCTGCTACCGGTACGATTTGCTACCGTTTGTTGTCTTTATTTGTTAACATGATGACTCCAATAAGGATGTTATTATACATGCTATTGCTTGCTCATTAATAAGAGAGATCAATGCATAAATAAACAAATTCACACATTTCAGTCTTTATATATATATCGAATATATCGAAGAAGCCTCATAAGAGCCATAACACCATGTATTATTGATTTCATCATCAGAGCTCAATGATAACTTACACAAAATCGGTAAGTGGGGGAGTAAATGATACTCCAAAAAGTCACCCAATAGGTTTATATTTACAAGCAGCTTGGGGGCGCTTCCTGCCATATAAGCTCGTTTCCGCCTTTAAACAAATTCCGCTGACTAATCACAATGCTTTTATGACCTAGAAAAGTAATAAACGCAGCTGAATTTCACATGGACAATTTCAAACTGGATATTGTACCATGCAGTTTATGTTTAGATATTCCCCCAAACTATCCATTCGATTGCTAAATAAACACCCTGATGTAATTAATACGCTACCATGGACTACTTGTTGGGCGACAAATTTTGCATTGTCAACCCTGACACACATTTTCTTCCCAAAAACTATTTTAAAACGGCACGGTGCTATGCATCATCCATTGAGCCTCCATGCCTGCTGTCCTGTATCAAATTAACGAAATAATAATGAATGATGACAACAGCGTTAATCTTATAAACGTCTCTCAATATCCTCAGATTTCACCTGCCAATGCGCAGTTGCTGAGCAGCACTGCGTTAATCCTTGTTGATGCTTGAAAAAGATTCAGATTACAGACTTGTACAATATCAAAATATGTCTTTCGTCCTCGTTTATTGTCACAACATTACATGCCCAATCATGTGGGGTCATTATTAATCGTGTATAGTTTCTCGATTTAACCTGTATAGGCAATCTTGTTATTTTGTTGCATATGCTGTTTGATCCGAATTGAGCGCTGTTTAGTAAAATGTCAGCCATTTTAATGTAATTTCTACCAACATTCTGCTACTGATATTTTAGTTTTAAACATGCGATACGACTAGTATTCCTATCAAACGCCAATGATGAGGATTGTCTTATTGGGAAAGGCATTTATCGTATGATATCGGCCAGATATTGCCTTGTTTCTTACAAATATTTGCTTGGTCAGGTGGTCAACATAGCAATGACGGTGTTGCTTGTGTATAGCTTGGTTAATAACATTGTATTTCGAAGTCTGTTGGCGATGCGTATTTAAATTCTGTTTTTATGCAAAGACTACAGAAGAAGTCGATACACTTTCCATGTGCAGCAAAACGAAAAGCTGACTCAATTTGCCAAATATTTTAAAAAAAAAACTCACCGCTGAACAGTGTGGGGTAGGGTGAAGGGATGACCTGTTGACACAGGCCTAAGATTTTGAAGGATCTCACTTCAACTGATAGAGGATATAGGATCAAGATTAATGATATTTTAAGTCATGGGAGATCTGTCAGCACAAAACATTAAACACATAATGAATTAGAACAGAGTACCTAGTAATATTCTCCTGCTCCTTTGTCATCCAAAGCGGCGTCATACGCGTGTTGGCCGTACAAATTGGTGGCGGTGATAAATGGTGGATCTTAGTACCAATATAATATAAATAATAAATGCCGATAATTGATACAAAACTAAAATGCTGCTTTACTTGGTAGTTTGTTTTCTGATCAGATTTGGTGCCAATGAAGAAACATTAAGTTTGTGGTGCCTAGAAAATTTTAAGCCTTTTTCTGCTCACTGCAGTATAGCCACCTCCGTTAAGTCATTTAGGATATTTATATTATTAATTCAACATACAAAATGTATAAGCCACTTCGGTAATATACGTCGATCGCAATCTGTTTGGAAAGCAGCAAATAAAAAAAACATTTGCTAGAGTATGATTTTAGATACCTATTATATGCCCAATATTCGGTTCACATTATTTCTGATTGCCTGTCTTGTCGATTTAACAAAGTGAGCAAACAATTTGACCTTTCAAGATATTCGACAAATGCAACCTTTAGTTGCGACAGTACAAGGTCCAATCTTGCTCGCGTCTCGCAAAGCAATTGCATATGCGCTTGCATAAACTATGGCTTTGCATCTCAGAATATTCAAGGACCGGGTTTTTAAGGTTTATTATCTATATGATAACGCAAACATAAATACTATCTTGATTTAATGAATTGAGCATATAGTAGACGGAATTCGTGCAGATTTTGAATGGTCTTATTTGGTTTGTCTGACCGCACAAGTTGGCGTCACACATTTGTCATTAGATGAAAAGACTGTTCTTAATATACTTAGAGACTGACACTATGAACCCTATAATATGTCGTCCGAACCACGCTGCACTTAATCGTGGGGTCCAGTTTAATGACAGGATGATATCATCAACAAAACGATATTCATTTTTGCAGCCAGCGTCAGGCCACATCAGGGCTTAACAGCAATGAGTTATATGACTTTGTATTGTACTAGTTATACTCTCCGGTTGTTGCAGCTATACCATGTTCTGTAAATATTCTCCTTTTGTCATCAAATATGATATCATTCTTAAAGTAATGGCTGCAACATATGGATAAATTAAATTATTGTTGTGTCCATTATGTTCAAACATTGTAATGTTTTAGTTGATATATCTATTACGTTTTATTAGTGACTATGAATGGATGCGCAGAAGCATAGCGCAATTCACTACTAGTGTTAAAGCCCAATTTTGCAACTATAAATTTAAAAGTTCAATAGCAACCACAACGTTGCATGCAGCAAAATGTATTTACTGTCCGATATTATTTTGTCGATTTCCGAGTTATCTAGCAGATAGTCAATATGGTGGTACTTAAATGCCGAAGGATCTAAACAATCGATAAATTCCGCATCATTGTAAGGTATGGTCAATTTGTTCCTGGCAATATTGGCATAACAGAAGGCCAAACGAATACAAATGTCTATGGCAGCTATTAACACCCTAGTGCCAGCCAAAAGGGGCAACGATCACACGCATGATGCTCAACAGTTGCAGAAGGTTATTTCTTCCGCCTACGCATCGCCCTGACCAGGAGAACCTCTTTATGTATATGCAATATATATATTTTATGCAGTTACAAAATATCAATGCTGATAGGGTCATGTTGATTGCACCAACTTATTGCGTCTCTCTGATATTCTCCACAACTATCGATCGCTAGAAATGGTTCAAATATCTGATAGGGAATTCGGTATAAAATGAGATTGCATAGCCATTACACTATTATACGATGTTATCAGCTAAATAATTTGCTATAATTTTGCCATGTGTCTTAGTCAATGGTTCCCGCCATCCCTACATATAGTATAAGTACAATCATTTTGTTTTACGAGCCAAAAGGTCATTGCTCAATACCAGCGTTTCAATACGCTTGACTTGCAAAATTACATCACCAAGACAATTGGCGTCCACCACATCATTAGCATTTAACCTGTGATATCGGCCAGATATTGCCTTGCTTCCTACAACGATTTGCTTGATCAGGTCGTCAACACGGCAATGGCGGTGTTGCTTTGCAGGTTATTGGATGCGCAAACAACGTGTGGTCCCGATTACATTTTTGCGATTAGTGAATTGAATGAAGTTGGTGTATGCAAGCGACACAATCACGTTCGACGAATAACATTTTGTGTAAATATCATGTAAAGGGAGAAAAAGTTACGATTACTTAATTTTGTAAGGGATTAGGGTTGCAGCAGAAAATAATATCTCTTTACAGCAATAAAGAATAATTTCCATGCGCAAGCCACTGTAATCAACAACTTGGTGTTATAACAAGCTAAGCACATGGCGATCAAGGGTTTCAGCTGCTGACAGGTGGAAATGCCATTATAACCCCCCCACCCTGACTTCACTTACAATACAGTTTGCGTATTTATAATTCAACCGACGGGTGGTAACAAGATACTGGAACACTGATACACTGCGGGGCATATGGTGGTCTGAAACACAAACGCATGTTTTGCATGTTATCACACTGCAACAGCACTGAGTACCATTATTAGAGCTCGTTGTATTTCTTCATACTTCAAATTTCATGTATTCCTTAGGGCCAATTGTGCACTTATATGAAGTTCAACAATTATACAATGACCGATATCCAATGCAGCGTTCACTACTGTTTGGTATGTTACCTAATATGATGTGAAGGATGCGCCACACATCGTTCAAAACATTACACGGATAACGTAGTATGTGACTTAATCAACAAATTGCCCACGACGATGTAAAAGATGTCAGATATTATAAAAAGTCGCACGTCAGACATATCGTTTGGAATGAATGCTGTTTAAACGTATCCTTGTAAAAGTGAGAGTTATGTTGTCTTACAAAATCGTATCAATATTGCACTAATGGAGAAACGGTTCCTTCATACCGCGTTTGCACAATATGACATTCATGCCCTAATGCCCTAATAAACAACAAATACAAGAAGTTGTTAACTACGTCTGAATATAATAGTCCAGGGCATTCATTTCTCTTGCATCATGTATGATATGGTACTCTTTGTCAAAATAAGGTTACGAAACGCGTAATGCCATTGTTATTTGCATTCGTCACGTTCAATAACAGAAGGGGACGATTCGCATTAGCAAATAGGGACTTCGCATTAGCAAATATGATCATAATATCATGCATGGTGGAGCCTTTAAGCAGGGATATAAAACTAACTAGCAGAAGATGGCGTTATAGATGACTCAAAGTAATGATTCATTTGCGCCAATGTCAATCCAGTTATACCATTTCAGGCACGTTAACACGCGAGTATAATCGATATAGAACAGAATTAATGATTTATTGAATATTTGCCGCCAGTGCCGGTTCTCGTTCGTTTTGCCAAATGAGCGACGTAATACTCTTTATTGCGATCCATCCATAAAATGTATCAGATTCGATGTTCACAGTATTATCCTGGTTACCATAAACTGCCCTTATGCCATTTTTCAAACTGCATATGTTTAGTACTATTCTGGACGTTTGAGGATATAAGCGGTGGTGTCTTCAACGGCCGTCTCATACCCTGAAAACAGTGTAATGAAAGCCAACTGGGACTTGGGGTCAGGCACATGGGAAATGGAATATACAATACACATAAAGGTAGATTGATGCATATACGGTAAATATCTTTATTACGATATATCAACTGCGCCACAGCTTGTAATATTTGTTGTTTATTATATAGACACGAAGCAACTTTTTGCTCTAACAGATAATAGTAGTTGCTATTTGAAGTACGCCACGCTATTGTTAATAGATGGTGGATCAATGACATATAAAAGCTCTTAGATATAGCGAGAGCGCCTCAAGCTTGTATTGGATATAATTAAAAACTAAGAATTTAAAAGTGCAATGCCATAATTTGCCTGCATCAGCCATAATATTTATGGCCATATTTATGTATTCAAAATATAATCAGCTTTACACACAACAAATAGCTCCGCTTTTTGTGAAGATTGAGATGGTACATTTCTTTTGTGGCAAAAGATTACGAATATGGCACGTGATGGATAAATTGCAAAATATAAATGCAATATATATATTTTTCTGCAGTTACAAAATATCAATGCTGATAGGGTCATGTTGATTGAGATGGATACATTCTTTTGTGCCAGATTACGAATAGCTAATTTGTTGATGGAAAACGGCAAAATATATCAAACATGGCACGTGGTTCGATAGTATTAAACAATCATAGTTAAACGCCGGCTGAGATTGAACGCAATTACCAGAAAATGACTGAATCACGCTTGCGTATCATTCATCAGTTCACTACTCATACAAACTTCGGAGTATGTCTTTGAAGGCGCCCATGTCTTTACATTATAGTTCATTTGGTTTTTCGTATCACAGTTTGAGCAAAATTATAGCACACACTTGCATTAAATCAGCACTATAGTTATTTTCGGTATAAAAGCGACTAAAAATAAACCCACATCCGGATCCCAGATCTCAAAAGGCCGCGTGATGTGAAGCTACTCAAGCCATTTGTTTTCTTGTCGCTCAAGCAATGGAGATAAAAAGCTTTCGCCGCGCAAGCAGTGCGCCTTACCTTGTCTATACCAAACGCTAATACCGCAGTCGAACAGTTTCAGGCTGCCTGCACGACCGACATTCAGTCTAAAAATGCAGAATTAGCATACTTTATAAAAAAGATCGTTCTTTAAAAGGGCATACTGCCACGTGTTGGACTTTGTAATGCTTCTACATAATGTTATATGCGTATTGTTTGGTGACACATATTTGACGTTTTTTCAATGACACTAATTTAATATCATATTATACCTTCTCGCCCTCATAAGCGCCACAGGCTGCTCTCGTGTACTGAGCTGAAACGACGACAGCTACAGAAAATGAAAAGTAGTACAATGCGTATGAATTGAAGTTAGATGCGGTTTGCTGCGATGATTATTCTGTATGTGAGATTGCCCAAACGCCATACAAATAGGAGCCTGGCGTGGCTGTGATGTTCCTCAATGAAGGCCAGAAGTGTTGGTGGCTCACTGTGCACAAAAGAAGACTAGATTAATAGTGAACCAGATAGGCAGGAAATTGTCAGGGGCTTCAAAGAGCTTGAATAATGGAGTTAACCACAAACAACCCCGCTACCACAAGGGGTACCGTTTGAATGGTTGTACCCTCATTTCCAGTTCAACAAGATACGCATCTGTTTTGGACACCAAAGCAAAGGAGTAATTACTATGATTCAAATAATGCTTTGATATTTTATGAATGCATGATGCAACGTATTTAAACAACATGGTAATACATCTTATACACTATAAAGGTGAACAACATGGAGCGGAAGAGTCCCCATTCGGAAAGCGAAACACGTTTTAAAAGTTATCAAATGTTCTGGCCTGCCTCCAACAAAAATAATACATATATATATGTAAAACTATATATATCTATGCATGTGTACATAAATATATATATGCATATATACATTTTATATATATATATGTATATATATATACATGCATATATATATATGTAGATACATTTATGTATATATATACATATATATGCACGTATGTATATGTTCATGTATATATATGTATATATATATATTTACATATGCATATATCTTAATAAATATATATATATATTGATATATGTATGTATATATATATGTATATATATATGTAAATATATATATGTTTATATATATATACAAAAAATAGATATATATATATATATATATTTATTATTTATATATATATATTTATATATATATATATATATATATATATATATATATATATATATATATATATATATATATATATATATATATATATATATATATATATCTATATATATATATATATATATATATATATATGTATGTATATATATATATATATAAATTTACATGATGCCTCTAGTTTTGTTAAAGCGAAAGGAGTCCTTTTTTTACTTCTTCAATACTGGTTATCTACATAAGCAAGCCAATAACTCTTCATCACACTCTTCGACTGTTTTCCCAATAGACATTATGGTGTTGCCGTTGAACGCATTACCGTGGCATTAGCATTGTTTTCAGTTAGCATTATTATTGGCAATACAGCTAAATCAAGAAGCTGGCATTAGTAACAAAAGGAATATAATATTTCTCCTCGGATACTGAACAATTCTCTGTCACTAGCGATACGCACAATAATACTTTTGCGGGTAGTGGAAGTTATCTGTTCTGGTCGAATATAAAACGAGGCTATATGTATGAATAAACAATCCTTGTGGCTTAGTAACATTTAGTGCTATTACGCACTACCCGTCAGTAGACAAAAGCGACACATTTGTTGTCGTTATTTAAAAAGCTTTTGAAGTACTTAACCCCCTGGTACCAGGTGTTATGGTGTAAGTATGTAACATACCCAGGTATGCACAAAAATAAGCTGTCTATTGTACGGTAGAGCTATAAAAACATGATAGCTTGTGAAATAATCCAGCTGATATATGTTTTATCATATGCATAAACTGTTGACAATCAGGTGTGAGAGGTGAAGGCCAAACAGATCCTCAAGAATGGGATCGCAACTATTTGTTTTCGTTGTCCGTATCGCATGGCTTATTAGGCCAATGTGGTGGACATTAACAACACCGCATACTCGCGCAATGATTCCGACACCAATGCTTAACGCATCCTGTTGGTTGAAGTGGCACCTGCTTAACCAGACTGTATGCAGCAAATTTGCCGCAAAACAATAGTAAAATATTGAGAGTTACGAAGTACACCAGACTGTTTTGCGATCCAATTGGACATTTTAATTGGTGCCATACTACTGGGGATATCCCTCACAAACGCTCGTGCGAATACAATAATTTATCAGTCATATCATCTATAAAGATGACCTCTGGTGTAAAGATAGATTTATGAACAGTATACTTTGTTATAAAATTGAGGATGCGATAAGGTGAACATTATTTATGTTAATGCATTTTATCTGCTTATCCTACTCATTTTGCCCACCCTTTGGATCTGAAAGGCTGAAACACAGATTGCATTTAGCTCAATGTTCCTTCCTACCAAGCAAACAATTAATTGCCGAGTCCTGATAAACGATTGAGGAATCTGATTGTTTCGCTCCGTGCAACAATAGATATTTCAATATTATGATAGCCTATGCAAATTCAGTATCTATCTAATCACCTAACCTCACCGAGAAACGTCTTTGAACAACCAATGGTAAAGTCTTAAATTCCTGCGTTTTAAATCAGCTTTTACCTCGGCAAAAATAATCATCCGCTAACTTGCGATTATTCCCAAGAATAGGATTCTTTGGATCTGAAAGGCTGAAACACAGATTGCATATTTACCTTGCAAATATAATGAAGCATAATTCGAAGTGACCACCTTTCTTGAAATCCTGCTCCACTTGTGTGACAGCAAAGAATGCCACAGAATGCTACAATGGATTGGATAACTGGTATACAATAGCACATTATGCCATACTGTGCTATTAAAAAAGACACGGCGTATATACACATAACCTTTGCCGAATTATCTCTTTTAATGTGAGACTAATTAATTCTAACTCATCGTAAGTCGCCCACAATTTTCAGTATTTCATGGTAAAATTGTTTCAGTAATAAGAGTGCAAGGTTTGCGACGGAGCGTGTTATGGGCTACCAAATGGGCGCCAGGCGCTGGCGAATGGCTCAGTGGAGTTCATGTATTGGATCATGCAACATGAGCGCTAACATGAACGAACAATGTCGCAGCTATTTGCCATTTGTTATTCACGGTTTACGGAGATATATTTTGTAAAGACAACGAGTCTGTATTTAAATTTGAGAGAATTGACTGATTCGAAAATGTTTTCGAAGAAGTAGGTTAAAGTAGCATGAAGCCTGCGCTTGGATTTATTCTATCATTATGACTACCTCTATCATATGATTGTGACTTAGCATTGAATAACGCAGATATAACTGACGGATACGATGATATAACCATTGAAAGGGTTTTTGCTGTTTGCAAATATATTTCTTGAACTCGGCTTTCGGGGGTAAAAAATCGATCACGCCAGCCCTGAAACATGCGCTGTTCTAACGTTCATGTGTAACTTTGACCGGAACCATAACTTCTGCTCTATGGGTTTGGGTTTTTATGATGCTTATTGCCTACACGTCTGTCAATAACATTGACAGTGAATACAAAATGGTGACCGCTCCGATTGGCAACCGAATTTCATTGACATGCTACTTGTCCGACATAATTGCCGCGATTGATTCGGGTCAACCATTATCTTAATAATTGCGGTAGCAATTTAACCAATGCGTCTTTTAATTCTTGCTTTTAAATTACCATATCTCTTCACTAAAAACCGTCAGGTAATTTGTTTTCCTACTGGAAATGACAGAGTCAGCGAATTTTTATGCATAAGAAAATCTTCCAGAGCGAACGTGTCACCTGGTACATACAAGTATTTGATTAGTCATATGTGTTTCCTTTATATTGAATATTGAGGTTATTAGATACAACCATCCCTGCATATGTGTCGGACAGCATGCTGTTTGTAAAGTTTAAATTCCCATGAATTGTTCTTGCGCCTATGCCACACGACAGGTCCGAGGAATGTCAAATTGTATTTATTGAACCAATCCCAATCCACCAGACACATTAAAATAATAGACGGAGTACTTAATCGTTATATACGGAAAACATAAAAGTAGGCCTGATACAAGAATATTCCTTTTGAAAGGATTAGTTGATTGTTCGTTGTGAATTACAAAAGATAGTTATTCACACGAGGGTCTGCAATACTTTGTAGTGCCCGGTACCGAAATTCATTTTCTCACTGTAATGGATTGTAGATTTATCACTCGGGATACATGATCGCACGGATGGAAACTGTAGATGCACTCTTTAAAGATGTTGAAAGTTGTGCAACGTAGATATTATGTGCAACATAAGAGAATGCCTGGCACGCGACGAACGTTATGGATTTATAGCTTTATCTTCTACACGCAAAGCAGTTGTGGTCCGTCAAGCTTAAAGTGTTGGTACATTGGTTCAGTTAAGGTTAAATCAAAAACTACGCCGATAGTAAAACGATTTTGAACTTGTATCCCTGGTCTGACTTTTCGTCTTTGTGCTGTCTTTTCATTATTTAGACACTTCTTAAGTTGCCTTTGGTTGGGTTTTGTTACCTAATGTAATAAGACTGCAAAGAGCAAAGTACGTTGGAAGGGAGGTGATCGATGCTGGTGTGATATATGATCATGGTATCTCAAACCAGCTATAGATAACTATAATATAACAGCTTTGCACACGATCTTCGATTGACGCCAACTACAGTGGTCCCGAGATCTCTTATAATGGGACCGTAATACCCATACGCTTCTTTGGTTTATCAGTTAGATGCTGTCACTATGACAAGCAATAATAGACCAGCTGGTGAAAAGAGACGTTTAGAGGTTATGATAGATTGAGAGCCACGTAATTAACCACCTAAAGTCACGCTATTGCTTGCGTCAATAAAGTCATTGTTTTAGAATTACAAACATAAACAAGAAATGTTTTCTTTCGAAAACTGTATACAAACATATCTCTCAACGTGTGACAGCCTAAGTAATTTGAAAAGTTATTATAAACATTGTTATTAAATCAGGCAAGCCATAATCTATCAGATTACAAACATTATATAAGATGTATTCTTGGAAAACACCTCTAAGGGGCAAAATGCTTTTGTGGATTCTGTGGTGCGTATGGTAGTTTATTTGTTACTATGATACATACAGATATGCTTGCAAAAGCATGAACAAATTCAGTTGCTCCTTATAAACCAATACGATAAACTAAACTGCCGTACTTAAATCATTAGTAATGATTGAACTTGACCACAAGCCAATATGATGAAAGAAGCTCACAGTGCCGTGTATGTCCGTAAACAATAACAATACACCAAAAGCCGGTTTAGAGGCCTGTGTTAAGCAATTTGCACGAGCTGATTTGTGTGGGGAACAATCTACTGCAGATAGGATTGGTGGTATTGTGTACTCCCACACATGTGTACTCCCACACATGTGGCTGTATGTACGACGCATAAATCGGTTAAAGTGATTTATATTAACAGAATGCATTTTGCGTAAGCAATTGTGACCATTGTTCATGCAGTTATAGCTTCAATCAATTATAATAGCAGCAGTAGTTTGTAGATTTACAAACGGACTCACAATTGCTGTGAAGGTCTTACATGCCTACAATACGAGGAGAAATACTCTGCTTTGTGTTATGTCATGTTATTTGCTGTGCACCAAGTCATTATACAATTTCGAAGCACATGTCTTACATGGCGTTCTGTATTCCTCCTTAAATGAAATCGATAATCCGAAAAAGCATGGAGTTGAGTTCATTACCACTTATGTCCCCAGGTTTGATATAACAAAACTTTTAATAGCAAAATTAAAGCCGTCATTATCATAGGGCAAACAAAAGTATAGCTGTTATTGAGCTAAGGGTCATCAATTGACCAATTCCATAGGGTTTCTGGTGTCGGCAATACTATAGTGTGATATGGTCATTCTTAGTACCAAGAATAGGAACGTATTTTCCCACGAAAAATAACTACGTGATTTTCCAGCAATCAAATGCATTACACAAATTCATAGCCTTCAACGACTTGATAAAATTATTTCCTCTGTTTACTGCACATTCGTCTACATGATGCTTCAAAAGTAAATACAGGCTCCTCAGTCAACAGCAATAAGATTCGTAACCTAGCTCTGTAAAAACGACTGATGTTAGTCGGTCGAGCATTTATTCAATAAGCTGATATATCTCAAAAATATTCATAAAATGCTGCAAATATCTATCGATTGAAGGTGATAAAATAACTAATGGTTTGTTGCGATGAGTAGTTCAGGGAGGTATGTCTAGACATAACTATTAAAACTCATGCTTTTAGAGTATAAGCGATAATTCGTTCTTAACATCGTCCTATACATCAGCTACATAGTTTTTATGAATAACTGTAATTTTGGGGTTAAGATGCGACAACAGCATAAAACGTTGCCAAAAAGTAGTTCAGACCTGCATAAGAGCACGCTCTGGTTGTTTTATGTTGTCAGCAAAATCAGCATCTGAGAAAAACAGAAATGTCTATGATATTATTGGAGAGGTAAATTTGGCATGACAAAGCTGTTGATTGTCTTGCCTGACTCCGTGTGGTAATATCCTCTTAGTTGTCAACACCAATGGTTTCTTAGACTATTGTATTGTACAAGACTTTCGATAATCACTGAATACCATCCTTTGAATCTGCCAATACGCTAATTATAGGAGGGTTGTGTGCCTAGCCAAGGACCTGATTCAGGAAAAATGGAATCCCAGATCAGCTTGGTAATTAAAAGCTTCTTGTATACGTTAATATCGTGCGACTTCCATCAACAATACCTTTAGCGATATGTCTATTACGTACTGACAAAGAGGGTCATGGGCATTTTCTTTCTGCGATCAAATTCATATATGAATTTATATTAAACGCTTCGATAACAAAGCATTATGTTCCATTATTTTGGGAAACACACCTTACATGTCAATGGCCCAACATGTATCAACCATGCAGTCTTAGTATGGCAGGATTCATTGATTTTTACCAGAGTAACATAGCTATTAATATGCAGCATTATCTGTTTTATATAATGGTACAATGTAATTCGCGTCCATATGCTTAGTCTGTTTTTCAATATATTTTAATATAAACTATTTATTCGATTTAAAGCGGTTTAAATTGTATAATAAATGATAGCTGATCATATCACATCGTAATCCATTGCGTCTGTTAGGCTTGGAACCGGAGTAATATCTTTCATTCGCCTAATCTGCGACAGCTTCAACTGTTCTGCGTAAAAAACACAGAACGATAGCACTGATACTGATTTTGCATGATAGCAATGCTCTACTCGATATATTGTGATATTTGTTCTGGTTGTATACTTGGCATGTATCCCTCTGCCTAAGGCGTGAGTTTGTTCTTAGAATTTCTGCTGATGATTAGCAGATGGTCCTGGATAAATTGAATCTTGTTAACTTCCTGAAGTGACGTCCGTCCCATGAATTACCAATATGTAAGATTGCTGATTAGTCTGAGAATGCTGTTCTCTTGAAAGAGCTTTGTTCAACATGTAGTGACGTTTATATTCTACAATAACGCATTTTGCGTGATTTTTCGTTATAACCAGATGATGTGCGTCTTATAGCACATCACTTGTCTATCAGACTGATTCTAAGAATAGCCTAGTCAATGAGGCATTATGGAGCAAATGAAATAATAAACGACTGAAGAAGACTGTATGCCACATTGAGTCTTATCTCAAAATGCCATCTGCGACATCTCACGAGTTTTAAGATAAGTTCTATGACCTGAAGAGTGTCGATATGCGAATACATAGACTGATAAGTGTCAAATTATCTGTTGATAAACTTGCCCGTATAATCAGGGAGCGAGTCATATTTCTATTTGCCAACCCAGTTACATTTGCTGAACTAAACATCATGCAGAGAATCATAATTCCTGTTCTGTTAGATTGCGAGTTAGCCCGGAGAAGGTTGCATTACCTTGCAAGAAAGCACTATAATAGAAGCTAAAAATCCACTTGCAGGTCATATATAAAATGAGAGGTTCAAAATACCGTGGAAGCAACAATAATGGGTTTCCATGAATATATTGAGCGTAGCACAACAACTTATCTCTATGTATCTGACATAATTGTGCTAATCCTGTTTCGTACAAATCGGAGCAAACCCTCAGTGAACAAACAATACTACACTTGTTCAATTTTCTTCCTATGCTGATTCAATAAAATTGTGCACGCATTTTTTTGTGCGTACGCAAATATACTCATCCACGCAAGGATACATTTACCGCATATACGCGCGTGTGTACACTTGCAAGTGTCTTCGTACGAACACTCAACGCAACGAGTCACCATTTGCCGTTTATTATTTCGAACATTCTCCCTGCTTCATGTTTTGGATTCTATCTTCGAGTACAATGAGCCTATTGTTAGTTGAAATAGCATGTACTTATTGCTGCGGCCAGCATTGCCATTTGTATTATACTAATCGCTTCTATAAGCGGCAGCACTTTCTCGTCGTCGTTGACAGTCGACTGCTGATGGAGTAATAGCAACTGACAGCCCGACAGTTCCATGCATAATGATACGCCGCGGGGCCGAATTTAGAATGAGCACACAGTAATGATCAAACAATGTGCATGAATACAGATCGTAGTTGAATAGATGGAGAGTGTTTAAATCAGGTAACTGCACATGTGAAGGTCGCAACACAACCTGCGCAAGTGAAACATGACGTTTTCGCAGCTATGTCTGTTACAAGTAGGTTCCTGCCACAAATGTTATCAATTAAGTAATTCACAATTACGGTTGCTAAATTTGGGCCTATTATTAATTTTCAGTTTAACAGATCGCAAAGTTCAATGACCGATACTCGACAATCGGTGCATTGGTTTTGTAACGATTTACAAGGAGTGCTACTCAAGACTGTATAGTGAAAGGTGGCCAGAGCAAAAAACGCTTGGTGTTGAGGTGGCCTTACGATATCTACATAGCGTTGTAAGATGACAAACATCACATTAATTAAGTATGACTATTGGGTATAAAGATAATAAGAGTATAAGGTAATTTAGCAATTCAACACATGTTAGAATCTTCTGATGAACTCGCACCTTATATTCATCAGTGCTTATTTTCCCGATAAGTCCTATCAAGAGGATAATGCCTACAGACCCAACTGACATATCGCGTGTTAGTGAGACAGCATCGTATCTAACGGCTGTTTTGATGCGCTCTATAAACAAATGTTGGAGTAGTATGAAACAATGAGAGCACATTTGTATTTACTGGCTGCATACGTCTGGAAGTTGCTGCATCGCCCAAATGGTATGTACTCACATAGCTAGAGGATATAGGTACATATCATCAGCTGCATAAATGTAAATTCATCCTGATCGGGTCATTCTATACACACGAAGAGCTTATGCACCCTTGCATATATATCTATGCACACAATCTTTGCGCCGCTTAAACAACAGTCGGAGGAAAAGCGGGTGCTGATATAAATTTGTCTTCAGATTAAAAAGGGCAATGCCTCAGCATTTGAAACAATATATTTTGTTATGGTGAGAAACACAAAATAAGTGCTCTTCTGAACTAAACAGTCTGATTCGAAAATCGCTCTGTGCTCTGACCTTTGTTAGTGAATTGTATATCCTCCCATGACGTAATTTTTTAACCACATGTGCTGAAAGTAACGTAAAACCTCAATATTACCAATAATATTTGCATACATTTACGACGCAGAGATTGATCTTTTGACTTAAGGCACAATATAAGTTTCTGAAGTAAACATAACCGAATTGTCTATATATTGTGATTCATAGCATATAAACAATACATTCACCGACACCAGCGGTAATATATACGGCTGCAGGTGTATAGCCTAGGTCTTGACATTCCTTATTCCATATTGCCCATTTTGAATAACGACAGTCGTACCCATACAGTTTGTTTGCACTTGAATGTGCACAATTGTAATAACTATCTTCCAAAGGTTATTATAGCAGGCCTGAAAATGCTATCTGTGCTCTCTGATTGCATATAAATTGTGACAGAGAATTATCATATTAAAGCCATGGGAATGTTTCGTAACAATGCTATTATAATCATTTAATTGTAAATTAGGCAAAATTGAATAACAATATATGTTTTATAAGTTGTATGCCATGGCCATTTCCAGATAAATTCAAGCTGCGTTACATATCGCATTGATCATTGAACACGTCTGTTATTGTTTGATTTATCGATTGAACAGCATTTACAAAAATGGGACCAATATTGTTTCGGTAGACCTCATATCCACCAGGGCATGTAGTGGTGAGGTAAGCAGGGGAATCTGAGTCTTCCTAACTTGCATTTAATGTGAGGTATAATGGAAAGATGTGACACGCAGATAAAAGCCTTGAACTGATTGCCATCAGTAGCAATGATTTTGTGCATATGCGTGCTCAAATGATTTGCTTGCAATGCATGTACGTGAGACGATTTGGAACACGGTATGTGTAAAGTTTCCATTCCCTTTATACATTGGCTTCGTTAAGTTTAAGACTTCAACTACGGAGCGGAGCGCGTTTTGTTCTGAGATGCAGTTGCTGTTAACTTGCTATGCATTACATATGGATGGTACATGGAATGACGTAGCATGATCGGGCACACTTGGTTGACCCTCTAAAATATATGTACTCCACTAAAAAAAAGTGCAATCAAGATCCTGAATTTTCCAATCATTTTATACTACGCAATGTCGTGGTTATGAACATCTTGACAACATCAACTACGGTAAAACCTTTGCATTAGTTGTGAGTTTTGACTATCGCAACTTGATCAAAAGCTGCTTTACACGGTAAATCTCATTTAAAAATGCGATAAAATTATGATGGCCACAAGCTTTTGCAATTTCAAAATTAAGAAACACGGTAATGAAATCAGACATCGGTAACCAATGTACAAAAAACTAAAATTATGATGGCCACCAGAGACACAACAATCATTACCAGTAAACGTATAATCACCCAACTCCGTAGATAATGTCAACTATCTTTCATGATGGGAACGCTTATCAAATGATTGGTGAAGCATTTTCAAACCCACCGCGTCATTTGTGGCTCATCTCAGCTAAATCGTCTCCGTGTAACGCATGTTTCATCTCGATCTGCTGTTTCATGTTTCAGATAGGCTCTATTGCAGAGTCAGTGTCTTTAAAAGAGAGCACAGTCTGTTATATAGAACCATGTTCATGAATTGATCATACTTTGTAAAGCATGTTAATAACAGATTATCGAGGAATCATCATTGGAGATATAGATATGTGAAAACCTAAACTTTGGAACGAGCAAGAGCAAGTGCCTCATTCATATTTTTTCAAAAGTGAAGTTTAGGAAGGGCAGTTGTACTCCTAATCTCATGATTCAAATTGACAATTCATAGTTCGCTTCAAAGTGATTTATAGTTCCCAGATATAATGTAGTAATACAATTGATTGAAAGAGAAAAATTACTAAAGAAATATTCTTAAACACTGCACGCGCCTATAGCAAATCTACATAGTTAGTTATCTAAGAGGTCTAGCAAATCCCTCAAATTTACCATTTAGATTTGAGTCAAGCTCATGAACGTTACCACGTTGTACCTAGATTATATACCATGACACACGCTGTAAATTTGATTTAATAGTTATCAATTGACGCCCGGATATAACATTATTGATAAATGTACTACTCTGGTTTGTTATATTGGGACTGCTTTCATACGCAAATATAGGCAAGTAGTATCAAAAGGAACCTCGTGCCATAGTGTTCATTTAATGCTACCTCTCGTGCGAGCAACGGATTGCCCATATATAACAGTTAAAGTAAGAGAGATGACGTCTAGAGTTGAATAATTTTGAGACTTACAAAGACGATAAGCTCGTACTGTCGAAGAAAATACTCGAAGCTGACGTCAATAGTCGGCAGCAATCCCGCAATTCTAATGAGCGGGCGTCACACTTTGTCAACACAGAAAGATTGCTGTACCGTGATGTACCGATCGTAATTGGGTTACTAAATGTGCTTTCCAACCTCGCGCTCAGCTCGGTAAGGATGATCTGCAGACCATATTTAATCCATGTTATCATATTTTATTTAAATCATTGTTTGTTTGCTTATCGCCTTGATATTAAACGAGGATCTTTTCGCCAATGAGTATCGTTTCTCAACCCATTTCCAGTTCATGGTAAAACCATCCTGTTCTTTCAATTAAATTCACTTATGCAGATAAAAGCACAGAAAGTAAGCAAAGGTTTTCTCTTACTTATGGCCCCATGACAAATCAATCTAACAATCGTGCATTGCTATTATGTATTTTGTTTCCATGATTATATAATTTGTTCGGCGCCAGTGAGGGCTAATGTAAATCCTTCGTATTGGCTGCAATAATTGTAATAATTAAGTGCCCAGGGACATATTAGCTAAACACAATCTGCCACCTGATTTTGTGTATTGGTGTGGTTTGTGATTTATTTATGAATATCTTCTATCAATAGACCAATAGATCTTTGTGGCAATACCGTGGATATTAATTCTCTATGGAACACTCCGAGTCACAACAGTAAGCACGCAAGTCACAAATGGATCTTATCGGCTTCTTGCAGCCTCAGAAATCGACTTGTGTCCTGTTAGTTCTGCTGACAGACCTGGGGTAAATAGATTTGTGTTGAGGTGGGCCAAGCCTGAATGAGTATTGCATCTCTGAGCGAACAAAGGCCTTATGTAGCAAGACAGGGCATCATTAATTCCATCTTGTGGAATATTTGCCATTGCTAATAGTGCAATAAATATCTAAATATTGCACATTGTTTATATTAGGTCTTTTGTGATGGCAATAATGACCAAATGGTTTGTGTCAAATTTGGCACACATAGTTCTGTATATGCATTGGATCACTTGTTGCAGGGAACCATTCCGATTACTTTGTCAACGTGTGTCTTCAGCGTGCTGTATGCTTACAACATGCTTCCCTTGTAACTCGTATACAAATCGTTTAGGCATTCACCTTCTAAATATCAACAGGCATACATGAACAGCTTTGGAATGAAGCAACGTTGTATAGATGCTAGAGATAAGAGAGTAATGCATAACATTTCATTTTGGACGGCTGACTGTCGGATCCCGTGCGCTTTAGTCCCTGTTATCGTCTTTTACTGAGAATACTAGGCGTTCGATGTTACTACAGTTATGTCATGAACTTATCACCTTATCGGCAATGACTTTGTATTAGTTATCTATTATGTAGCAACTTAATTTTAAAGAGTTCTTTATCGGTATGAAAGTCAGTATTCAAACAATACTGTAATGTATGTTCGGTTGCATCGATATCCAATTCTCATCTTGCTTTGTGATAGAGTGAAAAAATTGTCAAGTATAATGGTGACATTGGTATGGCGAACTCCAGTGAATATTGTCTGCTGAATGCAAGTTTTAAGTTATAATGTTTGGTGATCGTATGGATGGTTAATACACTTGAGCGGCGGAAAATTAAGCTGAAACTGTGAATGAGCCAATTCCAAAAAGCCCATAATGACGTGCGTCCATGAGATCAATACAATCAACTTGAATATGACAGTTTTGTCTGAAACATGACAGTGTCTTATGACTTGAAGCCATGGTAAAGCATCGTGCGCAGCACCTTGAGGGAACAATCAGTTTCATTTAAAGGTATTTCCTCAGTGCTAATGTGAGAATTTTGCGCCGACTATTTGTGGTTGACTTGGCATGCGAATCATCTAATTATTATCATCCAATAATGCAATATCGGTGAGGTAAAAACAATCAATTAACCATAAATCAACAAGATATTTCATTGTAATGCACGTTTTTGCTTTCACCGCTGAATACAAGCTAATTGAAATTATACCAATAAGCAGAGGAAATGATGTCATAATGGGACAGATAGCTATCACGTAATGGAGATAAGAATCAGAAGCTCATCATTTTTCCTGATTGCTTGTCGAAAAAATTAGTGCTTCCAATTTTCAATAATTAAACTTTATTCTATTGCTTCGTATTTCACTTCCACGTACCAAAGCTTTTCCATATTTCACTATTCCGTTTTAGTTGGTTGTTGATATGCGAAGCCGTTCAGAGCATTTTATGTCATTTGTTAAAACAATCACTGGAACTAAAAATGCTTGTTGATGTGGCAGCTATTCCCCACATAATAATATCCCACGGGTCAGACTATTAAAGTCCAACACAGTAGAAATTAATAAATGTGTATGTTTATAGATCGCTGCAAAACATATAGCAAGGAATAATCATGCAAACATGTGTTAGATACATCTGACGCCGTTTGATAACGTGCTTCACGCCCGTCATATATCGGTCATTCTGTGTCGCGGCACATTTGTAGTAACTATTTGCATCGCTCAAATGGGTTGTACTCAGATAGTAAGTGAATATCTTTCACGACGATTCTTTCACACCTAGTATATTTGATGATAAATGGCCTCGCGATGATATTTTAAGCCTTGTACTTTTGGAGACTTTCTAGCGCGCGAGCAGTGACGAGTGACAGCCGCTTTTCCCCCAAAATACCCCGCGAATGGTAATGAAAATCATAACAGGTTCGTGTGTTGTAAAATAGCAAATTCAACCTGGTCTGGTAGGTATCCACACATGTGCCTATTTGCACATAATAATCGCGATGGTTTGCTAAAAGGCTATCTTACTTATCGAGAGGACCTGCTATGTCAGGAACCACACGATCAAAAATAATGTGACCAGGTTTTTTTCGGAATTACAAAAATCCTATTTGAATATTACTCAATACGCTCCATAGCCATTTACATTTTGAAAATGCAGGGGTAACAGTGGGATCAAATCGTTCTTCCAAGTAGTTGCTTGTCACCAGTTAACATCTGATTACCGTTGTTAAATAGGCTTTTGTATTACAGCGCAGTACCTTGGATGGTTCATTCGCAGTTGCTACTGACTTATACACATATGAATCAATTTCATAACCCGCTAACCTGTTGCGAATGTTTGTAGTGTTACTCGAGAGGTGTGTTGCCAAAAAATTTGGCAAAAATCCTATTTGAATATTCAATACGCTCAAATGCCATGTACATCTATTATCACGCAAGCGTTTTATTGTTTATCGTCTTCATAGAATACCACTGCACGTGATGCATATACTGCATCAATATACCGAAAAGATAGCGGATTAAGTTATATTCACAAGAGGAAAGCATACAAGAACCTTGCGATAAAGGAGGATACACTGAATCGTCTTTATGGCATTACATCACCTAATTGCTACCCATTTGGCTGACTAAAAACGTGATGAAAGTAATGCAGACAATTGCTGAGGTTTGTGAAATTTCCCCGGTGCTAGTATGTACACATGACCACTATAATACAAATGTATTAGGATGATTTACATGTATAACTATGATAGCCATGCAAAAAAGGCACAACATTTGGTTCTAATCGACACTAAGGAACCACGATTTTCGTCCTCAGGCTGCATAAATCACTGCAGGTGATAGAAGAGTCGTGAGGTAACAGTACATTAAAGCATCCCAGATGTCTCATCTACAGTAGCTATTTTGATTTGAGAGAGAGGAGCAAAGGTTAGCCGTTATAAAGCCACTACGACAGTTTATCACTTCATCTGACTCGTATGAACTTATTCAGTTAGCCTTATATTATTCGCTGCTGTATAGCCAACTCGATTATATTCACTATTGCTATGCATCACGCCAGTGGTTTGCTTAAGAAGGCCACCCGCGACATGAGATTATGCAATTTTAAGGAGATATATTGGGTTTCAAAAACATCAAAACTGCGCATTTATAAATACTGTATGACATAGCAATTAGCCCCTAATTTGTCAATTTGACCGAGAAGACAAACTATTCGTAGATTACAGGCATTCGCCAATTGAACGCCGTTCACGTTAAGTCGACTATCACGATAATTTGCATTCAATGGTGACGTGTCTCAACCGACCATAGTACATGCTTTCGCTGGTGAGAGTTTGATGTCTCTTTTAAAATATGCACTTTTATACCCCTCGTAGTTTTGTGTCAAAAGAGCTGTATTGTTAAGCTTTTGTTATCCCGGGTTAGTGAAAATAGTCACAGACATGATTGTTATGATATATTCTCTATAACATAAGACCGACGAAATTTATTTGTAAATTGGATGCATAAAAAGACTCACATACTAAGATATTAAAATAACAATTTTAGTAAATATTTCTATCAATGAGCAAAGCATAGGTAATAGAGCGTTAGAATAAAGTCGAAGATTTGTTTAGTATTCCAGATTCCACCACGGTACGTTAATAGCCTATGTCGATATGTCGAAATTTCCCGTGCTTAAGTCTGATTGAGAGCACACCTTAACAAGGAACGTAGCAGGCACTTAGTAATTGTCTATGGCTGGTTGATAATCCATATCATAACAATTACAGCTACTGTAATAAGCTTGGTTACGTTTGCACGTGCAATATGACTATTCACCAAATAGACAGTCAAGGTTTAAGTCATACGAGAACGCCATCAGGTATTTCCTGGGATATATCATGAAATATTTATCGTTCTGGCTCTGACTATAAAATTCCTTCACATGCAGTATATAGACTTTATCTATTATATTGGCATGTATTTGCCCTTTGCGCTTAGAGATTATTGCATTTGTCTCATGAATAATTCAACAAAGTTATCACAATTTGTAAATGGTTCCACAGATTTAACCCCAGCTGATTCTTCCGAATGTTGCTTTTCAATGTTAATTTGCATCTGTGATTTTGGCACGAATGTTTGTATTTCGACTTCAAACAATAAGCATCTCCGTTAAACAAAAAAGCAATGAGCCGAGACGGGTTCCCAACACATTTGAATCTAAGTTGGTGTCTGTTACGCAGGCTCATAGCTGTAGTGAATAATTAAGTCAATCTTGGGGGAAATTATGTACACTTGGTATAACGTAATACTAAGGGTAAGTATTCAAACAAAAACATACACTGCAGTTCATTGGACGATTGTACCAAGAATGATGTCGTAGAACTGCTTTCAGCGAATCATGCATTTGATTTCAAGATATTTTTATATTGACACCAATGCAATTTTATAATCATGCGTTCCCACATACAATTATCGGGATATTTGCAGGTTCGTCTCAATTGCCTGTGACGAGTCATCCTATTTTTTATGAGAAAGCGATCATAAACAATGTTTGATATCTCTCTTCGATATGAATTAGGTCAAAACATATGCCTATATAATGCACATTAGACGTCAGGACAACAAACATCTTTACCTCATCAATTATATTGATTCAGGATTTTGTGATGAAATATATCATAATAGTTCCGACCAATAACCTGTGAGTATCAACAAAGCATATCTCACCTTTGCATTGCGTTGTCAAGATCTTTATCTTCCCTTGTAGTACATGCAAAATGCAATCAACCTTTTATGTCACGCTAAGCAGTAAAGACTTATTCCTAAGTGTTGACCTGGCCACCGTTGGAGAGTATAGTGTACCTCAGATTTATTGATCTGATACCACATCTTTGCCCATTGAAAATCAAAGCAGTAAAAGACCTTAAAAATATAAAACCACTGAGGTCCAAATAAAAACTAATCACCAGAATGTGGCCCATAGGAGCAATGAAAGGCAAAAACATGTGTGCACACCCAGCCTGCAAATGGTCTCATTATCACAGTGACTATTGTCCCGGATAGCTGTGCATTCATTCCTATGGGGATGTGCTATTATGTCGTGCGATTACATTGCACAGCATAGAAGTTTAATGTCTATTAAGGTGGTGTGCTCATCTCAACTAAATCTAGAATTTGCGATATGTAGGACAATGAACAAGCAGCCCGCGTCGTAATGACCACCTAAATGGCCACTTAACTTATCGGTAAGCATACACATAGGCCAAAAAAGGCCTACAGAGGAAGGCCTACATATATATATAGCATATATATATATATATATATATATATATATATATATATATATATATATATATATATATATATATATATATATATATATATATATATATATATATATATATATATATATATATATATATATATATATATATATATATATATATATATATATATATAATACGTCAGCTATTAGTGTCTGTTCCTGCTTTGACTTTCTGGTCACAGGGACCGATGTCTTTGTACATCATAGGCTGCTGCGAACGGGTGTGCTGAGATGATATTGTCCTTTACCTTGTTTGGAACTGGCACAGCCTGTTGCGTCCGCATGTTCAATCCAGAATGTTAATACATTGGCCGATGGTGCTGTGAATCACATGATTGGTGTCGTATTGGTGTCATTCATCGTTCATACCAAAGATAGTGCGACATGGGTTTTGCAAGAGGACAAAGTCGCATTAAGTCATCTGGACGATCAGAGTCAGATTGTAGCGCTGCGTCTTTGTCGTTGGCATTGTTCAGAACTCCGCATGGCGCCACGGACGAACCACATAGAAGAAAATGTAATATTAATGGTTCTGCGACATGGGAGTGGGGGTATAGTTTTGCTCAATGCACTGGTACCTTTTCATCTTACTTGCTTAACGAATATTGCTTTGTTGTCACCAGTTGACTTTTTATCAGCAGTCGGCAATAATACACATACCATGACTGTATTAGTGCACTTTTAAGGGGATCTTATGTGTTTAGATTATGCAGAAGATATATGCAATCAAATTCCGTAATGCTCTTCTGCAGCAAATATACTTATTTGAAATACTAGATCGTCCGGCGAATGCATCTGCACACACAAAGTGCAATGCAAACTGAACTTATCATAATAGACTATTGCGCAGGCCTATTTCTACTAGAACTAGCATACAAAGGGTGCGATCAATGTGTACCGTTTTAGGTGGCTACCATCATGCGTTCCCAAGCCCCATCTGCTCTACCTCTCTTAGCAAATAGGTCAACTGCCGGGCATGTTACAACCCCAAAACACGTGTCGGGACACCCAAAGTCAATGTGAAGGAGGCTTACTTAAACTCCGGAGATATTCTGGGTAGCCTAATTCATCCCCAGAGGTATAATCTGGCTAACCAGAGCAGCTCAACCATTCACCTTGTTTCACAGGCGCTACGCTCTGGCAATTAAAAACCGCCGTCCATATTACCCATCCAATCATCTTTTCGCACAAATTGATTGCACAATTATCGAATGCAGAGCATCGTTGTTGGTTCGATATGCCAGGTAAATACCTCTTGCACCTGGATTGTATGTTTGAACTGCATTTAATTTGTCAAGCCTAAAACAAACTAGACGAATGTTATTCTAAAGATAACATTCGTCAGTAGACCGTTACATTCCTTCCATAGTACCACCATTGTAACAGATTGTAAATACATTGCTTCAGCATACAATCACCTTTAATTGTCGCAAAGGTAACGCTGACACGTACTAAAAGGCAATTTATTCCGCATGCATAAGCCGTCATTACGAATGACTGTCTGTTCAGTTTTGTCAAAATGTTTCTCAGTAGTTTTGCAACACAGAAGAGCCAGAATAGATTCCACCAGATTCGCAGTTTCGGTTTGACAAATTCAATTTGATCTACCTCTGTATGACTCTGTTATTCCTTAAGGGACGTATGTGTGTTGAGGAGATGAATTGGTTGTGTTTGCTTGTGTGTATGTGTTTGGATGAGGCTTGGATCGGGGAGGATGAGTCGATGGAGGGGCACTTTGTTTGTGTGGAATGAAAGACATACACACACATACATCACATACATCAGTTTATACGCCATAGAATTAGACTCCTGAATGATTATGAATATTGCACCATCAGAATACTATAGTGGCATAGTGAGTCTGGCTTAGGCAGGCGTATTGCCCGGTAGCAGCACTAGTACACACCTGTATTCATTTTAGAACAGCAGTATACTTACAATGACTAGTCAATTGGTTATATAATGGTATGCAAAATTATCCGCACATCCCATGCTGAGATATTTAACAGGAGTCAATTGTCTGCCAGACCCATTCACGCCAGCATCTGCGACAGTGGTGTTTATCCTTAATATGCAGGCAACAATATTTATCGAATACATCGTCAGCAATAAGAAAACAGGCAGACACAATTATGGAGGGAGCACCGAATGCTAGTAGCAGATGAGGTTCGCTGAGAGCCATCATTTCATTGTGTCTTCGTTAGATATTGTGAGGCGATGACTATTGTAATGGTATTTATTCCATAAATATTTATGATATATAAGGAAACCTCACTGTCTCCCCTACCATACGCATTATATTGTTAAAAAAGCACAAAATACAAAGTAACTGAAGGATTCTAATCAAGACACCCTTAACTAACAATGCATATTTAAGAAAACGTTAACGGAAATGTCTAAATTCGATAGACGGTTGAGCAAATCGGTAGACTGGAGTTGCTTGACTTATAACTAACACTCACCACCAGAGAAATGTGGATAATAATAGCTATATATATAATATGAGTTGCGCTCACACGATATGAATATGAAATGTTAAAGCTTTTCTTAGAACATCATTTTGTGAACATTCTCTTCTTCGATGAAATATGCCCAAGATTAATCCAGTTAGTCAATTCCAATGTGCTGTCATGTGAATGTTTTGGTTGTCTCATTTGAAACGCATCGTATTAATCGAACATATCGAAACATAGACCACAGCCCAACTGCCCTCTGATAAGGTGGAACTAACAGGACACACGAGGGAACACGGGCATCTTTAACCCAATTACAAAGTGACTTCACTATAACATATGGCCCCCGGTCATCAGCCGATGAATCAGTTGACATGTACTGGTCAAGCAAACTGAGTCGATATAATTATGTTGAAACTAACTGAACCCTGAGCCGCGTTAAGGACCATTGATTCCCGGTGCTTGGCGTAATACGACATTTAGAAGAGTACGCATGCGCTCACTTGCCCCTGCTAATCGCAACCACTAGGTGATACCCCAGCCCATTGTGTACATATTCTTGGTGTTATTGATTTTCATGGTGTGGTTGCGCTGCTGGCCACAAATATGCTCCTTGGCCGACTCCTAATGAAATCATAGTAACCACGCGATTCAGTAAACACAAAACTAGTGCAAGCATGTTTTTTTGCCTCGAGGCTGGTTAGGAAATCTAGAGACCACGCCACTGCTTTCAGTCACATAAAGAAATCACGCGAATGAGGCGCATAAATCTACTTTGCTTTTGTCTCATCAAGGCATGCCGGATTCGCCTCTTATACTCATTCCAACGAACATTCAAGAAACATCTACAATTATCGCAACCGAACATTCAAGATGTATCTGTATAACGACACCCATAGCGTAATGACCCGTTCGAGTCATAGCGTGTCCTCATTATGATTTACTTAATTTGTTACAGGAGCCTATGCTAGTCTGGACCTATGTGCTAAGTTTATAATTAGTTTTAGTTATTTATCTTTGATAGAATTTGATTTAATGGAAGCCCCTGTTCATTCTACTCACAGGTGGCTTAGCCAAAGATCGAATAACTTGAAAGCACCTGCAACTGCTCCACAACCAACATCGATTTGTGTTCCTGCGTACAGCCATGTGTTGGTCAGAATGACACTAATGGACACGCTCTCTTGGGTCAAATTAGATCCCCTTCACATAAAAACACTGTGCCGCATGGCCGTTTGTGCATGATTTGGTAAAGGAATGCTGTGCTTCGAGCGCGTTAAAACCCATTGCTCATGCTTAAATGCCTGCATGGCACCAAATCTCAAGATGTGTCTGCGTAATTGATCAAGTAAACATTTTCCCTTCTTAATGCACCATTGGGCAAAAGTAGATCAATCAGTTTTAATGTCTTTGTTTTGCCTCGCGACTTTAACGTTATAAGGCCGTCGAGAGAATACTGAGGATGAAAAGCAGCGTTTTCAAATTGCTATGTTTAAACCTATTTATTGCAGCTCAACATTTCCTTTGTTTACCAGCCATTCGTAAAGAGAGTATACACATATTGAGACACTCAGAGTGTACAACCGTATGTCACGTGGTAGTAAACTACTCATTTGCATATCCTAAATAACAGCAGCAATAACGGACATTTACCGACCATCAAATACGGTGTCAATGTCAATCGTATATCTGACAATAGCCTGTCAGTGAGCCCGCGTGGGCCTTTCCTACAACACTTTATTCAGAAAAGCTGGTTTATAAATGTATATACCTCAAGCCAAATCCATATAATACGATATCGAATACCCTAAATGGATTGCCAATTCTGGTTTACTGCTTCCGACTTGCTATGGTCAAACAACGCAACTGCGCAACAATATGCATTTTGTGTCAGCTTACCCCTGACTCAGTTGGCGTCCGATGTTTGTCTTCTGTAGATGGCTAAGGGTCATCTACCAGATTGCGCTGTTTGTCAATATTATTAGGTCCTGCCATCATGCCATCGCATTTGATACCTACCCTGTTTTACACCTTGCCTATGCCTACTGTTCAGGAAATTTAATGTTACCAAAAAATGTTATCATAGTGAGAATTCGGTTATTGTCAGCGTTTTAATGTTTGTGTTGATATAAAGGCGATAGTTGTCATCCGTGTTGTATAAATGCATCACGTTAGACTGTAGACTAGATTCTGCTCCTGCGATTACCAGCACGATATTAGCAACGGATCGGCTTTTAAGGAGTGATTGAGATTAGAGCGGTACTAAAATTTGGTCGAATCGGTTCAATTTGACACCATTAACATACAACAACATTCGTATTAGTTAATATTATCACTACTGTGGTACGAAAAATATTCACTAATGAAGCTTTTTACACTTAACAGTTTTCGAGACATCACTGATCTGCGCAGACGGTGGGTAAAATGCCTTTCAATGTGCACAGTTGTTTAACTGATATCATCTTTCTACGCTGATCTAGAGGCTGTATTGCTTGATGAGATCGCACATCTACTGAGGGTGACGTTATTCGGAAAGATTTTATTAATGAACAATCCCTTTTGATCTGTAAAGACATCGTATAAGCCCCATTGTCTTCATGATGAACAGAGATTACTCTTATCTCAATGCTGTGGACAGTTTTCATAAGCGCCTGTATATACTACTGCGGATGCGGGTGACTTCGGGTGACTTTCATTATTTGCTCAGTGTATAGTTACTTATACGTTTATTGTACTAATTTCCAAACAAATATTTCTTTTTAGCCATATACCTTCACACGAGGGTTAACATTATTAAAGAAATGTTAATCTCATTTACTCCAAAGTTTCTCCATGGACGTTGCTTTGACGAGGCCGCTTCGTGTTGTTTTCCATATAAAATGATCGAACAGCTTCGAGCAAAATGTCTACTTTTGTAAATTTGTTGCCTTCAGCCTTGAAGTAGATAAATTATAGCCATTTGGTTGTGCTACACTGTCAGTTTCGTGCAGTATTTAGTACGCCCAGGTAAGCAATTGTCGTTTGACAAATAGCCAAATGAAGCCTCGTTTCCTTCATATTACGCTGTCTACATTGTGCTCCCTGCGGCATTGCTTCAGGTGTCGGCAGTTGCTTTCTCAACATCCGTTTTACATTCGCGCAATATCATTGTAGCGCATTCATGGTTGTAATTGCATTCATTTGTTGTGGACACGATTTGACTCAAAGGAAATATATCAGTCTCCTCTTTCGTGGCTCAGCATCATGTATCGTTCACTAATGTAAGCAGAGAGCAGCTATATAGTTCATGATCAGATAGTATCTGCTCAATATGGTTTAATCAAGAACATTGTGCTCATTGGATTTATTTGTGACGTAATATTGCACAAATATACATTCAACCCAAAAGAAACCTGGACCATCTAGCCAGGCAAAAACAACAGAGGTTTTAGGCGTCGCATACCTGATACTCGTCCCGTTATATGCCACGACCTACTGCGTTGTATTACAGATAACGACTAGGACAATAATTTCAGTTCCCAAAAAGGATAATTTGATGAACCAAAATCGTATAGCTGGATAGATCACCTCATTGTAGGGCTAGCTGAACAACGACATTTGCAGCTCTCTGAGCTCTCTAATTTCTAGCATAAGATGGCTGCATCTCTTATAACGGTAGTGCCGTAAACAGCCTATATTTATACTGAACTCTCGCTTGCAAGCCCTGTTGATTATTGTAGCAGCCGTCTAGCACCAGATAATGTTCTGTCAGTGACATGGAGACAACATGCACCAACGCTTTACCCCAAAGAAAATTGCAGGCTATTCGAAACGCACGGTAATTACACCACGAAGTCTTTTAATTAATGCATGTCTGTCGGATTTTACTTAAAGAATGTTCGAGTACTCAGCTGCATCAAATAAAGGCTTCAAGTATCACAATGTTGTACACGTTCAGCCGACAAAAGATGAATCATTACTGTCTTCAAGATGTGGATCACAACAGAATATATCTGTATATATATATATATATATATATATATATATATATATATATATATATATATATATATATATATATATATATATATATATATATATATATATATATATATATATATATATATATATATATATATATATATATATATATATATATATATATATATATATATATATATATATATAAAATATATGTGTATATATGTATATATATAAATATAAGCTAATGGTATGAATATATGTTTATATATTTATGTAAAATATACATATGTACTCAGAGCCAATTATCAGGATACTCCCACAAGAGAAGTAAACAACTGAATGCTGGATGAACCTCATTTATATCAATGATCTATCTTGAAATTGCGTTCTTCGTTAATTATCAACAACATAAACATCAAAGCTTCTCTGATTACCTAAGTGAAGCGTGCGCGTATCGCACAGGCGCAGGACAAATGCTTAAAAAATATGAATCGGCCAATCAGAGCGAATTACATCACGGGTAAATTTCTTCATCGCTCTTGCAAAACGCACAATTCATCTTGCACAAACAACATTCTATGATGAAGTATATTTAGCAAATTCTAACGTATTACGCTGGGCGGTCTCATGACTGTATTTATATGCAAATAATAATATACATACATTTATATATACATAAAAATATATAATATATATATATATATATATATATATATATATATATATATATAGATATATATATATATATAGATATATATATATTTATATATATATAATATATAAATACATATATATATGTAAATATATATATTTATATATGTTTATATATATATATATATATATATATATTTAAATTTATATATATCTATGTATATATGTATATATATATATATATAATATAAATATGTATATATATATATATCTTTATAGATATACGTATATGTATACATACACGTTTATATATATATATATATATATATATCTATATATATATATATATATTGTATATATATACACATTTATATATATATATATACATATGAATATACACATATAGATATGTATATATATATAAACATATGAATAGTTATAAATACTCATACATGTATTTATATGTACATATACATGTATATATAGATATGCATATATATATATAGATCGTTATATACACATATACATCACAAACATAAATATATTTATATATATGTATATATGCATATATATATATATATAATATATATATATATATGTGTGTGTATATATATATATATATAATTATATGTTTATTTAAATATAGGTATGTATATATGTAAATATATATATATGAATTTTATGTATATCTTTATATATAGGTACATATATATATGGATATATTTAAACATTTATACAGATATAAATAAACATACATGTATATATATGAAAATATACAAATATGAATACAATGCATATATATATATATATACATACAATATATATATATATAAGCGTATGTATGTTTATATGTATATATTCATAAGTATATAAACATATATTCACCCTATAGTTTTTTTTATATATATATTATACATATATATATACATATTTATATATACATATTGATACATATGTGAATATATATATATATATATATACGCATATATATAACTGTATATATGTATATATATACATATTTATAGATATACGTATATGTTTATATAAAAATTTACACATATATATATATTTATGTATACATATATATGTATAAATATATAAATATATATATATATATATATACATTTATATATATGTATATATATAAACATATATTCAAATATATATACTCATATATATATTTATATTTATATATACATGTATATTTACATATGCATATATACATATATAGATCTTTATATACTTACAAATATACATATGTAGATATGTATATAGTCGTACCTGTGTATATATATAGACATATATATATATATATATATATATATATATATATATATATATATATATATATATATATATATATATATATATATATATATATATATATATATATATATATATATATAAATGATATATGTATATGTATATATATATATATATGTAAATATATGTATATATATATATATATATATATATATATATATATAAACATATACATATATATATATATATATATATATATATATATATATATATATATATTATATATTTGTATATATATATATTTATATATTTGTATATGCATATGTATATATTTTAAGTATATTTATGCATATATGTCCTTTATGACAACTGGAGAAGAGTTTCTGCCTCAAATTGGTTCGTGTTTAAGAGGATAACGATTCGCTGCTTAGTACTGGGGTAATCTGCGATTTGTTTAAATTACATAACTGTGTTACAGGAAAAGCGCAATATACTAGGAATTTACATGTATCTTTTAGCATGTATCTGTTAGCATAACTCATCACAAATCAATCTGCATAGATTTTTGAGATTTCGTAACTTTCTCGGCTTGTCAAACGACTTGGAACCTTAGTTATTATCCTTCTCCTACCCGTGTCACGGGCTTATTTGCGTTGACCTGCAGAATAATCGTTAATTTTCTACAAACCCAAACTAACATCTACATCAGTTTTTCATAAGCGATTTGGTAATCAATTAATGGCAACGGCTTTTTTTATCATCAACAAGGGATTAAAATATAAATGCCAATATAGTTGCTTTGTTTTCAGGGTGAGTAATCTCTGATTAATATAACTCTACAGGTTTAGTGCTGCATTTGTTGCCCATGAGATAATCACACCCTCTTACAAAGAACCATGCATCCAATACAGCAATACATTACCATTTCAACGTGTGTGACAAAGTGCAACACCTCTGATTTTAATATATCGTATTATTCAGTGAAAAGGTCTCAAAAACATGCTGTTGATCGAAAACAATTGCTTTATAGATTTTTGTCCGCTCGTCTGTTTTCAATAATGTTCTGGTAGACATATATTGTCGTTATGTCAACCAGTAATCAAAATAATCGTTACAAAATACATATCGACAGAGTATTTTGGTGATCAATTATCTGATACTTAAGTGTAAAACTCTGATTAGAAAGCCTTTCTGCTCGCTCGTTCTTGTGGTATGCATCGTTGGATTTAATAACATTCCATAAATATACTTTTATCATATAACGTATCAAAAGCTGCACTTTATTATACCCTTTTTATACGCAAGCCGTTGCTGTTATGGCTCTAAAATTGAACATTAACAATATTATATTAAAGATCCTTGAATGGGGAGCATATGTCATGGCCAAGCGAAGAGGGGGATGGGTTGGTAAGGGGGAGAAGAGAAGGGTCCAATTGTTCAATGAGTTATTGGTTGATTAACATCAACTACAACAGCTTGGAGATGAGTATCAAGAGTGCACAGTTCGTGCAGGATAGCTTCTTTAGCAATAATTAATGTCCCACAGATGGGTCAACCGCCTATCTATTTGACCTTTATTGTAACTATCATGCACTTCAATTGACAGGCAATCCGTTTATTGAAGGAAGTGACCCAGAGGCATTGTAGAGATCTAGTGACGTCATAACTGACCCGAGATCAACATTTTATATAATGACTCTGTTAGAAACGGATGTGTGAGGGTGTGATGCAATGTACATTACAGTACTAGATTGGCCTGGCCGCCCGGGGCTGGATGGGTCAGGATTAGGTTATGAGGGTAGCTTATTGTGGTGTTTGTGTAATGCATTGTGCATGCAAAAGATTGAGGAGTCTGCTATTGAATATGAAAACTCGTGCGTCTGGCGTATGTAACACGAAGGTAGCGATCGAATCAAAGAGTTTAAAGCTAAGCTGCTATAAACTCTTTGATAGAGTTAAGCGAATGAATCAATTTGTTGTGCCTCGGGAAATTATGAAGATGTAAAACATATAAACATGATGATGCAAACCTTGTAAGGAGTTGGCTTTTAGCCCTATATTGCCCGTGTAACCCTCTCATTTTTACTAACATTCCTTAATACGTTGTCCAACGCAATATGATTGACCAAACAATAGCATCTTGATTCGTTTAATTTCTAAATCAGTCATGCAAGGAGCAAACATTGCCAGCACAGAAAAAAAACAAGCATTCCCGATAGATTAAGTTTCCAACCATGCGTTACCTAGCTAATAAAATGCAACATTGAACAACAATTTCCGTTCCTTGGGGTTGGGTTTTCATAATGCATACAGCAAGGTGTTATGGCCCAGTCAACAGAACGACGATCATAATAAGGGTTTAACATGAAAAGAGTATCTTGGACAGATTAATTGCTAATAATCTGTTATATACCAATAGATGTGATCACCACTACAGATATGTCAGTCGGCCGATTTCAGAATATTTTGTGATATTGTGCTAACGGGAACTTAATGTTTAAAAATATAGAATGCGTTAATTGGAATTCAGTGTTACATAATACGGGCAGCAGAAGGTTTGTCCAAATGAAACCAGAATAGCGGACATTTGACAGTACTGCTTTCAATACGTATGGGAAGCATATTTTACAACTCACTATGCACGATTTGAAAAAAAGTGTCCGACTGTACACGACATTAAATACCCCAAATGATCGAAATGAGTTAGCAAGGATGTATGATACGATGCAAATCTGTTATTTGAACCATTTGTGTAGGTAAAACACAGCCTTGCTCGGTAATTGTCAGGCGATCGCTACATAAAGATCATTGAGTTTTGGCGTCGGTGTTATTAATTATATTACTTCGAATTGAACCACAAAGTTGTTCTCAAATCTAAAACTCTTCTATATATTTCTACAGTTAGATATAGCTGCTTGAAAGCGCTGGCATATGAATAAGACCCGCTTTTAAGTGTAATTATTGTCTTAAATATGAAAGTAGAGAAACATCGCTGTGCTGTATTGACATCATATCATATTGAACTGTGGCGAAAAAACATTCACAATGAAACCCATTTGTTTAACTTGCTTACCCAAAGCATTACCAAGCCATGAGCACCTTTTTTGCCGGCGGACACCTTTTGGTACATCCATTCAATGAGTATATTATTCTAATTAAATCATTGATTCCTGATCACATAATGATGACAATGAAGATTAATGCACCGATTTTAGTTTGAAAACATCCATTGTACTACAATCGCTCTCTCGAACCAACTAATAGTGCCGAATAATACGTGGTAGATTCAAATGTGGGTATAACAATAACGATGTCAATTTTATCCAGTCATTTGGCTTTATTCGTTATTGCTTAATGCATTTATATTGCAATGATTTTGAGCAAATAAATGTGAAAGGAATAAGTGTACTACTTCCTAATATGCGGGTGCACTCGGCACTTTATATTAGACTGTGTCTCTTGTTATTGTGAGACTTCCCCCGGTGAGTTATAGCAGCACTTACATTGGTGACTATTTTATATTGATGTATTGGAAACGAGTAGGGTATGAATTCAAATACGGTAATGAATAAAACACATATTGTAGTATCCGTGAACTTTCATTGTCATGCCCGTTAGGGATCCATATCATGGCATATTGTGCTGTGTTTGCTTACATGATAGCAGCAGAAAATACAGATAAACTGTCAGACAGAAGGGTAGGCAGACATCCAATCAGACGCTACATGCAAATCACATGGAAAAAAATAAATTGACACCGGCAAAGAGATATTACTGGTTGGGCTTCAGCGAGTGTTTTCGATGGCCTAAAAACAAAGAAGAGAAAATGTTAGATGGTATTATTGTTGGCAAAACAACAACACTGACAATGCATGTTATGAATGGTGCTAGCTCGTCAATCTCCTAGCAGCCATAGCCATTCCACTTTCTCTGTGCGACTTGTTTAACGCATGGTGACAAATGAATAATAAGATTAAGACTTTACAAAAGCATCGATATCATACACGACACAATACTCTAGCACTAGGCTGCCTTTATGGTTTTCTGTCGACTTACTAGATAGACATATCGACATAAATGCATACAGCAATGCATTCATATCTACAGACATAGCATTAAGTAAAAACTGCATGCACTATACATGTATCACTAGTGTATCTAATTTTTCTAATTTGAATATTCTTGTTTTGTCCCACCAGAATATAGCCTTTCCAGAATGCAAGAATCTTAAATCATATACAATAAATATTGGATGGGTTATGCTGTAGTGAAAAAGTTTTCGAGATTCAAATCAATGGTCTTAAAATCAGTAAGCTGGAGCTCATTTGTTTACTGTTGATGATCATTATATTCGTTCAGATAGTGTAAAACATATGACTGCCGCTCAATGAGCAGGTTAAATAAACATATTTATGTACTGCGCCTTGTCAGATGAATACTTTTTCATAGCAGAATTTTTAAATTAGCTTGTCGCTTGGTACAGAAAAATAGCTGCGGTAAAGGTCGCGGAGTTGAGACATCGGACAAGGCATCGAGTGCTGCCCTTCTCTCTCCAAGGAGGCTGTGTTTACTGAGTCCAGCTGTAGATCGATTTGCGATTATGCCCACTTTTGCTTTTTATTTCGAGGATGTAATGCCACTGATGTAATGAGTGGCATCAAATGCGGTGCTTATGACGCAATCAATGTAATTTGTACCTCGTCAAACTGGCTTTTTGCTATCAATATATTAGGGAAAATAAAAAGAGCCACAGTATTATATTCAGTTAATTATTCCCGACATTTCCTTATTTATGTGAAACCACCTAACATTTCCATAATTTTCTAACGTATCAAATATATAATAGCCTTCCCCCGCTCAGATGTCTTCTCGGAACGCTTCCTAAGGCTCTCGACAGCATCGTCCGTCTATGTTGCTTCGAGTTGTACCTTGTGTGTAATATCCAGGCGCGCTTTCACCCATGCTGCGATTATGGGGCTCTCAAACTGATATATCAGACGACCCTGTAAGTTGGTCAAAAGGGCTTGTACAAGCGCCACAAAGTACGATCTCAATCCGCATCAGTGCATGTAAGTGTTCGTCATACCATTATGTGTGTATGCTGACTGTTCAACAATGCCGTCAGATCGTTTTTGAAAGGTCGATTTACAAGATGTCACGGACACTTAAGTTTCTGTATAATTCAATCACTGTTTGCGGAAGGAGCTAACATGTAATTATCTATATCAATTATTTACCAGCTTTGTCTCCGAGACGTTTGTTAACACGTTTTTCATTTGCCTTCCATATATCATCCTATGCCATACCATTAGACAACTAGGCACACATACTGATTATATGGACACAAAATTACATACAAGGACACAGGAATTTGCTTATCAAGCATATATACTATTGCGAAGAAGCTTTATAAATCGCCCATAGCTGATAATACAACGATGGCTGGTGAATGGTATGACATAAATTATTATTGAATGTCGGAAGCATTTCTTCGTGTTCCCTACCACAGAAAAATAAAATGATCACCCTCTATTACCAATTGCACTTTTTATTCAGTGTCTCAGATAAATACATTCAACATTTATATTGTAAAGGATCAACAGTAAACGGCCAATTGACAACTGTTTAGGTATCACATTGATATAATAGATTGCACCGTTTGTGATGTTTCCATAGACCACACATTGTGTGAAGGTGATTCCTTTTGCCAATACCTGACATTTTTCTATCAATAAGTGGTGAAATCTAAAATAACATTTTGTATCTGTCAATGCTCAAAAGTTGTTACCTAACAAAATAAGAAACAAGAAATAAGATCACAACATCAGAGATTTGCTATCAGCAACTGTATATATATGGTATAAGCCGTCTTATCTTTCCTGGCAGGCTATTCTTGAATAGCACTTGCTGCATAACGGCATCATAATTATTCAATAACGACGACATTTATTGGCTCATTGTTGCCATTGGTACGTACTGAGGAGATTGCAATGGTCAAGCACAAATATATTCTGTCAAAAAGATAACATAGTATCATTCATAATGCTGATGTATATATATATATATATAGATATAGATATAGATATATATATATATAGATATAGATGATATATATATATATTTTGACGTATGTATATATATATATATATTTATATAGAGATATATATGTATGTATGCATATATATATATATATTTTACATATATATATATGTATATATATATAATATACATATATATATAACAATTTATATGTATATATATGGGACACATATATATATATATATATATATATATATATATATATATATATATATATATATATATATATATATATATATATATATATATATATATATATATATGCATTACTAAAATAAAATAGTACAATCAAACCAAGAGTGAATATATGGACACGTCGAAGAGAGAGCAAGCGATATCAGACGTGAGTATTCTCAAGGAGATCACTATTTGTTTAGCTGTTAAAATGTACGACGGACGGTGGTTCACCCAAGCATAAAATATCGCGTAAACCAAGAGTGATTAATCGACACGTCCCAGAGGGAGCAAGCGGTGGCGACATGAGTATTCTACCAGGAGATCACTATTTGTTTAGATGTTAAACAGAACGACAAGCGGTGGTTCACCCAAGCACCAGATATCGCGTGGGTGTGGCGAAAAAAGAAGTCCCATCGGGTGGGGGTGGCGACATCAAACTTCCAGCCCATGAAGATGGAAACAGAATGCAAGCTCTCCGCTATGTCGAGACCGGGCAGGGAAAGAAGGTGCTCTAAACCGTCGGAGACAAAGCTTGCAACGTATCACCTCTGCCCCCTGAGCTGTGCCATGTACACTTGGCTTAAGCTGCAAGATACGAACACTTTGGAAGCGTAGAACGCATGGAGCACAAAACAGCTGTGCACAGTACTGTAACAGACCGTGGACGATTTTGAAGTGCACAAGGACAGGTATGGTAGGTGCACACAATGGCTCCCCTCCGCAGAAGACCCACTGGTAATAAGAGTGTGAAAACCGAAATATTTTGCACGAGGCAAGGCGATTGTGTACAATTACATTGCAGTCCACAACACACGCGGCAAAGAGGCTATCGCACTCCTGCGAGACTTGAAAGTGGAAGAGGATGAGGCTCTATCTTGTCCGAAAAGTAGAAGCACCGCCAATCACTCTACCTCACAAGACTGTAGACAGAACCAGAGGGCACTTAAAGATGCAGCCAGTTTGCCGAAAAACTCTTTCGCAAAGCACCTGTTTCTCTATCCAATGGACGGAGATGGAAGCGCCACCGGACAACCAGAGCCCACTTACGGGACATTTCTGTTAGAAGCATGCTAGACGGCCGGACCAATAGAAGGTACTCGTGCGCCACTGCGATGCAGGCTTGACCAAAGACATGCTTGTATCCCTGTTTGTTCCTCCAAAGCTTGAATAGGCAGGAAAAGTACCACAATCTTTAAGGAGCTGAACGGGATCAAGTGTCAGTTTGCCCTGCAGGTGTGGCTCATGAAGCTCACGCGATGGCGACACTAAGCATGTTGAGTCTGTACTGTGTAATAAGCAGGAGGGGGTTCTGTCTGAAGAAGATATTGGCGATATTCTGAGCAGGAGCAATGCCGGTATCAAAGACTGGTTGGAGAAGTGGAGCATCAGAGGTTCCGGCTGGAAGTTTAATCCAGTTGCACCTCTGTGGATCAAAATTGTCCACCATCAGCCATTCCAAGGTGGCTCCTACCTGCCACTACCGAGTGCACTGGCAGTAAAGAACAAGGACGACTAATGCCCCCGGTCGATAAAGCCCCACAACGACTAAATATAATATTCAGAGGCTGTTAGATCTGCTAGATGGCAAAGGCATTGTTTCCATAACGAGTGTTACAGATTGAGAATGTAGAGAAGCATCTGCCTAACCTAGCCCCAAACGTCTTTGGCTGATGCGTTGCTGTCATACACCACATCAGTAAACAGCATGCTGAATGAGAAGAATGGCAAGTTCCACTACAGAAAGATCGACGATCTGAACCTCATGCTGTATGATCAGAGTAAGTACGAACGCAGTCTTCTTTGAGCGATGCCTGCATGGTTGTATCACTGAGAAAGGTGCACAAGTCTGAGTGCATGGGGATAGGATAGGCTGCTGTACGAGTTGACATGCCAGAGAAAAGGAATAGCAGGATATCCTTTCAGTACTGGCACAGGCAGCTGGCATCGCCATATGTTATCTTCTCCGACTTAAAGGCACTCACCGTAAAGCTTGATGGCCAGCAGCCGATCAAACCAAGAGCAACACGCAGACGACAGAGGAACTTGAGCCATGTTGTTACGGCTATGTCGTTGTCCGGTGCAGGCAAATAACCAGATGCCTAGTATGGGAGTGTTCTCCTACGAGCTCATGGATGGATTGGATTAGTTTGATGCACCACTACCTGCTATACAGGAGTTCTACAGCAAGCTGTCTGAGCATATCTGCTACAGACTATAAGCATGCGCAGAAGGTCTGGGACATGTTCGGCTGTAGAAACATGGTCGACTAACATGGTGTGTACCTGCACACAAACGTGTTGCTCCTAGCAGATGTATTTGATATATTCAACAAGACTTGCCTGGATCAGTACGGGCTGGACCTTACCAACTATTACACCATCCCGGGTCTGTCATGGACGCACTGCTAAAGAAAACCAGTGTGGAGCTAGAGCACATGTTTGTTGAGAAGAGCCTGCGCGGCGGGATCAGCATGGTGCTTATCCCGCCACTAGACAATGGAATGGGTGGACAAGCCAGCCAATTTACAGACACACGACCATACTTACGATGCCACAACAAATCGGATATATACTCGAAGTAGATCTGGAATATCCTGCCAAGATCCACGATGCATACAACGAGTACCCACTAGCACCAGAGCAAATGTCTGTGAAAGTAGAATGGGTGTCAGACTACCAGAAGAATCTTCTGGGTGCATTGTGGAGCACAGCGGAAGTCGAGATGGTGGTACCGTACTTACGCTACACAGAGAAGTATGTGATCCACTACAGGAGCATCAAGCTCTACTTATTGCTTGGAATGAAGCTGACTAAGATACACTGTGCGCTCTCATTCGACCATAGCCCGTGGATAGACCCTACATTAGAATGAACACCGACCTACTTAAGATGTCTACGAGCGACTACGAGAAGGACCTGTACAATATGACGAACAACTCTGTGTTCGACAAGACAATTGTGAATCTCCGTAAACGCGCTAACGTAAAAATCGGGTGCTCGGTGGAAGAGCAAAATATCTGCAGGTTAGTGGCCAGTCCTACTAATGCAAGACACTAAGTATTTAACGATGATCTTGCGGCCCTGTACATGCATAAGACCAGTCTAGTGTTTGACTGACCGGTGTATGTAGGTATGTGCATTCTTGACCTGTCTAAAAACCTCATGTATAACACCTTGAAGTTCAGATATGGCGATGGCCTGCGCCTGCGGTATACTGATACGGACTGGCTACTAATTGAGATCCGTGCAGAGGACGTGTACACTGAAAACAATGAATGAAGCGCTGGTATGCTGTCACACCTGAGACACATCAGTCATTCATCTGTCTCTCTTCCTAGTATTAAACATTTAGCTTTTATTAAACATTATGATCGACCTGTTTTGGTGGTATTATTTTGGTATCGTGGCAACTGAACAGATCAATGTTGTATATTTTTAAACAATTATTGTGGTGTGTTTGTGGATATGTTTTACTCGTTTGCCCAATGTGCTGGATATGCCACGATGGTATGTTTGTAATCGTTATAGCTACTTTCGTAGTATATCAAGCCATAATATAATTGACGATTTATGCCACGCGTTGCTAGTTGGAAAGCAACAACCTTAAGTACAGAGGGGCTCTCGAACCATAGATAGGTGCCAAAAAATGTCCCGGTACAACAATAACGATGTACTTTTTATCAAGCCATTGGGCTATATTCGTCAAAACCTCACAATTTAGTATTGGAATGTTTTTTAACAGATACAGTTGAATCGAATAAGTGCATTACTTCCTAATATACGGATGCAGTTGGCCATGTATTTTACAATGTGTCAGTGTAGGTATTTTGCAGTATGAAATCTGGGATGGATGTCAGTTGTGACTACTGTGTTTAGCGTTGTTTAGCAACCGGGCGTAACGTCAGCACTCACTGAACACGTTGGGTATGTTTACAAAGCGTGCCCCACAATGTTGTCATATACGTTGCCTGGGGTTTTGAATAGATTATATGCTTACAAACAATGTTCATCTTTGAATTTCTCTTGCAAATGCGAGAGCAGAGCAAACTTTTGATCCCTCTGGCGGGATAGAGAAGACACTCACATTGGTTATTATTTGGTATTCATTTATGGAATCTCTAAGACTCATAGGAATAAATATACTGTCACATATCTAACACATACAACTAAATATCAGTGAACGTGTTATTTGCATGCCCTAGAGTGCTGATAAACGAACGAGCAGGCAGACACACGATCAGGCGTCACGTGCAAAACAATACTTGGGTATAGATACCCATACAAAGCACAACTTAGACACTCAAATGCAAATATCACGTGTGTTATGAACCATACGCGTTGATTTGATTGAACGCATCAAGTGTTTTTAATGGCAGACCAAGCATTCGATGCTGATACTGATGTGAAGTGAACACAGAAAGTTGAATTCATGAGATCGATAATCGCATATGCATAAGAATATTGTCCACTATAAACATGGGGCAAGGCATTTCCTTCATATCATCTTGTTTCTGTTTCGATAAAGTAATATTTGTAGTTCAACATCAATATAACTGATTTTGTTGCTCATCAGCATCATACTTCAATGTTGATAATAATGCCACGTGTTCACATATTCAATGCTTTAGGTAATTCGAAACAGCCACAGTTAAGTTCCATTTAGCTCCTTTATTTATTAATGTCCTGAGTTTACTAATTCCTGCGGCGTTGATCAAAATGAATGTTTCCAGTGAGACACATTCGAAAACGTGTAGGTAAATGACTTTGAATTCTTGAATTCATGACATAAATCGTTCCAATGGTACATCACATAATGTCATCATGATGCACATTTCGAACTTGAACTTTTAGGTTCATCAATAAAACATGAAGTCGTTTCCCTGTGTAATATTTGCAAGAGTTTATGTTCTTATGGGATCACCATATGTATATGCTATCATAGCAAGACTTGCATACATTAGATGATATTCATAAAATCCATGCATTAAAGTGTAAGTCATTTTGCTTATATGTGGGCTAATTGCTTATACCATTCAGTCACTTCGTTTTAGGTACCTTCAATGTTGTTTTACGGTTAACAAGCTTGTGTTTAACCCGAAAAGAGTTCAATAAAACAAACAATAATATTCGAGCAATCTTTGTGCGTAATAAAACGGATGCTTGCAAGAGCTACAAACGATTTGATACGCTCAATTCTTTTGTTTGATTTCAAGTGTTATGCTTCAATAATTTTTAGACTTTTGAACACAAACTCTAATAAATTAAATGTCACACGCAAATATGTCCTCAATACACAAATATATATTACGGTGACAGAGTCCATTGTTGTTTCTCATTGATGGCTGAACGCTTGTTTTTGGTTAGTAGTTATTTATTTAATGATTACAAGTATCTGTCATGCGCTAATAGAATTAAATTGCAAAATATCACTGACACAGAACAATGAAAGGAGCTGCCATTTAAATATATATTTAAAACTCGATTGTACACAGTCAATGCTATAACATACCAGAAGTTGAGTTGTTTCTGGTTGCTGCAAAATGTCGAGGCAAACTGAGATTTTAAAAGAGTCATTGTCGACCAGTAGCTACGCATTTGCATTCATTTTGGAAACTTCAGACGAGCACATGCGATGCTGTTTACTTTCATTCATGACTAGAAAATACGTGAGTAGAAGGCAAAGGATGAACGATATTGCTCATCGACGCGAAAGAAGAAGAATAAAGAATTAAATCAAAAGTCGAAATGCGCACACCTGCAGGCCTTTAGTTTGGTCGGAGAAAAAGCCACTCATGGCTAAGAACTAGCTAGAGATTCATGCTTTAGTCTGTAGTTTATTGTATATTTACGATACATCAATATAGAGTAAATGGTCCCAAACTGGCAGCGGTAGAATCGATCTGATAAAACTAGATGCGCAGAATATGCATCTAACGACAAATGGAACCCTAGAACATGCTTTTTAGGAATATTTTTGGCATTAAACCTGCGTATAGGGATAGCACATATGCGCCTGATCTTGACATATCATACTACATTTGCAGGCAATATCTCTGATTGCGGAACCAATTAGCAATTACTGTTTTTTGCAAATACAATGCTAAGCAGTAAGTAAATATCATGTTGGGTTTTATACGTTTTCACTAAAAATGCTGAAAAAGCACCATGGCTTTAAGCCAATATGCCAAGTATAAGGTCATATTATGTAAACTGATGTCATTGCTTACGCCTTTATTGACTTGAAGATTACCAGATCATATTTCATTAGCATTGTTTCCGACTTTTGAATAAGAATCTACACCATCTATACCATTGTTATGCACATTGAGTTGATGCCAGTTATGCTGTTTTGTTCATTAAAATCTAAAACTAGGCTAATTCAGTCAAATTGAGTTGTGATTTCTACAGCTTACAGTTATGTGATAGTAGCAAGGAGGCAGCATTTTGTATAATATCATCATTATAATTACACCATGAACAAAACCGGAATAGCGTTCATCTAATATGCAAATAGCCGAGAAATAGTATACGCACAGTCGTATCGGACAACTTTAGTACAATAACCGTCGTGACTGTACCATGATATGGATTACAGTTCGCACACCAGTGACAAAGCTGTTATGCTTTGAGGGTTAACAACGATGTATTAATGAAATAATTGTTTATGCTGTTAACACAGACTGACTCCTCTGAGTTTGATATATACAAATGTTTTTGACAAATTATACCTTATAAGCAGCAATTATAAACCACAAATGCTACATACCAAGAGCAAATTGCACACTGATGTAAACCTTTTTAGTCACCAAATGATCTAGCCACCGACGAATGACACTGCTAATGAACGATTGCCTGCTAATGAGACACTTCACGCCAACTTCAAAGGGGTAATGCTGCAGTCATGGACAAGAGCAAGAGATGTTGAGCTTTCCCTATTCAAAATGTCTCAAATTTTGTCCATTCTCGACTCAAAACCAACATTAAAACATTATTTCTGCATCGAGCTCAACTTTATTGCATCTTGATGCTTTACGGCCTCATTAGCTCCTTCGACAAAATAAAAATGGGTTATATTGATTCAGGTTAAACATTCGCACATAAATCACCAAAGTACATTAACATGCCTGGTAAACTATTCGCTTACAGTAACAAGATGGCATGGAGAATTATTTTACCCCATTTAACTTACAAATATTATGCCAGTTCATCAGTCGTGACAAACGTCTGATTATTCCGCCGCATTTATATCCTCGCAACGTGAATAAATAAATATCCCCAGCTGAAGGCACTGTAGCATGAAACACCTTCAATGCTTCCATTATTATTGAATAACGTGGATTAAATATGTTATCATATTATGTTCAAAAAGTGTTTGCAATATGCGCCACAATCTTTTTATTGCAAATATTGAATTCATTATTATCACTACAGTTTCTTTTTTCGAATGGTGTTGCTTTGTAAAAGAATTAGTCCTTCGAGAACGTAGTCGTTCAAGAATGCAAGAATTTCAATCAAATAAGATATGCTAAGTTATGCTCCTTTGATACAAGAAGCTCAACCTAAAACTGTTGATACCATACCTAAGAATGATTCAAAGCAGAAATAAACAGCGTCATCCGCGGTTTACTTATCCAAGATGCCAACGCAATACACGGTTCGTGCAGGGTAAAAACATATAAACCTTCGATAAACCATCCCTTTGACCTTTATGTATTAGTAAACGTTGATGCATATAAAACCTAACGGGGTGGGGAATGGGATATGAATTTCTGCATTGGATATACATAATCTCACGTTTCATAAATGAATGAATGATTGATGATGTTGCAATTATCAGACGAGAAAATTATTCATGAAAAAACGGCAATGACCGGAAAATAACTTAACCCAGGTTAAATGTCAACGAATATGGTGGTCAGCTGCAGTCAACCACATTTGTGAATTTGCCTTTTTCTTATTTTCCGGTTAAGTTCACATATTTTGCCATATTTGACGTTGTTCGATATCCAAGCATAATGATGGATTATGACGCAGTCAGCTATCTACCATGATAAAGGGTGCAAACATATGATGTTTCCGAGTGATGTAATGGTTGGTACATTCCAAAACACGAGTTATCTAGCGATTATTAAAGACTGTACACTGCACCACCACTATAATAACGTTGCTCTGACAAATTGATAGGACTATATGAGTGGTCTCAATTGCTTTCTCAAACACATTACGAATAAACAGTTCAGACCTTCTAAACTACACCGTGTCTCCGATAATTGGTGCAACTACGCATGCCTCTATCACCAGGGAATAAGTTGTAAGACAGAGCTGTACTGAATGCGCCGCAAAGTGTTAAGTTTATCAATATATAAACAGTGGCCTGAAAACAGAATATTCTACATTTTCAGATTATGTTGCACTTATAACAGTGCATTCAATACGGACAAAATAATATCAAGCCTACAGCTTTGTTTCGTTGCAACATATTGAGCATTTGTGGGAAAATCATATGATTTAGCTGTGGTAATTTGGGATAATGATTCTTATGACACAAGGAAATCTGTGGAAAAAACTGTGATGTTTGGACCTTATGCGCTCTCTCCTGCCTTGCAGAACAATGCCACGAGATGACTTTTTTTGATAAGCCTTCCATGATTCAAATCAATGGTCAGATGAGATTTTTTGAAATATTGACAAACATATGGTGTATGTTCTTAATACTTCTATAAGCATGACTATACAATATAAAAGATTGCTTGCTTCAAAACCTTATTTTGCGCCATTTTAAATATTGCTTTCACTCGTTTTTATTTTTCAGTCAGTACTAGATATGCAATAGTCGAGTGGGAGGCATAATCTTGTTTAATGCACGGGTACCTGCACCGGCTGATGACGGTCACAACCAAACGAATATCCTTGTGCATCGTACTCATATAATAGAGCATGAGGCTTGGAGGTTTGGAACAAATGTTTAATAACTCGGAGCCAACAGTCAACTGCGTTGACGAACGAGGCATTCCGCACACATGGTATGTCAAAATGATTACTACTTTTATGCTATCCAGTCTCTTGGTACGCTATGTTTATCATGATGATCGTTGATATGATAGCCTTTTGTGCACGTCTATGTACTCTTGGCACGTTTACACAGAGCAGTAAACCAAGAATACGACCAATAGTTAGTCTTTTATTGGCTATCATCCTGCATTTCTTATCGTCCCAAGCACTTCTGTTCCCATTTGAAGTTAACATTTATTGACTGACGGAATTGTTACGACAAATACTACACACCCTGTTCAGAAAACCTGGTCTATATCGTCTGGAGATTATACTTCGGGAATATTCAGCAATTATTCACATGATAGCAATGGTTATAATTTGGCTGGAGGTTAATTTGATTTGCATCACTGGCACCAGGTATGAATAACAAGTGCTTCGCGGTGGTAATTAAAGACACAAACTCGTTGTTTCCTTTCCGATGCCTCCATTTACCCTTCATCATCACAGGAATTGAACTATAATGCACTGATTAATTTAATTAATCTCGATCTGTGATAGAACTTTGAAACTTTGGTCAACCAGTTCACAAAGTTGGATAGCGGTCGGCTATTTTGTAAACAGGAACTGACACCCGTCAACACGAATTAAATGGCACGCTCGTGATGCATATAACATGCACCCACAGTCGGAAGTCGGAATCCAAAATAAAACCAGTCATACACAATAATTATTATCGTATCGCACATCAATAATAATTGTCTTATGCTAAAAGACTGACTAATTTGGCGGAATCGACACAGCCTGAAGGTGTTTTTGAATATTTTCATACCAAACGATACATATCATGACACCGGCAAAGAAATGTTATTGGTTGCGTTTAAAAAAACTATTGGCTTTACTAACATCTTTTTATTGTCATAATATGGTTGGAAAAAGCAGTTATATACTGGTATATTCATATGTGCACACATTACAACGCGCACGAGCGCTCAAACGCCTCACTGAAAGTATGACTATATCACATTGTTATTCTGTGTAATATCTGCATTTTCGGAAAACGATCTCTTTTCGATTGGTTTTCATTAATTGTACCAAAGCATCAATCCCACAATGTAAAGATGAGCACCAAAGGTCCCTGTGAATGTGTGTTACACCAACAGTCCATGTGAATAGGGTAATTTGGTTCGAATTTGGTTTCGTACTTATTAACTACAATTACCTATGTTTATGCATATAGAACTGTCTGACAATATCAAGAGTAACCAGCGATCTTGTTCAATGCTTTGTGCCTTAACAATATAACCTATATGTTTGCTCGTATTTTTAGTTTGTATTTATATTTACATGATTTCTGATGTTAGAGACGCAATGCTTGATATAAATTTGAGGAAATGACTATAATCAACCGCAAACAAAGACAATTGATTGGTAAATGTATGTACCGAGGTGTTTGTAGATATAAATGAGCATTTTATCTATATAGCATATTTAAACCAAGCCTGCATATGTTGCACTGGAAAAATAAATCACCCATTTTGCATAGCAACCTGCCATCTGTATTAACTGAATGATGTCGGTCTGTTAGGAAATTGGAATAGGCCCGAATATTTATGAGACATTACCGACGACAGAAGGGCTTTTCTGTAAGCGCAGGAAGAAGAAGTGTGCATTCAGCAAATCCGCTATCATGACGTAGAACATATCAAGGTATCACTGATGTCACTTAATTGAGCGTTTTCAAATCCTTTCGCGTGATAATGACTGATAAAATGGTTAACCCGGTAGTCAATAAAAAAGGCATTATATAGTAAGGAATACATTTTTACAAAGTGTCATGTAAAATCTATTGCTATATCTAACAACAACATATGTTGCCTCATTCGTAGCGCAACAATTTTAAACGATATTCTCTACAATCGACATGATATATAGAATCTAGTCAATGTGCTGAGATATACACTGTTATTGATTCTCCTAAACGAGTCTCCACAATACATGACGGTGTTATCTGGTTGAAATGGCTTCAGTGGGCTGTTGTTGTAGGGATAAATTGTTTCATATAAAATCTGGTGGCTTTAATGATCAATGAAACGAACATGGCCCACCATGATAAAATGGCCCACGATAACGATAGGTTTTCTTTGCGAGGACAGTCATAAGTCTGAAATGAAGTCGAATATCGAGGACATTTTTAAAGTCCCCGATTAAGGCCATTTATCTGCGACCAGGTATTCTATGATAATTTCATTATCAGGTAGATTTAATATGTTTCCAGATTTGCAAACCGCTTATAAAACTGGTAATCTTTTTCACAGCATAAGCTTAAGCATGCACCAAGACCCATAGGCTAAAGTAAGATTACCAATGTATGATACATCTTTAACGGCATTGCATACGTAATATGATTGCATATCACAATTGCAAACTATTGAAAGTAATTAAATCTAGGCTATCAGTCTATCGAAAGCAGTTATTATTAACACCACTAAATGCGTGAAGGCGTTGCTTTTGAATTTGTATTGGTTGCATGAGATGTGAGGTTATCCCAGCTGATTTAATCACACTAACCAAACATATGAAATATCTATTGACAACATAAAGGTTTAAAAATGCATATATATGAAGTTGCGGTACATGGTACCTGCACTTGTTGTTCAGGTTCGCACAAAGATCACTAAAAAACTCAGCTGATTCATATCTCATTTATGCCTGCGACAAAATTCTTACATTTCATAGACACAGGATGTTAGTGCAAGTGCTGTCTGTGTACCTTAAGGTCTTTAAGTCCAATCTAGTTTGCTCTGTGCTTTAAACAGGCTATCTCTGCTACTATTCCCAGGCAGTCGATAGTCATGCACTAAGTACACAGTTTACTATATATATATATACACTGTCTCCACAAATGTAATAGGTCTATGACACTGACAAGTGTTACCTATGATCTGCGATTTACAAATAATAGGTAATTGAGTTATGCACTTCGATGTTCAATCTAATGTCATGGCGTGCCAAGCGGGCTTCTTCCATGGAGGTCTATATTTGTGACTTAAAACCCAATGAATGTGATCGGCACGGTTGCGTGCTTGCTAAAACAGATCGAATTAAACATAACGATTTCATACGCACCAAACCCTCTAGCGCACATATTCTCCATGCTATTGCACAAAATCAAAATAGAACATATCAGAATAACAATGCAATACCCAACGTAATAGCCATCCCACTTTCTCTTTGCGGCTTCGAAATAAAGATAAGGGCTTTACAATACCATGAATATCATACAAAACACAATATTGAACACAAATAGGCCTACGTGTCCCATATACTCTATCAACAGGCTGAATAATTGGACAAAGCGCACCATGCATACCCACAACCAACTGAGTCACAACTCAAGTGTAATATGCTCACACACGATATCATACAACGCGTATGCACGTCTTTTGACACTCTCACAAACACTCATAAACATACACACAATCACACACTCACATATTTATACCCCCGACATACACACACGCAAAAACTGCACGAAAATATTGAAACACACTAAGTGTTACAAGCAAAAAAAACCCCGATTTAAGGCTGATAATGCTACGACAGTATACACTATGTTGACTTGAAGGCTGACTGTCATAGTCATTATTGTCTATATGAAGCTGAAGCATATTGTCATTGCGTAAGCAATTATTTATATCAATTGCTCATATACTTATTACAATATTGGGCTTATAAAAGGCACATTATTCGTTGGTTGTTGAGCGGTTTTAGAGATTGCCACGCATATTTGTATTTGTAGCCGCCAGACAAGAAATAGTTGTGTTTTACTTTCACCTCCGAGATGAATGTCTGTTTTGAGCCAACTTGACATTTAGACGTAGTTGATCATAATGAATCCGCGTAGTAACGCGCATTCAGATGTTGCAACAAATCTAATCATAATATATTACTAATGTAATATAAATAGACCCAATATGACACTGATATAACGATTTTTTTGTGGAAACAATAACCTAGCTACCGACATATGATAAACTGCTAACAGGACACTGGCAACCACTGACGTCCGAATCGACAGGCGCTCCACGAGAATAATGTGGTATCTAGGGCCAACAACATCTAATCTCGCTAATTCCCTAGTTAGACTTTCCCCATTTGAATAATGTTCACGCTATCCCTTGACCCAAATCAAACATAATACATTATTTTCCCTTCGAGGTAGACTTTATTGCATCATTATGTTTATGATGGTAGCAGCTATGGTCAGTCATCAATAGCCTCTTGGACCATTATGACCAATGCAAATGGGTAATGTAATTCTAGATTATTCATGCTCACAAGAATTACCAATTTACTTTTCGCTTAGAGTTACAACGGGGCATAGGGAAATATTTTCCCGAAAGAAAATCCCAATTCACCATCATCTGATTCAATCACAACAGGCAACGCAGCCAAATGGAGTATAGCGTATGAACATATGTTATGCCAGTTCATCAAGCAATAGCCACTCCCAATGTGAAGAAGCTTAAAATTTTTGTTGCCGAAAGATTGACAAACATAAGGCTATCTACTTCAACCTGCATGCCCATACAATATTCAATGTAGCGCCATTTTTACGAACATTATCTTGGACGTTGACTCTGAAATAAGCTTCATATTAATTCAACCAGAAGTATACACGAATGGGCCGCCGTGTGGAAGCATTAATTATTCCAGCGCGTTTCATTCTAAGAACACGTCGAAGAAGAGACTCTATCCCAAAAGCCCTCCGATAAACAAAGTTACCCTGAGAGAGCAGGTGGATTAGATAACACGGTTGCATTGACAACAAGTGAAACCTACCTTATTTACTAAATGATAATGTTAGATAGAAAAGCACAGACCGCCCACTGCAGTGCAGCGCTGACAATCAAGGGAAGACATTTAATACTTGAAGACATTTAACTGATCCAAAGTTAATTACACTGAGGGTCTAGCTGTGGAATATCAAATCTAATTTCATACATGAAGTATGTTGCATTATGTTCGTACATATATGCGCATGAAAGGAGTTTGCAGTGAGTGCGTTTAACAAGCATTAATGGTGAAGATGATTAATGTCTGGGAAAGAATATTTCTGTCTGGTGAAGATAATTACTGTCTTCAGTGGATGTTATTCTCGGAAAAATAGGGGCTCCAAGGCCAACCATTTATGATTGGTCACTGACTAACTAGCCGGGACTAATTAACCACACATTTATTTGTTGAGTTTGTAAGTAATTCTAAGGACTGAAAGTCACATAAGTGCCTACGTGAAAAGAGTAGATCTTTGTAAAAGACTACTAAGCAAAATTCATCATCCATCTGCTGTGATTACTCAAAGCTGTAGAACTGTCACGGGAAGCAAATTAACCGTACAGGTAAAAATATATTTATATCGATAATTTGGCACAAAATGTGACATAAGGCGATACTGATTCTGCTTACATTACAGACGCACAAGATTGTTTCGGTCGAGAATGAGAGAAGATATTGAATCCGTAGTATATAATGCTATAACCTGCCAATATGCTCAAAGTTAAACACCAGCGACGTTTCATTGTGCGGTATGTCTTGTGTGGTGTTATATCATATCTATCTACGATGTGCGTGCCAAAAATAACCCGCCTATATATTTGTAGTTGCCATAAATCATCTCTTTCTCCGAGGGTCTGTCACATAGTAATTGGCACATTAGAAACCCACGTTAATATTTTGCACATGAACCATGTATATATATATGATATATATATATATATATATATATATATATATATATATATATATATATATATATATATATATATATATATATATATATATATATATATATATATATATATATATATATATGCATATATATATATATATATATATTTTATATATATATACTTATATATATATCAATATATATAGATATGTATATATACATTTTTATATATATATGCTATCAGTTTTTTTTATATATATATGTACGTATATATATGTAAATGTATATATATATATACATATGTATATATATGTATATTTATCTATGAATATACAAATGTATATATATAAATTTATGTTTATATATAATCTCTATATATGCATATATATATATACATATATATATATATATATATATATATATATATATATATATATATATATATATATATATATATTAATATACATTTATGCTAGTGACGATGTGTACGAATTGTGTGTGAAGATTTAAGCATGTTATATTCTAACAAAAATCGTAACAGTTTAATGCAGATAATAACTGTTCGTGCGTGCGTGAGATATTAAGAAATGCAAGCCTAAGTCATGAATTAAAATATACAACCTTTCATTCCTGTGTGACAACATGCCGCTATTCTAGCTATTCAGTTGGCTTTTATTTTGCTATAAGGGGTTACTGAAAGCGAATAATTGCATTCCCTGTAACGCATCGCTAAATTGACTAAAGGATACATCCATTGTCACTTGTGTTTAATAATGTTATTAATGTCGACAAGAGGAAATACTAATTCTGTTGATTTCTGCAAGACGTTTTTGAATGCTTTTTTTTTATTTCCTACCATTTATACGTCATGCCGTTCCATCGGATGCAAAGGCGCCCTAAGCTGATGAGGTTGAAATACAATCGACATTGCAATACGCTTACCAAGCATATTTATTACTGATATGATGTGTTGATGGGAACGGGTGGGCTGAAGCGGCATTTGTTTGAGTGGTAGCTTATCTGTATAGATTCATATCTAGCTTCCGGTGGAATGCTTACTCGGAAGCTTCAGTGGAAATAAGGATATAGCATGGAATCAGCGCGTCAAAGGAAAATCATATGAAAATGATTATTTTTTCATTCACCCTCGGAAAGACCCATTAAACATATTTGATGAAATATCCTCGCATTACATTTTATGTCAATAGTGCAGTGACAATATTGCAATGAATCGTTTACAATTGTATTCATAGATGATCAAACGACTATGGATGAAGTAAGATTTAAAGTATTTTATTTGGAAAGTTTGCTTTGGAAAGTTTGTTTTTCTTGGGAGCAATTTAGGACATGGTCACCTTCGATCTAATACAGTCATTAGAATAATGTGCCTCCATAATACAGAAACCCTGTTCGATATTGTATTATCGATTAATTGTATATTGCAAGAATCATTAGCAAACCAAATGATTTCACTTTACGACCTTGCATTTACTTACAATACACATGAAATATAATTATAATGTGCCAAGAGCAAACAACAATAGTTTATAGATTTCACCACAGAGCTGTTTGTGAAACTGAGTTGGTTTAGACACATTTTGTGAATATATTTCTTTTGTTTCCAGACTTTTTCTCACCAATTAACGGGGTGATCGTTACTGCAACTATGTTACTGTTAAAGCTCATCAAACGACCCACAGCGACATTTCCTTCGAACGACTGTATATATCCCTACCAGACGATTCTTGAATTAGACTGGCTGCAAACCAACATCATAATTATTAAACAACTGACACTTAACAATGATTGCCAAGTGCCAAGAAGATCGGGAGAGTTATGGACAAATGAAAGTAGTCAAATAGATCTCGTATTATCAATTGGGAAGCTATCCTTTTCGGTGGGTTTAATCAACTTTACACAGCAACGCAAACATCGCGGAGGTTGCTCACTATCATCGAAAATAGACATTGATGTTTGCCGATATCCTCTTTAGACTGAACAAACACGGTCAACCTTATGCATTCCTTGCCATCTGTTCCTCCAATAAGAAAATATGCAATTACTAGCTGCATGAGGCCACCCGAACCAGGTATTTATATGCACTTATCGGCGCACAGTTGTGCCGATATATCTACAGATTCTCTAATATAAGAACAAAACCGTTGATGATACAACAATTGGGACATATAAACTTGTTCTATTTATTTGGAACAAGTAGACTTTATAAATGTATTATTTTGCTTAAGCATCTATATCAGAAAGAGCAGTAACTATGGTTGTTAATGTTAACGTACCTTACAATATAACGTTTTCTGATATTCAGTTGTTCATCTAGATTTCACCAAACATCACGTTTTCCATTCGCCATGTACGGGGTTCATACACTTCCTGTACACATTTGGAGCGTACTCAAAGAACCATGCATCCCGTAACTTAAACATCATAATGTCAATTAATCATCATAACGTAAGTTCGCGCAACCGCAAATCCACACATGGACATTCTTGAATGAAATGTACCAATGTGTGTGGTGAAGCTAAACGTAACAGACCTCAAGTCAGCTGTATGTTATCGCAATAATTTTCGATTCAATTTTTGCAACCTGCACTACGCAACAGTTTTGCGCAAAGCTAGAGATGCGGCGATGACCAAGCATAATATTCATACTAGCTGTTTAAACCTGTGGTAGCCCCTGTAGTTTCATTGCATTTATTAAGTGATATCTGCAATTAAATTATCATCAAAACCTATTGACCAGGGCTACTTTGAAGGGTATTAAATACTGCATAAAGATGACATTTTATCTTGCATAATCGGGCGGTGTATACAAATTATATTTGCATCGATAAGTAAATATAAAACTATTGTGCTGCATGCGTGCTTGGATCAAACACATATATTTATATACAGAAATAGATAGATTGTTAATGGTCTTTGAATGTAGTATCACTAATGCTGTAATTAATCAAAGAGTTGCACTTGAAAATTCTTACAAGATCCAATGGTTGTGTGGCGTGGACGACACTAACGATATGGACCAGATTATTAGCTTGATTGACGTTTGTTTACCATAGAAAAATTATAACTCAACCAATTTACGACACTATGCTGGTCTTTCCACTGGATTGACTTTCCAAACAATCGTGTTATCGTTTGTACAATACAGATGATGTGCCAGATTATTTCATCTGAACAAGACAACATGCTTGATCCGTAAAATATGTATGTTAACAGTCGGCCATATTGAATAATCTCACAGTCCAACACTCCACAATGTTCTAGAGTGACACCATAGATGAAAAATTTACTATATTGGAACTGTTCACTCGAGAACAGAGAATTATTTATCCAGGCGTTCACGAGCCTCAATTGAAAAGAACGAATGCCTTGCTATATCACATGGATATCTTTGACTACAATAAGCTGTGGGCGTGATCCATTCATTGGCATCAGGATAAATGTGAACCACCATCTAAGTGTATCGTCTGATTTAATCCCACTTCGGCACGGGAAAATTGCCATTTTACCGGATATATACCTGTTTCGTGCCATGCATTGTCATTTTTCTAATTCCGCTGAAAAATGCATAATGTCAGGGGTCGTGTCCGAGCTATAATTGGAAAATTGTTGTCAAGAGCAAGTGGAAAAAAGCACCAGTGAAAAATATGCTCACCAGCAAGAGAAACAAACTGCGCCACGGTTTTCCCAATGTTTGATCTATTTGGAGATTGCCATGGATACCCAGTGTTCACAATGTAACTGTGCTTTATCGATTGTCCGTTCGCTGCACGTGGGTCTTGACGTCTGATTCTTTTGATCCGTGTTGATTGATCACTGCCATTCTTAGTCGAGTAAATATCCTGCACATCATATTGTTCCATTATTATGGCAAGCAATATATCAAAGTGTACAGATGTAACACCAAGAGAGGTGCACCTAATCAATACATTGACCTAGTATTCTATCAAGTGATATCCCAGACCCACTGACAGAAGCTGTGACGCAACCAATAGCGTAGTAACATGCACATGAAATAATTGTAAGTAGACTGTGTTCTTTTTTTTGGTTGAAAATGGAGGTAAAGAAACATAAGGACGGCATGACACAATATGTATGTGTATGAAATGTGCATCTGCAATAATTCACATTAAAACAAATGCAACTTAAGGTTGCATTGGGCTTAATTTGCTGACTCAACACAGGAGCAAAAAAAACGTTAATATGAGGCAATGAGATTATATAACTCGTTGCGCGACATGGGTCAAGTGGGCCAAACACAAGCATCACCCTCATTTCTCACCGTCACTACGCCGCCATCGATGTTCGTTCTCTTAAGACTGCCTTAGTGTTGATTGATGAGCATGTAGGATTCAGTGGGTGCTTCTGTGCTATTTCGTTATCATGTGAAGCAACCGCCGACAGTACTAGACCAATGTGCTTTAAAAGTGAATAATTTACATACTGGTCATAATGTCATGTTTTGGGGTATACGATTTACATATTTCGCATTCGCAATTTCCTTCACAGCCTAAACAATTGATCGGATGGCTACAACAATTATGTGAATGTATAGTACAGATATCGATTGGATTTTACCCAATCGAATACTCCAAATTATGTTTTACCGGAGCGGACTGTGTTAATGCTTAGCTGAGATAAATTGCATGCATTTCAAACATAAGTTTTGTACAGAGCCCACAAAGCAATGTCAATCACACGAGCTGTATCTGCATTATTGATTTAGTAAAAAGATAACAACTGACGGGATAGTGTCTGTCTCTGTGTCGCTTTAGACCCTAGAGTTCATACAAGCATGCCATAATCAATCAATAATGCGCATGTGATGCGTGCCGGAAACGTCTTTTCTAACGGGACCATAGCACGAAAAGGGGACATTTACAATATTTGTAATTTAGTAAATAAGTCACTGCTTTGTCCCTTGTTGGCGCATGGGATATGGTGAAAGCTTGTACACCCATTAGCGCACAATATGCCATATAAGCTGAACGTATCAAGCTCTTATACGAAACGGTTTCTGTGCTTCGAAAACGTTAAAGGCTTTTGAATATAATTCCATCGATTAGACGTGAAGGTTGGTTTATGGTGTAGAATGAATGGCACTAAGTTCATCGTATGATCTGTCTTAATAATTGTCCTAGTGTGCTTTATGACAATTTTACGTCTTCAAAGGTCGTTGTAAATCACTTGAACCTATACACTATAGCTTTGGCTGTTGCATGATCCACTGCTATTCAGACTACTGGCCTGAAATCCGATTAACTCTACTCTGCAAGCAATTGTTCTGGTTGAAACAGGAGCCCAACTTTTGCTTTCGAGGTTTGAGCCCAGCTGTTAGCCGCTTGTATAATGCTAAAGATAAGTTAATATAGCTATGGGTCAAGTTACAACAAAGCGGCGGTGTTTGAATGACTCCCCATGCAATATGTTAAACACAATGGAGACCCACAAAGGGCCATGCGTTATACGCGAGCTGGATCAGTGATTTACGAAAAATGCAGAGGCTTAATAGCCAGAGAGCAGTTGTATAGATCATCAATCACAGCTAAACATCCTTTATTAGGATCAAACACGCTACATCGTTTTTTCTTAACAACACCATCCATAAATATAATTCACAAATATAACTGGCGAAATCTCACCTCCCTACTTCACACCTCCCTACTTCGTTTTATCGCTCTAATTTGCCTAAGATTTGCCCAATTATCCTGATTTTTATTTGACAGCAGGGTCATTCAGGGTAGGCAGCTCATTGACGAACAGGGAAGCAATTCTGGGGCACGGAAACCAATAGTTATCATACCGTAACTCTTGTATTAAAAGAAATATATTCAACCCGCCTGACAAAAAGGCGTTTTACTGCATCCATCACTATTTACTTGTTTAATACCAAATATCTGCACAGAACGCATAACACGGCAGACTGTGTATCTCAAGTCTTCCATACACCGCAGTTGCGGAAAGCGGATTCCCTTTCTACTGCTTGCCGCGTTATAACATGTATCTCTCTGATACTAGATATGGGTGTGATTCTGCACCGGAGCAGTTTGATAGATGTGAAGCATCATCTCCGTGTGACCTCTAATACCACCCTACGCTGCTGTTCAGAATGAGTGCGAGATAAGACACGTTTTATTCCTAAGCACATTAACTTGTACCATTGTCAATTTGTGCCTGGTTCATTTTGAGGCATGCTAAAAAAATTATTATTGGGAGCTTCATTGTTATCTTTTCAATTATTTCCACATATGGGAATAACATTAAACCAAATTGGCATATCAGAGTGTTCCTTTATTGTGTCGACCAATAGATCGAATTAGTACAATTGCATATAATCAATGCATGTATATGTATGCAGGTTAATGATTGGCATGTTTAAATTTCGTTATTCCCTTGACATCCGAACCCATGTTGATGTCTCAAAATTAAGAATACTCCCTATTCATCCTTTACAGCGGACAGCCATTGAAGTGCAGCTTACGTAAATTACGGGCACTGAAAGAAATAATTGTTTGTATACACATTGGTCTATTCACGAATAATCGGGAACTCATTTGTTTTCCCTGTCATCATTAAATGAATGCTCCGCAAGTGCCAGTGTTCCCGATTATGTGGCTAAATGCGACATTTGGAAGAGGAAACATAACCTCATTTGTTCCAGCTAAATGCACCTCACCTCAGGGAGATTTTATGACGTACTGCGGTTATATTCATATTAATTGGCCATGCAATCGCTTCAGTAAGCTTAACAAGGAGCCGCTGTGGTCCAGCTGATATTTACGAGCAGTCCGAATGCTTTCCCCCTTTCCCAAGGTTTTATAAACAGATAAAAGTGATGGAATATTCTCTGTCTCTGTGTTGTTTAATGATCTAGAGGCAACGCCATGGTGTTTATAAAACTCAGTGCCAATAACAAACGAGCGTGAGAAGCATGATACTTCTGTTAGTTTGTCTTATTAATGCCAGCCGGATATGCATCTTCTAACGGGAAGATGCAGCATTTAGAGCTCACAATAAAAGCGTTTTCATGATCTGATGCATTGGTATTGTCGAAATCGATTGTCAAATTCTTGTCTGTGCGTTCAGGCGGCATATATTAGAACCATGAAAACCTACCACTTCAAAATATGTCTAAAAGCTGATCATATAAAGCTAAGAACAGAAGGGCATGGACAACGAGATGATTTCTTGGGGCGTCTAATGCCCAACATAATTCAGGACACATTTGCTGATTAAAATTATTATTGAATTAGATTTAATATTTCATTATACTCACAAATGGCTTTGTCATTGTCATATTTCAGCAGGATCAGCAGCTTTGTCATTGTCATATTTCAGCAGGATCAGCAGCTTTGTCATTGTCTTATTTCAGCAGGATCAGCAGCTTCGAGGCAATTAGAATGCATACCAGATGAAATTCAATGTCTATGAATCAAACGTGGAAACTTCAACTTCAATTGCCTAATTCCAATTCTTCGGCATGCTTTGATGAATACTTATGGTGGGGGAATATGATTATTTCAGTTAAATTCAAATTTGATAAACTCCTGGTAATCACCTACTCTATTGGTCTCTCCATATAAAATAAACCAACACTGACTGTGTTAACATGGTGAAGTGCTGAAAACGAATTTAAGCAACTGGGTTTTCAGACAAGCTACATCATAAATGCATATACGTTAGGCCATATACGGATAAAACTTATATTGTAACAGCGATTCCGAACGCTCACTGTGCCTCATCAAATGGTTAATTCTTAGTGACATTTTATCATCGAACCACACAGCCACATAGCCACAACAGCTGTGGCTGCGTTTAGTAAAGCGACATAACCATTGAGGGAATGTTTGTGTATCCTGGCACCAGACTCAATTAGCGAGGGATATTTGTTCTATGTAGTTGGCGTTCTGTTATCAAGCGGTCGTTTACTCCATCCACCGGTCGTATACCCTAACTTTATTGTGCTCCTTGCATATGAGTACTATCATAGTTAGAATGGCATATAAACAGCTCATTACTGTGCTGAACTGCAAGTCGGTGCTGTTCATAAGATGGCACTACTGCTGAGTGCGAATTCCGTTTAATTTTGCTAATAAAGGAAATGGATGATAAGACCAGACGTTATACGAACCATAATGTTTCACTATTGGTGCATTATGATTCTTACTAGAGTCATTAAGTAGTAGAAGGTTTCGTTTTACGCGAGTATAAACAACTTCTATGATAATACATATACATAAACTGTCACTAGTGGAGGTGATTTCTTGTTCACTAACCCTTTCATGAAACTGAATCATTACATAATTTCTACATTATTTGACTATGGTTTGGTGTATTTCACTAATTTCGAAACATATTCATCTCCTTGACCATATAATTGTACAGGAGGGTTTTGTTCCTTAGTTGAAAAATTATAATCCCATTCAAGTTTCATAATCTTAAAAGCATAACATGTCGTTTTCATGCGCACTTCCCTGTTTTACGAGGTCACTCTACAATATGAATCCTGATTTATCGTGCTGCCACTAGCCGAAGATACATTTTCGTGAATTGGTTGCCTAGACTTGGCTGGGGAGGAGAGGGGGAGGGGGAGGTAGATAACAAGAAGCAACATTACAGTGTCACACTTTCTGCTGTATAACTTGTTTATTATTTCCCAACGAAATGTTGCCTGATCGATGGCCAAGTGCGGCTCTGTTTCCATCCTATTGTGCTGTTTACCGTAGGCCTCGGGTGTCTGCAGTTCTTTGTTCAATTCATATTCTTATTCTTATTGTCAGTATAAAACTTAATTCATCTGACTCTGCAGACTTAGACTTGAGTCTGCCAATGACAACCTGGCGGTATTTTATTAAACTAGGTTGCCATAGTGTCATCTGACGAACGGTTCACTTATTAACACGCTGATCATATTAGGGCCGTGTTTTTTGGTGGATGAAATATCCGTATTTTGTAGCCAATAAAGTGACTAAAATGGGAAGAGCTTTTTAATGTCCTATGTGATTAGTCTGGCGGTTCTTGCTGCTCACCTTGATCGAGAGGATGAAGAGCATCAATGAACAGACTGCCGCTTAATAAGTCATCATTTACAACCCAACTGCGAAGTGTGTTTGAATGAACATGTGCCGTGGTACAGCATAAGATGACACATAACACGATGAATCATCATAGACAGCAAAGTATGAAGGCGACTGATACGCTATACGAATCCGCAACCATTTACCTTAAACAGCAATAACTGTGTCAGCCGCTCGTTTCCAATCCCAATTATATGAGTTATCCCATTTATCTGCAGTCAACAGGTCTATATAAAATAACATAAATTGTTTTGTTTTAAATAATCACTACATGTAATGTATTTTAAACTATTACATATGTAATTCTTTGAAATATGTAAGACTGCTTTATTGGGTAATTTAATAAAATCCACATCAATGGAAACCATAAGCTGTATATTCCCTGAAGTAGGGTGGAATTATTTTGTGCAACTACTTTCAACCCGTCTGATATGCACGCTCATTTATTGCTACCAATAGAATTGCTTTCAGGTTCGCAGATATTATGTTATTACCTCATAGAATATGATATATGTAATATATGGTTCTTACAAATGGGAATAGATACGATTTACCTGATTAAGCGTCCGCCTCAGGAAAAATGGGAAAAATAAGGGAAATGTAAGTGAATGATGAGAAAAAAATATAAATGCAAAAATTATCCTTGGGCAAGTCACCACAAGCTGATTGACTGGACCAGGCCACCCCAGCCCCTCTAAGTAAAGATATATTGTTTAATATAATGCTCTCTGTCTCTGTGGTGTTTCAGGACATCATTGCATTCTTTAAAAGAAGTCATAATCAATATATAATGCGCATACGTGGCATGATTCTGTTGTTTGTTTCATCTAAGCGTTTCGGAAACGCCTTTTCTAACGAGACCATAGCACGTGAAGAAGCCATATTTACAGATCACAAAAACATCATTTGTGATGTGATTGATTATTATTGCTATAACTTGACCCTTTGTCAACGCGTGGTAAGTCGGGATGTGGTGGGGCTGTTATCATCAACCATGACTTTTAAGCTGTCCTCGTTCTGTGGTTGACGACACATATAAATACAACAGCAAGTTTCCAGTTTGAGAATGCATGTGCATAAAAATGACTCCAAAGGAAGTGATTTCACGTTCTCAGATATAATGTTATTAACTAAAGCTTAGCTTAGCTATAAACTCTTTGTCCGAGACCTTCTCATGTTCCTGCCAAGCCAACAAAAGTCTACCCCAATCCATTTCCCCCGCTCCAGACAATCATTGACGATCCAAAAACAACAATTGACTGTGCGGATGCTGTGAGAAGCGAACTGTTTTCAATAGGTGTATTCCAGACTGGGCAATCTATCAAGGTGACGTTAATTAAAAGTGTACTTGTTATTTTCGCTATTTATAAGTACATGGTGCGACGTGTTTTGGCAGCGGAAATGCTCTGCGAAACGACATTCTCCCCGCTCTCATCAATCGCAGTGACGTCACCCCAGTATTCCGAATATGCTATTGTTTGTGTCACGGTAGCTCCACCTTATGATTGCAGTGTATAATAATTAGGGTCGATAAGGCGATCACCGTAGAGCCAGCCACTCTTTGCGTGTCTATAAACTCTCTGATATAATTCCTAATATATCGGTCTGCCTCAAGCTTTATACCGTCTTTTATGATCTGGTTACCCCAACAATATAGCTTTGTCACGCGTTTCACTTAATGTGTTGTTTAGTGTGTCCCAAATGGTACCTGACACATAGACCAATGCAATGGGTAGTAATTCCTAAGACCAAATAGTTAATAATAATCTAACTATTATTAACTATTTGGTCTTAGAAATTACTACCCATCAATCGTGTATGCAAATTATGAAAAACAGCCCGACGCGAACACATCAAATGAGCTTATCGAGAGCAATGATTTCATAAATGTTTATAATCAGTTCCGTGGTAATTCACCAAAAATACGCGAAGTTGTAGCTAGTGAGTTGCATAAGTGCCATCAAGCTAATGTAATCTTCTCATACAACTATATAGATTTGATGGCTATAAGAAACACTTTTATCCGTATTTACGCAACTCAACCGACCCTCTTAGCGTGATAGCAATACAAGAATATTCCAACCAAGCGTGAATATATTTGACTTACATCAACCAGTCATCCCTTATCAAATGATTACGCCGACGTCCACTTAATTAACAAAATGTGACATCTTCCAAATGTTCAATTTAGAGTAACCGCTATGTAAATCGAGGGCTATCATTTGGAATCCTCTATGTTGATGGATGGAACACCATTGAATCAAAAGGTGAACTGTTGCATGTACGGTTTCCGGATTATCTTTCTTTCAATAAACACCATATTGATATAAATAGCTTTTAAAAGTACAAATTGTTGACCATTAACACCTCCATTACCGTTTTCGTGACTTCACGAATGGTCTTCTGTTTGTCGCTTATCCAATATCTGAGGAAAATAATGATCTGCAAATTTATCACGAATTGCTCCTGTGCAATTCCTAGATACATCCTTATCACTATTCATCTATAAGCACCGTTTACAAATTGAAACGTCACAATTGACAGTTACTTAAAATGAGAAGACGTATTGTCTGTTATTTACAGCTTATCCACTTGTGTCACGTTCACATATTTTGAGGCCAAGCTCAGGATCAAATAATCATGATGAGAGCGCCCACAAATTGTATGAATTCAAATGACCTGGGGCATTTACTTCGCCCTCATTGTAAAAGCGTATACTGCGTAGATGTGTATGTCCTTTCCTATCCAGCACCGGTGCTCTGTACTATATGCGTTTCTGCACAAGTAATCTTTATTCAGATTGTATTTCGCTGGATGATGCCGAATGGTGCAATTGAGAATGGTATTCATGTTTACGTAGTCACCTGGGAACAAATAGGCTCAATTGGAACTATTGATGTAAGAGCCAGTGCAACCCTTATGACAATGACGTGGACAAGTTATCCATTTCCAGCTGCTGTAAAAATGCGCCTGTAGCGATCTTTGTTTTGCAGCTTTTAGGGTACCTAAGGGAATATAAGCTGTAACAGCTACAATAATGTCAGATTGATTGCATCGGGATATTAATCGGTAGACGCTCGAGGGTTTTGGTGGCAATTGATTACAATGGTGAACAATTGAACTGTGCAAAAGGTTCACAAAGCTGGTGTCGTAATGCGGTATCGTGTAGCGGGTACACAAATGAATTGCGATTGTGTTTTTCTGATGAACACCGTTGATGTGATCGGCACAACTCGCATGATAACCCAATATTGCGCGTTTAATATTTACTACAAAGTCATCTCAGTATGCGGTTGCCCATTTGTTGATACAATTTGTACGAGAGGTTTGCAAGAAATATTATACATATACGGAAAATTCATTGATATATCTGACAGCTAATGCCTAGCATGTAAAATATTATATAGCAAAGCTGGCCGAGCTAAAACGGCCGATCTATTTCCGGCCAATTTCCGCGGTTTATGACTAACATAGTTGCATGTGCTTGACGTGCATTTAGCTGTTATATAAAACCTGGAATGCATCAAAACCGGAACTGGCAAATATTTATTCCCTCTGGATAGTTTATTAATTAACATCATTAATGCACCAATCGTTAAGCGCACAAGTCAGGAGCAAGATAACGCACAAAACTAAGAAAACAAGTGGCTTGGACTTTTCAACTACAAACATTTGAAAAGCAAACGGGAGATTCTACTATTGACCGTCTTATAATTTCATCCATTTGTAAGCTCTGTCTACCGATAATATATATATATATATATATATATATATATATATATATATATATATATATATATATATATATATATATATATATATATATATATATATATATATATATATATATATATATATATATATATATATATATATATCTATATATTTGTATATATATTTTATATATATATAACACCATATTTATATATATTTATATATATATATACATATAATAAATATCTCTCTCTCTCTCTCTCTCTCTCTCTATATATATATATATATATATATATATGTGTGTGTGTGTGTGTGTGTGTTTGTGTTTGTGTGTGTGTGTTTGTGTGTGTGTGTGTGTCTGCATGCGGTAGCTATCGTATAACTGTGGTCGACAAAAGTGAGAGTGGGTAGACATATTAAGACGAAAACGATGGCCTACTATACACATTTATGCGGCATTGTGCTCTGTGTCGAAAATGCTACATAGTGGCTGATTGTATTAGATTATCTGCTGGCTTGCTGGCTGGCTAATGACTACATCAGATGAATTATTACTGTTCACCATAGCTGTTGTGCTGCAGAAGTATTATGAGTCGAAAACCTCGCTAGTCGGCAAGCAGGTGAAATATAATCACACATCGAATCCCCGCTCCGTTCACCTACCAATGTGTATGGCTGTAAGTCCAATATAATCTGATAAAGCACGGAGGGATTTAGAAGGCTTATTGAAATGTATGTGGGAAATATTGTCGATTATGTCATCAATGCGACAATATTATTTAGCCTCGTCTGAATATGTTTGAATGCTGCTTGTTGCATCATGGCATTGCATGACCCTATGCAAAACCCAATTATCTACGCGCGTATTCGCAACATTAGCATGCAATCCACCCTGGAGTTCATTAGATAAAGGACAAAAATGAGAGGTAACGCTTGTCAGTACACCATGCGTTAATTGTGACAGAAAACACCATATCAAGCGATATAATGACTTTAATGTCGGTACGCTGTGCCACTTAGTAAAGTTGGAGCCCCTGCTAGTTTATATAACTTCCTTCAAAAAGTTCGATTGTAATGAGTTCGGCAGTCATCCCCGACTTGATGTACTCAAGCAACAATCACTAGTCCGCTCCGTCGCAATTTTATAATCTCGTAGTTTGATAAAATATAATTTATAAATAAACACTGAGCAGACGGCTGCACTCCAATTCATCCGTCGATCGGTACATAAGATGGGGGAACAGGCGAAGTCGGGAAGAATGATTGAGTGAGCCAGTCCGATCGTGAGTGCCTTCGTGTCCGTCTACTAATAAAGCATTCAGACATGTGCGTCACCAGGAATTTAAAGGTGCATTTTTTCCCAAAAACTGGCATGCGGGTTTTTTGCCCCATTTAATAGAACAACTCTTTTGGAACCCATATAAACCATTTTGCGGACTGGTTCAACGCTATATCGTCGATTACACCGCATCGAAATCTGTGGGTCACACCCATGTTTACAAACATGAGCACATGTCGATGGGAAAATGACGCATGCGTATTAAAGGGGTAATTTGTTTACAACACATAGTCGTGACGTCACGCGCAGCGAAGATTCGACAGAAGGTGGAAACGCAAGCAGCCGAAATGGTGAGTCTTTTGATTCCTACATTTCTTGTATGACTTCTTTGATTGGAGTTTTTGAATGTAATATAAAAAAAAACCCGCCTCAATATAGTGAACACTATCGGTACAATAGATTACCGTAAGTTTAACAATAAATAGCGTTACACCTGCGAACATACCCTGGGCCTGGGCCTGAGGTAGCCCTACAAGACGTCCTATATATTCGTTCGACCGGTGCTAACCCTGAGGCTGTGTATGTTCAAGCGTAATAGAAAAACGATATTCTTGACTTGTCTGTCACGTTTTAGAGTATAAAGCCACGACACTTGTTCGAAGCAAACTATTGGAATATTCCTGAATGAACTCATAAATTGTATTATAAATCAAGGGTCTGGGGTCTCCCTCAGGGCGTCTACGTTATCTGGTTATAGTGAACTGAAACAGGGATTTGAACTGGCCAGCCGGCAGCTTTCTTCTTTGTATACATAAACCTTACAGATAAGATAGCGCCAGCCAATGCAAATATCTGTGTACTGAAACGTCCGTGCTAGGAGTTTGGGGTGGTGTGAATCATCGTATGGGTTTGGACAAGGGACAGTAGAGGTTTTGGAGGTTTTGGTTGTGATTTGGGTTATTTTAAGTTTGTTGCAACCCACTTTAATAAGACTTATACGCATTGTTAGATTTTGTGTCTATAATTGCCTACTTTAACACCATGCAGGTGTTGTTGAAGCCTTGGATAGCTGGAATAAATTTGGTGAAATTTAGTGACAGAGATGACCTTAAATCTGTATTTTTTACAAATTGGTTTTGGCTGACTTTTGCAGGCTTTTGGCTCAAACACAGTAACATTATTGATTGAATTATTCGTGTCATGTTCATTTATTAATTAAATTGAACCAACCCACTTTCAAATTTAAAGGAAATCGAAACGCCAAGAAGGGGATCACGTACAAAAAGAGGCAGTGCAAGGGGTCGTGGTACAGATTCTGATAGCCTGTGTGAAACTGAGGTTGGTTCCTATATTATTTGAATTAGATTTTTATCACGGGTATTTTATTGAACTCAATACATCCATTATGACTGAGAAGGATGTGTTTAATGGTTTGAAGTTGTTCACCATGACACAGGTGTCCAAGTCGGTGGAGGTTGCAGACCAGCCCGAAGAGGTGGCAGAGGAGCCCCACCTTCTTCAAACAAGGTACTATTGGGCTTGCCTTACCTAACTGAATCACTTTGTCAGTAAATAGGGGGTCCCATGTTGGACCAAACCATATATTTCTACTGGTTCTCATTTGTTTGTAGACCTCGACAGGCCGAAAGCGAGTCAATCTTGTTCGCAGGGGCTACCTTGGCAACACACCAATAACTAACCAGGCCCTACAGCAGAGTAGAGTGGCTGCTAAATCTTTAGAACTGTCACGGAAAGAGAAGACTTTTGATTACTCAATAGTATTTTCAGAATTTTGTGCGATGGGTGGATTCGGATGGGGTGCGGCAGCTGCTGGTTGATGGTTGGACAGACATCCACAGTTTGCGATTACAATCACCCGACAACCCACACCGCCAAAAGAAGGATTCCACCCTCCATCAACTACCACCTCACCAGACTGGTGCATCTAACTTCAATGTAGGGAAATGCCTACCCCTACCCCTGTGGAGCGGCAATGTTGCACCAACAGCCCAGAATTAGCACATATGCACTACCTCAGATGGAAGGAGTTGTGCTTGACCCGATGGTCATTGAGGTTATTAACAGGTACGGGTGGACTTGCTATGGGAGTTAGATGCGGTTGTCGAGGACCAAAAAAAAAGATGCTTAGACACGGCGCCTATCAGCAATTGGTTCTGTGAATTCATGGCTTTTTGGGGGAGTGCAACACGAAGGTAACTCCCTCCTGTTGTGTGTGGAAGATCAGAGACCTCTTCCTTGACAAGTATTGACAGTATACAGGCTTAATACAAATTAGGTTTTGGTAATATACTAAGCTTAAATGTTTTAATTAATTATTTTAATCAGGAAATATCTCAATGTTCTGATTGGTATTTTTGTGTGGATTATATTGATAAGTCCCAGTATTGAAATTGCCTAGTCTCACAAAACATGTGGTATTATTTGTTCTGAACATTTTTGTTTCAACAATCTCATAATTTATTTGTTTCATGGAATGAGCATTCATATGAAAGTAAATTTTTCGTCTCTCAAACACAGAAGAAAAGAATTATGCACACATTATTTTGTCAATTAGTCATGACACGTTATCTTAAGATTTAGCTTTTTAATGTTCATAATTCTAAGCCTGACATTAAAATGAGTTCATGTATTATTTATTTGCCAATTCCATGAGTTCTTCTATTACAGTTTCGATTGACAGACAAAAGAATGTGATTAATAAATGATTTGTACTTTTCAACAAAAACAAATTCCCAAATCATATTTTTAATCAAAACGAGACACCTGCAACTCAACTGTTTCTTGGTTAGATGGCCTTGGCACACGAGCAATATTCAGACTGATGTTGCGGGGTCATCAGCAAAGCGTTGTGGGTGTTGTTGTGATTGCTGTTGCATTGCTTGGGCCTTAAGTTTTCTGTCATCATATCTAGTATATGGGTGTAAGTCTTGGCCTCTTAACTCGATGACTTAATTGTTGAAGCGAGTGGTGTACCTGTAACACAACAAAATTGCATTATATGGCAAAATAGCTAGAACGCATTGCATGTGCGACATCTGTATTTTGTTTTCTGATAGGTCATTTAGTCAGTGTGTAGTTGAGTGGTCGATTCAATACAGGCCTATTCGATAGCAGGGTATTCATAATAAAAAGAGTGAAAAAGATTACTTACATGTCCAGCAAAAAACTTAGCAGCTTCTTTTTTGGTCAAACTCCTCACTTCCCTGAATGCCTATCTTAAAGAGACCCTCGTGTTAGACCGCAGCTGGTCTAGCTCACGCGTCCTTCTCTTAGTTGTTTGATCTGTTAATAGCTTCTTACTCCTTCCACCTTTTCTTCGTTTCTTGCTTGGGTCGTCCATAATCGCAATGAAAATAGCGCAAACTAATCATCCACCGGCGACGAACGGCACAGAGTGATGACGTTTCTGCGCTTCCGGAATTAATAATACATGAGCTTCCAAATAAGGGATATTTTTGACCGGGCTTGAAAAATAAGAACTGAAAGTTTATTTAAGATCAACAAGAAATATATACGGTCATTCCAACATTGGATTCTGAATATCAGCACCATTTAAGATACTCTTGCATTTAGCAACTTTTTTTCGATTAAAAATCGAGTGATTTTTTGATGAAATGCACCTTTAAATGACAAATTCAAGTTTTGGAAATAATTACCTTTATGAGATAAACAATGTCAAACCTCAGTTAACAACATAAAGGCGGTTATATGAAGGAGAACCTAACGGGATACATCCGCCAAATACCTTATTGTAAGACATCAGAGGAGTTTCATGATAATAATTTCTAAATTCCGGACAAAGTATGATAACCTTGGAGCGGTAATGATAGTGAACGCTGGCCTTCGTAGATCGTCGCTTCGTTTAGCCTTTGGATAAGATAGATTGTGCACATGTGTGGGAACATAGAGGATAGTATTTTCTTTGTGAACACTGTATCAGTGTGAACGCGAGTCGACGAAAGTGATATCTCCATGTCAATAAATGTAACTCCTTCACCAGGTGGGATTAACAAGTTATGCTCCCTGGATCAATTCCAGCCGTTTTTTCTTCTTCTTTGTTTAATAACAGTCCTCGCTGTTGCCTGAAATCAAGGATGCCGCAAACTTCACTTATAATTGCTAAAAATTAGAATATATAACGTCTGAGAAGAGGACCATAGCATATTTATACGCTCATCGAGATATGAACTGGTCATGCAGGAGGGCAGATACCAGCATGATAGCTTTGAAGCGAATATAACTGAGGATGTTTCGGTAGTTATCCACTAGGCTGTTGATCGCCATTTACATTTACGGCCAGATACGAATCGCCAGCATATGCGCCACGGTGGCATATAACATCAAAAGGGAATATTCATGATTACTGTCGGATGCAGATGATATATGCGCTGTGACAGATAAAACGCTGAAATAGTATTTGTAGAACTGATACCACGAGTCAGCGTTCAGTTTTTCAAATTCCCATTAATTTCGCCGAGTACGAATCTTTTTAATGCAACGAATACTCGCCTAAAATAACATTGGGGATTGGAAAGCAATCCCATTTACATTTTAACAGCAGATAAGGTGTCCGAGCTGAATCATGTTGAATGCACCCTATCGTGGTATCAGCCTGGGAAATTATTCATCCCCGTCATTGTGAGGAAGTTAACAGAAGGCTGTACACTATATTGCAATATAGGTGTAATAATGATGGGTGTTCCTGAGCAGACATGTGTGAGTACTTTATCTCTCCAGACGTGTAAAAAGTAGTGAAAAGTGTACTAACGTACGTACGTGCTGTGTGGTGTAACAATAACGGTCAGAGTTAAGAACAAAATGCAATAATCGATATCAAAGTGAGCGCCATTAATCAGTATAATAGTAAAGAAGCTCATTTGCATATTCAGCAGCATGATAAACGTGGAATAAGACATACCTAATGCGATATTCGGTTCAATTGCAAATGCCTTTCGCTGTTCTTCTTCATAATGGCTAGTTACAACACTGCAATACAATTGATGTATATTAACAATCACAAAACAGCTGATATAGTATCTGTTATTGTTTGATATTAAAAGCTCCATCTGCAAAGTAGTGATTTTTTGATGGCATGCTCTCTTAGAATGCACTATTATTGTTTACAGCAGTTTGTACACATACATACCGACATGGATGAAAACTTCAGCTGAGCATAATTCTCAATTGATGATAGGAAAAAGCATTCCCGAACGCCATGACATAACACAAAATAACTGACACGCCACGAACATAAATGAAGGTGCCTTCTCTAATATACCCCATTCATTCACCAAGCGCTTATAAAATGCTTCATACGTGCATGCTTTGTGCACAGGAAGATGATTGCGTACCTGCATTGCTGCTGGTTAGGTTTTAACTACTAGTGATTAGTAACAGCTAAGTGGGTAGTCCGCTGATTGGCAGCACACAAAAATAACTGTTAGAAGCTTAGGTCGTAGAAAGACACGGACAACACCCATGCTATTATAGTTGTTGCGGTGCAATTTTATGAAGATACACTACTTTACAGATATTAGATACAAAATACGGTATTGTATAAAGCAATCGGATCCGCACGGGCCAGGTTTATAAATGGTTTCTAACGCAACAGGCACCAGGACCCTGGTGTTTGAGGATGTTATATATTATTGTTGGGCGTCACGATTGCATCATCTGGGTATACCTAGCGCTTCCAAACCAACCAATACATAGTCAATAGAAATGGCCTCACACGAGTAGCCTTGTATCATGTCAGCGATACTTAAAACAACTGTGCAATTCAAACTGTGAAATAATCATGCTGCGTTATTTAACTTATTGAGAAACATACTGTAGCAAGTGCAGCTTGGCGCATGCTATAATATATGGATTATTGAATTATTTCATCAACCATTTGAAAGAGTATAACTGTTCTCGATTTTGTTACGCTCAAATTGTAACAGCAGTGTACATCACGCGACAAGTTGATACCGACTGCTATTTTATTAGAATAATCGTGGCAACAAAGAATTTGAGACATTCAATACAAGAGTAGGACATTCGAAGTTCATTCTCTACTTATGGGTTGTGTATGCAGCAAAATAGCCCACACATTATTCGTGTATAGAATAGAGCTCTTCGGGCGTCGGTAATGTGTACTTAATATGCTGGTGGATGACAAGTCCATACCGGACCCACGTCCACGCTTTGCAACATAAGTGGTTTATCATTTAGAGCAACATGGGCAGCGCAATATTTGTATTTGAATTATGTGAATAAATAATCCACACCATTGTTATTGAACCCAATGCAAAACGGAAAAGCAGTTAAGTCGTGCAACAACCGCTCAAGTCCCTTTGTCTGTGTACAGCATCAATGATATATTCGAACTGTGACTTTAACTGCTTATCCTGTCTACGCGATATTGCAGCAGATGTTTATATAATGTGAGCGAGAATTAGGCAACAGAACAAGCATGTGCAAACGTACCTTTCATTGTACGGTTCAAGTGCGGTTCTACTAGCGTGTCGATTAAGATACTGGTGTTTAAAAGTAATTGTAAAATAATGACACTACATCCGACTGAATACATCACATAAGATTTCATTTGGCAAGTACCAATTTCATCGGGCGATATAAAGGTTAATGATATAACTAGAATCGTTCTCTTAAGTACCCTTTACATAGCGTCATTATTTCGATCACAAATGCAAATCCATATAACATGTTGCTGTCTCACTATGAAAATGCCTTGTTTTTTTGGCAATGGCTATTGGCCATGTTTCTTTGTAATGAACCGTCAAACAACTTTGCCTAAACGCGAATCGGCAAGAGCCACAAATATTATTGATTGCACTAGCGGTTTAAAATCGTCAATAATAGATATACCGCAACGTTGATGCTCTCTTTGGCACAAGGAACAGAGCTCATATCGTACTCATAATGAGTGCGTAGAAACAATACTTTGCTATAATCTGATGACACCACTGGGGACAATTTGTCAATGGCATCTATCACACTTGATTATCATATGTTGGTGCATTGATAATACTGACAGGACGATGTCAAATGGTTGATGGTTTGTAATTGACATCAGTATTGTCGGTTATGATTTTTTATGTGGTAACGTTACGTCTTGAAGCTGCAATGATTCACTAGCTATAGTTATGGGTTCGACGCGTCTTGCTACGATGTACGTGGATTCTAGTGTTTAAGAAGATAATCATACTACGTTTGATATTTACAGATCCGGCATGACGGCCAGGCCATGACAATCTGCTTCCTACAAGACCCATGCCACTGCGAATAGAAGGAGCACATTTTCGACTATATTTCGCTTGGTAACGCGATGATAACATAATGGTTAAAGGCAATAGAGACTGCAACTCAAAACTGCTATCATGCTGTTTGATATATGCTACATTGGTGCAATGTTTTTATTTCCATCCTCTTCCGGTTGTAATGGAAAGTTAAACAACAAAGCCATTTACAGTGTGGTTTTATTGATTAATTTGCATTTGCATTAAATCAAGCAATATAGACAACTGGATCTCTGAATGTAATAAATCTCTAGGTAGTAATATGCTACGAACCCGGCCAATGATCTGGGTAATGTTTTCGGTGCTGTCGTGATAATTTACAGACGCTACATGCTCGCACTATAGATGTTCTAAGACCCCTTGTGCAAAATTACAGAAGCGCTACAATGTGAATCATATATTGTTTAGCTTGTCGATGAACACGGACTATCGTATGTAGAAGATGTGTGGGACTGGATTGACTATGATGCATTATGATAGTAACTATATAATCGAAAGAATGCATTCTAAATAGCCCTGTTGCATAAGCAGTAAACTAACTCATCAAGCAAATTTGTATAACAGCATTGAAATAACAATGGAATCTGATCGGAAACAATTGATGCAAACGGTATGGCGGTTTACCAAATAAAAGACGTTCAATTTTGATATAAAAGACTGCTCCGTAAGCGAGGGCCTTAGTGCCGATACAATTTGGCATAGTGAAGGAAGTATATTGTGCTTTGCTTTGTTAGAACTGTCTAATGTCATGTTTTTACGTCTCACGCTTTTGTGATGCAGTCATTTTGGACCCAATCTTTTTTTGATATAGTCTTTTGAATGTGGAATTTTTGTAAGCAACCCATTTCTTACTGCGCATTGCGTTGTACTCGATGGTACTAGTCCATGTCCATTGTCGTGTTTTATTTTGTAGCCTTTCGTAGCAAACCCGTGTTATATGCAGATGTGAACAAACCAGTATCTACTTTTGTGCCATACTTATTACAATTAGACTCATGAGATATGACTGAGCCTTCAAATATAGACTGCCATTATAATCGATGTCATTTACGTGATGTATTTGCGCCCATTTATATGGGGTTTTTATCCAAGAATAGTGACTGCTTTAATTTGATCAGTAGCACATCGTTTACCGTGTATTATGCTGTTTTTTATTCCGTTGATAGTATCTTGATGGTCAGCTTGTTGCACCATGTGAAGTATTTGCAATGAGACGTATAAACTAATGTTCAGACATCCACACAGCGTTCGACACGTTTTATATAAGGATTGCCGCAGGACTATTTGATGCTGATTGTATCCATACAGCATCGTACTGCTATCCTCTGCACAAGTGTCTTCAGTAGGTTTTTGTAAGCAGCAAAAACTGTTATTGGTTAACCCAAGAACTTACAACGTGTGTGTTTTGTGCCATCTTATTGTGCACGATTAATCATATGCACTAGAATTTTTCAACTATGTTGATTGTTTAGTTAGATATGACAATTGCCTTGTTTGTGTATTCGCTCAACATCAATCACAATATCATTGATCTGATATCACGCTGTCTATTGTACGAGGGTCCGGGTAACAATCGATGCGACCATATATGTCTGGTTGCCCCAGATTGCACTGTATTGTGCAACACATCGCCTGTCCCCTTTTGACTTTTCGCCTACTGAAAGTTAGTTTTGATAGAACAAAGCCATGGTATGATATTGAATCGTCCACATATGGGGTTTGTGTTAATCCAAATATGAGACGGTGGGACGGTATGTATTCGCCTGTACATAACCGAGTGTTGGCATCGTGCACACGTACTATGATGGTGATGGTGCAAACAGCTTCCTCAAGAGGAACCCATTGCAATTTTTGGCCCTCGGGCTAACAAAGAAGTTAACCGACATGATCTTTATCCTTTGTTCACGCAACGCCAATGCTATTAGTCTTCATTTTGAAGCATAACATATCTGAAAGACTCCTGCGGGTATAGTGCTTGACGAGCGGTAGGCAATTGTACATATAAAGAGCCATCGGAGCAATCTGCTTCGAGCAGTTATTCAATCAGTGGAGCATTTCATCACAATTCAACAAGATTCTGTTGTAGAACAAATACGACAAAATCGAGCAAAGAGCTTATAGATACGCTAACAGGGTACAGCCGCGCCTCCACCCGAAACAAAATATGATCCCACCGCCTGTGAGCAGCGTGATGCTTTGTTGCTTTGAAAACAGCGTCCGACCAAAAGGTCTCCATTTAAGCATATTCCCCCTTAATGCACGCTTACTAAAAGACGACCTTGGGCATATAACACATATCACCCCTTTACTACTTTGCATCTGGTGGTAAAATAATGGTTTAAGTTAGAAAACAAATTATTGCCATATAGTAGCATTCAAACAATATATATAATTCTCGATCCAGGAACCTTACAAATCAACAAATACGAGAATGGGGTTCCATGCAGTATACGTAATGCAAAATGGTTTGATGTGCAAATTGGCATAGTCAAGATATACGAACAAAGGAAAATGTGACTCACTCATGGTACAGATATTTTATGACGATCAAGTTCAAGTGCAATCATTTAACAAAGCGTGGGGTGCGATCATAATGTGCAAATAAAGTTTAGTAGAACATTGATATCTTCTTGCGAAAAATCGGGAATATTTTCACGTTCACGGGCCACACAAAGTTCTTGTATAGAGTTAACAAAGTTCAATCTGCAGTTTCCATACATGGCGGATGCACTTGCACCAAGTGCAACATAAGCTTCTTAATGAATTACTCGAAAGCGACCATAATGGCGATCCATAAAAACTTGTGCAATATTTGTCAAATAGTATATTACGAACATTTACGCAACAGTGACCGAATCTTGACATCAGCATATTAGTTTTCGACACAACATCACCACATGCAGCATGCATTATCAATTGTTCGGAATTTCTTCCTATATAGGATCCAAGATGGACAGCATGTTCACTCACATTTAATCTAGCACTATTCAGTTGTAGATTCACATCGCGCTTTTGACAATTATAAAGCAACAAATTGCATTTTGATGTGTTAAATATAACATTATATTCTTTGGCAAACTCATCGCAAGTTTTAAGCATGGATTTGGCCGCATTCAAAGAAGGGGCAACGAGAGCGACGTCGTCAGCAAATATCAGTGCGCCTGCATAACGGTGACCAACATGGCACCCGATTCCCCTGTTTGAGAGCCGTGACTATAATTCATCGATATACACACCAAACAAAATGGGTGACAAAACCGCCCCTTGTTTGACTCCATTAGTACAATTGTCAGAGAAGCTATTGTTCTACAGAACTCTTAACGTTTGATGCGCATAAATGTTACGTAGGAGTTTAGCAGTCATTGCACATATACCACGCTCTTGTAACAAACCAAACAATTTCATAAAATTAACTCGATCAAACGCTTTGGAAGCATCCAATAATATGACATAACATGGTGAGTCTTCACTGACATAATTATCTATGATTTCCTTTAATACAAAAGTGCACTATGTTGTTGGGTGAGTCGGTTTAAATCCAAATTGTAAACTACCCGATTTCAATACATCGCTTTGATAATCAATAATCACATTATCTAAGAGTTTCCCTATGTACTACTAAGAGCTACTGATCGATAATTCTCACTGCTGTTCAATGATTTCTTTCTGTTCTTAGGAATAGGAACCAGCGTAGATGTTAGCATACCACGTAGCGTATGCGCATGATTCAACATCATAGTAAAAGGTTTGATAGATGGGCATATAACTCATCACAGCCATTCAGTATGTGATCAGAAGTTATTTCACGTTTTATCTCGTTTAAGCTTACAAGCTACTTGCCTAACTTGTGAAATGTCGATAGCAAGCAAAGAGCCACATGTACCACCGGCACAATTAGAGTGTACATCATGACCTAAGGATTCATTAAGGGCATCCATTGCAGACTTACTATGAGACACATTTTTGCAAAGTATTTCATTTTTATCTTTAATGACATTGCATATCTCGTCGTCGCCGTACACGCCATCCATTACGGACACAGTCGACTTAGTTTTGAAATGCTTCTTCCGTATTTCTTTCCAGAAATGGTGATCATCACTTGTGGCCAAAGAAACTGCCATTCTATCAGACGCAAGCTTATTTTGATTTCTGATCACGTACCATGACGCCCTTTTATAATCCCGCTTTGCTTTACAGTTGATGTCTTTAAGAACGCCAAAGGTGGGACACCCATTTTCCACCCAGAGTCGACACCAAAATATTGATTTTGCTTTCAGCTGATTGACTTGTTCACCCAAGCCAGGCCGTTCTTTACGTTTCCTATTCCCAGGAATACAGTGAACAGCTGCTCTGACACACGCATTCACGATTTCCTCATAGTAACGATCAAGCTATTCGTAATAGTCGTTGCAATCAATCTGTGTACAAGTAAATGCATCGTTTGAAACATTCAGATCAAGTAATAACTTTCTCAATTTACGCATATAACTATCAATATCGCTGACATCACATTTCCTCCATTTGGGTCTATTAGTGGTAGGGCGCTCATCATGTGCAACATGTATATCTAGCCGTGCAAGTACAGGACTGTGGTCAGATAAATTATCTCCTTCATGAAGACATTCGTATTTTGACATTGTGAAATGGTCTAGAGTTGATCTTGTATGTGTCATATAACTCTCATAGGTAAAATCTACACAATTAATATCCAACAAATCGCTCCTCACAAAATGTCTTCAAAGCAACAGTGTGAGGGGAATCGGCCCCCGCCAGGATTCCGAGAACCTTCCCCTGGCAGGCGCAAAGCCCCCCTAGCCCCCGCCCACCCCCAAAAGGGCCGTTCAAGCCTCAATATCCTAAGGGCACCGCATCACCCCCCGTCCCACCAAACCCATGCTAGTCTCCCCGCCCCAGGTACCCAGAAGCCCCCCACCGAAGGCATAAGATGTGAACCCCGGAGGGAACAAGGGGCTAGGGGGCCCCCAGGCCCCAGGGGCGGCCTGGGCCCGGCTGACACACGCACCGAGAATGATTGCGACCTACTCACCTGTTCTGTCGCGCCGACACTGATACGTGTATCAGTCACACTCAGAGCGCGATTTGTCACGGCAGCGTCGATGTGACTTGTTTCGTGGTCAAGGTCTCGCTGATAAGAGCAGCGGCGGAGTCAGCCATGGTCTCGCTGATAGCGGGAGGGGCTGCATATATCAATACGCAAAATCCCTGTTTGAGACATGCCCGCGTGGGGTATAGTAGACAACAATGGAGTATAACGCGTGCGAGTGGTTGGTGGTTGACCGCGCAGAGCACTGCGGGAAGCGGTGCGTAGACTGTCTCTGCGGCATCCATCGGGCCCAGCTAGTTCGGAGAGCATGTTTCTCTTCTGCGTGAGCGCGCGAGAGGCCGAGCAGTCATCGATTACGTAGAGCGTATTTTCTCCCGCAAACAGGGTGTAGAAGGCGCGGAGGTAGTCGTGGAGCCGTTCGCCCGGGTCAACGATGTAGACCTCAGGATCAGACCAGAGCCACTCGCGCGATTGATAGGTCCGGTTGTGCCGGATCGTCGGACACAGCAACACGATATGCCTAAAGGCACCCTTATACCGGGTCTCAAGCAAGTCAAGTACGAAGACGGTTTTGCCGCAGCCAGTGGAGCCTGCCACCACGGCGCTGTGAGGGTCGTGAGGTAGGAGGTCCATTAATATAAAGCGCTTATGAACCTGCCCTCGGCGAGGTTCAGCTGGGCATACTGAATGATGTACATGTAGCAAGTGATTGGCCCAGTCCCGTCGACCACCTTGGAAATTTGGATCGTGAGTCCTTCGCTGGCATTCTCGATGCGGTGGCCCGAGCCGTGTAATTGGTCGTCGTCAGTCGTCCTGAGGTCGAGCCAGAGGCCATACTTGCTCGTGAGGTACTCGCCCAGGGAGACGTTGGCAAGTTGGAGGTCCTTTTGGGTGGCCGCGACCACTGGGTGGTTCTTGCTGCCGGACGAGCTCCCCAACCACTTCTTGACCTCGTCCCACTGCTGATATGCTCGGAGGCCTTGTGAGTACAATTGGTTAGGGACTCCCTCTATTGTCATCTCCACCTTGGTAATCTGGGGGTTGTATAAATGCTCTGTCTCGCGGGCGTAGGGGGCGGCAGTCTCTTCAAACAACATTAAAATGCCCTTCATGCTGTGAGCGGGGACGTTGATGTTCACGTTCCATAACGTCTGACTCTTGTCCAACGCCAACCGTCGATGTCGCAGCACTCGATCGTACAGCGCTGCCATCCTGCCTGCATATTGGCATTATCATAGCCATCGGGATGGCCGTTACCACGCTTGTCACAGCGCTAACCGGGAGAGGCGGCTTTGCGCCTCCTACGCCTCCCCAGCCCCCATCAGGTGGCAGCGGTGCCGCCGATTGGCTCAAAAAACAGCTGTCGGCTTTAGACCGCCTTCTCGCCCGACTGGCCGGCAAGGCAGCGTCCGCGCTGCCCGGCATCATCGAGAGCGCCGTCTCATGGCTCCTCCGGCTTCTCGCGTCGGGGACAACCTGGCTCGCCGGAAATCTGTGGGCCCTTGTTGTAGCCGTGGGTGGCCTTCTGCTTGTAGCAACGCGCGAGGCGCTAGCTCAGAAACCAAAGGGTCACTAGGTCCACGGCGACGCCTCCGATGACGATGACGAGGGCGGTTTTTTGCTCCTCGTGGTCGTCAAGGCTGAGGCCCTGGGTCGGCGGAGCCTCCTGCGGTGTCGCGGGGGTTGGGTCTCTCCGGGCGCCCGGCGGGAGCTCCGGCTTCACTGGGGACTCCGGCTTCACAGGGGCTCCGGCTTCACGGGGGGCTCCAGCGCCTCGGGCGCCGTGGCCTCCAGGTTCAGGCCAGTATTTCTTCCAAGAGCCTCTCCTGGGGGCGCGATGACGATCTCGTTATTGTACCCCGTGAGCCGCCCTACCTGTAGCTGCATGTCGGAAGGGGACATGTATAACGAACCCCCATACACGTAGTTGACACTCGAACCTGCGTTATCGAGGACGTCCTCATACCGTCTGATAGCTGCCCCGAGGTCAACTGGCGAAGCCATCGCGTTCTCTATGAGCGCGAGGAACTCTTTTTGGGCGTCGAACGATGTCCCTTCCTCCGCCAGGATCCCGGCGCGAACCTGGCCCTGCACCCCGAGGAGCGCCCAGACATAGGTCCGGATCAAGTCGTTGAGGCGCTCCACCCCGGCGCGCGTGAAGCCTTGCGACCGCGGGAGGATGAACTGGGTCCAGGCCTGGCTCCAGGCCTGTGTCTGGGCGATGTACTCGACATGGTGGAGTTGGGGGGATGGTAGGTGCTCGAGAATGTAGAGGAGGTACGTCCAGGACCCACCTCCTTGTCGAACGTCATCGTATCCGGGTCAAAGGCCGGGGCTGTCCAGCTCTCTACGTGCTCCTGAGGTCGGAAATGCCCCCCCCCCGCTGGCTCCAGCCTCTGTGGACGCCCTTCATGTGCACGACCCCGAGCCCCTCTGTAGCGCGCCAGTCCGCACTGGAGTCTAGCCCGAACTCGCCGACGAGCTGTTGGTAGGCTCTGTGGTCATAGGTGCTGGTCAATGCGTCGAAGCTTGTGTCCCCCGGTAGAGCCACTTTGAGCTCTTCGAGGATGCGGCGAACGGTATAATAGAAGTGAAACCGGTAGACGGCCCTTAGAAGCGGCTCCTTGGCCAGCTGACGAGCACCATACTGCGAAATTGACCTGGTTTTGGTAAAAGCCCATCCGGTTGCCTGAGCGCCATCTCTCTGCGTCCTCCTTTTTGATCACCCTAGGGAGGACGTAGCCTCGGAAGTTGTCGTTAGGTAGTGTCACATCAAACCCTGCTCCGCCGGACTGAACGACCACGTTGAGTTGAGTCTGATCAGGGACGTCCGGCGCTTCATGACGCGCCGGGTAGCGGGCGTCCGGGTTGTATTTGAACGCGTCGGACATACTCTCGGATACAGAATAATGCAGTACCATACATTATCCAGAGTTCAATCCGGGGCGGCGGTGCAGCTCCAAAACGCAGTAGACAACAGAGAGGGTTGTCTACGAGTTGGGCTCCGCAGCCTCGTGTACACGGTAGGCTGGTATAACGTTACAGAGCTTTCGGTCTTCTCATGGCGGCTAGCCGGAGAGGTCGGTCCTATCACCGATGTGGCCATACCTCCAGGCCTATACGGATTCGACGGGCTAGTCGAGCTCATTATTGGGCATTCCGTGGAGATCACGCTAGACCGTACTAACGGTCTGATTAACCTTACCGTCGCCACCGGGTACGAGGTCAGGCTGGATGACAACCTGGGGGGAATAATCGGGCTCGATGACGGCTTGGGGGGGTTATGGATAGAGAGTGGAGTATTTGTAGGCGACAGACCCGTAGACCTGGCTAGGGTCAAAATGCTATGGGTTCACCTTGAACAGCTGAACACCACCCACAATGTCGTAGATGGTGTGCGGTCCCATCTTCTTGCAGTGGTGGGAATCGGTCAGCATGCATACGGTGAAATAGCGGCAGTCCGATATGGACACCCCGAATTCAAACGCCTTCAGGATGGAGCTGTTACCGAGCTGCCTCTTACTGTTAGAGACGACGCGGGCAAGCTGATAGACAACCACGGATTGCCAATAACCGCCATACTCGAGATCCGATGAGCATCTTCAGCCCACCGTCTTCGTGCACCGGCTCAGGAGGGCCGGTTTGCAGAGACGAGCTCGAAAAGTACGCGACCAAATCGTATGTGGTAGCCGGAGATGCACTGCGCGTCCTTAAGGCGGGGGATACCATGGGGGTGTATACTACACATGAATAACAATACGCTTCGAGGGCTGCCAAATGCCTACCCTCCTCTGGAAGCATACGGCGATGAGGCCGTCGCATGGTCGCAACTACAAGGATTCGCTGCAGAAGCATTATCTCTCTCTCTGCTGAAAAACGGGGACTCGATGGGTGGCTCTCTTGATATGGGCGCGAACCAGATCATGGCCCTCGCCGTCCCCACTGAGCCCCAGGACACGGCCACGCGGGTCTATGTAGATACCGGCGACGCCGAGCGGGTGGCAAAAACCGGTGATTCAATGAGTGGCGACCTTGCCATGGGCGCGAACCAGATCACGGGCCTCGCCAATCCCACCGAGACTCAGGACGCGGCCACGCTGGTCTATGTAGATACCGGCGACGCCGAGCGGGTGGCAAAAAACGGTGTTTCGATGAGTGACGACCTTGCCATGGTCGCGAACCAGATCACGGGCCTCGCCAACCCCACCGAGCCCCAGGACGTGGTTACGAAGGCTTATGTCGACTCCAGTGGAATAAGGCAATCGATCCACTGGAGTCGATACGGAGACATCATTTCCGGTACCCAGATGAGCACCGCAGACGCAGAAGCAGTTAGCTTCCGCTCGTATCCTGTAATGGCAGGGGGAAAAATCACCCAGGTTGGGGTCTTCTTCTCAAGCCAGTCGCAGACAGTGGCGGCTGGGGTCCCAATAACGGTCCAATTCGTCCGTAACGGCACTATCCTGCCCGAGCAGTATACGCACTTGGGGAACATGCTTGCGGCCTCTGTGATGCCCGCGAGCATCTCGGTCTTTAAAGGCGACGTCATCGGCCTGGCGACAAACCCGACCGTCACCTCCAAGTTCCTAAGCGTGGTCGTAGAGCTTACTACCTAGACATCATGTTGAAGATGTCAGGGGGTGCTGCAACATGATACGATGATGAAGCAAAAAGGTAAGCTCTACCCTGACCTTCAGGCGAGCGCCCCGCCGCCGCCTGACCAATCATATCGGCTCCAAGAAATCTCGAGCCTTAGGGCCCAGCTGGAAAATGAACGAGCAAGGCGCATGGCGTCTTACAAAAAATATAACCGCACGGTTAATATTCTGCACGCCGTAGACATCCTCCTGCTGGCTGTCTCTATGGCCACCGGCATCGGAGGCGTCGGGCTCTTGTCAACCATCATTGCACCCAACATCGTCATCGGCCTTGAGATCACAGCCCTCGTATGTGGCGTGGCGACGGTGGTCGCCAAGAGCATCCTCATGCGCCTCGAGAGCAAGGCCTTGAAGCACGACGAAATCAGAGTCCTGGACGAGGCAAAACACGATAGCATTAGAGATATCGTATCGAGGGCTCTTATTGACGCCCAAGTCGACGAAAGGGAGTTCCGCCTCATGCTCGACGAAATGGAGCGATTCCGCGCCATGAAAGAGGATATCCGCGCGGGTTCGCGGCGGGTCGACCAACGAACAAAAGACTCGCTCATTGCGCGAGGACGCGAAGAGGCTCGTGCCGATATCATGAGGCAACTTGGACTGGCTGCCGCTGAGCCACGCCCCTGCACCACCGCCACGGTAACCGTCTAGGTAGCACAGGCTTAGCGTTTTTTTGGCGCAATATGCCCCTGGGGGCCCCTAGCCCCTTGTTCCCTTCGGGGTTCACATCTTATTCCTTCGGTGGGGGCTTCTGGGTACCTGGGGCGGGGACTAGCATGGGTTTGGTGGGAGGGGGGGGGGTGATGCGGTGCCCTTAGGATATTGAGGCTTGAACGGCCCTTTTGGGGGTGGGCGGGGGCTAGGGGGGCTTTGCGCCTGCCAGGGGAAGGTTCTCGAAATCCTGGCGGGGGCTTGGAATGGGAGTGCGGGGAACTGAGTGGGGCTAGGGTCGAGATGGGCAAGGGAGGCGCGTTGGGGGGTTTTGCGGAAAGCCCGCTGGGGGGCCTCCGGCCGCTAAGGGCGGCAGTGGGGAGGGAATGCCGGGAGGGAGGCTTAGCCAGACAAAATACGGCTGCGGAGGGACACTTAAGGGTGGGGGGCTTTCCGGGGGCTAAAACGGCTGTGGCGGGGGTTCTTACCAATTCCCCCCTGGGGGTGCGAGGGAGGTATTTGCGCATGCCAGGGGGGAATTGGGGGTGGGAGGGCTGGCGGGAGATTTGGGCGGCATTAGCGGTGGGACCTGCGCGGGGACTATGCTGGGAGCCTCGGATTGCCATTCTATTAAGTGCATTCACCCCCCCCCCCCCCCCCTGCTGCTCAGTGTTAAAATGCAAGCGTGACACCTTCTATTAGGTACACCATCGATCGGGGATATAGATAATTTAGACGACTTTTTGTGAATAAACGCACAGCCACCATAAGGTCTTCCCTTAATCAGATCCAAGTCATCCATACCAGAAATGCCTGTAACTGATACGTCACCTATGCGATGCTCGAGCTAAGCAAGATCTATCTCCAACAACAAATGTTCTTGGATTAGGAGAACATCACATTTGCGTAATAGATTGCGCATGTACATTATGGTGCCTTCACTGTGTCCTCGACAGTTATACGTGCAGATTGTAAAGTTGCAGTCAGTCATAGTAAATAATAATATATATAAAGAATAAAGTATAAAACAATTATTGTAGAGTAACGCAGTTATGCATCCACCTTATTGCGATAAAATTTTCGTACTCATACACTACATGGTCAAAATTTCTCGTCTAACATTGCACCAACGTCTGAAATTTTTACTTCAAATTTGAAGCTATCGAATTTTGTTTCCGTATTTGATGTTTTTTCTACCGATCTTACCTATATATCAAAATCTTAAACATAAGACTCTATATCCTTGATGTTGGTGTCTTTTTCAACTCGGTAGACAAATAGGTGTCTACTTGCACCACGAAGTTTGTTAGAAGTCCCAGTTCCCGTAACCAGACGAGCCTTGCGACAGATTTTCCGTTTGTTCCGTTTCCCAACAATCTGAAACTCTTCATTCTCATCTGGAGATCTTGCTGTGGATATGGGTACTGCTGACGACGAGGTAGCGGTGGCAGCAGCGGTGGAAGTTCTTAAAGCACCTTTCACAATTGATCCCCCAGTAGTAGATGTAGGTGCTGGTGATGAGGTCGGTGTAGTGTTAGAGCTATCACCGGCATCAGCTCTGGTGTTTCTTCGTGAAAACGCGAGGTCACAACTGATGCATAGGATTGACGTCTATGACTTTTATCCTCTTTAATGTGTTTTTTTAACTTCTGCAGTCCATGTTCCAACTGAGACACTCGTTCATATAACGATATTGGGCACGTCTCAGCCGGGATAGCCTTTGGAATGCGATGCAGACCTTGAGGACTCGCAGCAAATTGTGGCATCTTATCAGACGCATCTAGTTTCCGAATTACGCCTGCAATATCATCAATAATCGCATCAACTTCGGCTCGAGTTTGGGAATCACGTCTCTTAATGAATGACGGAAGGATGTCACTGTTCCCTACGCCCCATAAAGCCTCATTTGTTTCATGAATTTCATCTGCTGAGTAAAACTCACGACATACTTGTCGTATCTTTGCAAAGGGGGAGTTATCCATACTGTAAACAATGAACGTCAAAGCAGAGTTCAGCGTCACGTCTGACGTAATCCATTCATTTGACATCTTGTTGTATTTTTGGATCTTTTAATCTTTAAATCAGGCTTCCAATGAATCTTGTGCACGGTACATTTTAAGTACGAATTCCTGTTCTATGTATGATTCAGCATATAAACTTACATAGGTCGATTCGCTGTTGTATCACCTTCAAACTGGTATAAACTTTGCGCATTAGACACTTTGGCTGCCGAATGACATCGAAAATCAGCCATTCTGGTGAGACACGACCACCCACACCAATCCTCAATTATAAGAAATGTGAAAGACATACAAGTTGCCCAGATTGCTTTTCCAATGATGAGTTTGATAATTTCCACACCAGGATTTAATACCTAAATTTGCTACATTTTGATATCCTTGGTAAGGAATATTTTTGCAATTGATGTCAACGAATAGCAAACGGTCATGCTCTAAACGACATAATATGACATAATGTAGATAAACCTTATCAAAGAGTACGCATTCAAGGCCAGTTCCCTCGCTTCAGACCGTTATTGACAATCTAAAACTACCATCCACAGTGCGGACGTGAAAGGCGAGGATCGCGAACTGTTTTCCATATGGGTACTCCAGACCGGGTAATTTTTCCAGTTGACATTTATTTAGTATTGTACATACTATGTGTGCTATTCATAAGCCTATTGAGGGACAGGTTTTGGCAGCGGCAAGGCTCTGCAAAACGACGCTCTCATCAATCGCAGTAACGTCAGCCCAGTATTCCCAAGTGCTTTTGTTTGTGTCACGATAGCGCCACCTAACGATTGCAATGTATTATAATAAGGGAAACGATCACCGCAGAGCCACTCGAAGTGAGCCCTCGTAGCGTAGTTATAAACCCTTTGATCCGGACCAGGCAAAGGCCGAAAGCACATCGATTTTTGTACACAGCTCGCTTTCCATTGATTACCCCTGTTGTTTGGCACAATACCATATGTTTTGGACCATGTTATTGGTCAGGTCTCATACTGCCTATGACTTTATTTGATTAGCTATTCATATGAATCGCGTTTCATATAGAGGCGATGCATTGAGCTACTTGTTTACGATAACATCGCGATGGAATGTTTCCAACAGGATAGGGCTAGTTAGTTGTCCTGGTGGCTTTCCATTGAGTTCATCCAAACACTACTGAGGACCTCATTGACAGATAATCTATGTTTACACCTTTCCGTCTATTCGTGATATCACGAACGTCACTTATGGTCACGTTATAACCTCCGGCTACGAGGGTAACATTGCAAAACGTTCCACCGAAACAGTTAGCTTACCTCTTGTTTGCTCTTGAACCGATTGCGTCAGTTGTCTTGACGTTTAGACATGTTTTCTTTTGAATATGAAGACTATGTCATGTGCATGGAAATATACGTCTGAAATGTGCTTCTCTGCGACGTCTGTTACTATTCTTTTACTAAGGAATGGAAGACTCGCAAGAAGATGATGGACGTTTTAGCGCGAAAACCAACACTACCGCTATTCCCGATCAGGCTATTACTGTTGAGCACAAGCGCTATCTCTCTCCAAATTAGCATAGCATTTCTATTTTAATATCGGATATAAAACGCATCGCTAAAAAGGTATAAATTAACCCCAGTGGTTATAACTGGTTCTCAATGGCTTATGCCAGTCCATTGGGTAAACGTTGGCCAAAAGCCGTTCTCTTGTGGCGATCACTGTGTGTAAGATCCAGACAAGGATAGTGCTGGGGTGGCAGCAATAACATATATATGGTGGCGATAGCTGTGTGCATATGCAGATGGGTCAGAGGGTCGGTAAAGGGGCGGGCACGAGCTCACAATGCATGTTGCCTACTGGGTTGTTCCCCCCGAGCTTGCTATAAAGATGGATATACATTGTGCCTGTGAGCCATCAAACATATGGAATAGCATCAGGCGATCTGATTAGCTTGATATCTCTCATAAAACCCACCCGCGACTACTTCACATATCCTGGGTAAAATAACCAACACACACCCCTTAAATTTACAATAGCCTGGATGGCTAACAAATCTGATAAAGCAATTGTCCTAAAACGATCGTTTCAGTCTGTGATATTGCTTATTAACAGTCCTACATATACGATTTGCCCGTCTGTCGGTCCTGGTTGTTTAGGTTGGTTCTTAGTTTTGTAGCCACACCCTCTATTACAAGAGAGTGAAAGTATGATTTATGCTACAAATAGCTGCCTCATTAAAATTTATAGAAACATTGCCAAACATCAGTTTTTAAATGCGCTTGTCAGCAATGTGCCACCTAGCAAGTGAAACATTATTGGTTTTAAATTTTGTTCAATCAAATATGAACAGGTTTAGAACCGCAAATTGTCAAATCTATTCTCTGCTAATAACGGTTAATGTCCAAGTTCTTGCTGGAACATCGTCGTGAATCCTATTCTATGTACATGATAAATTGCATCTTTATCAAATTCAGTATATTTTGACAAACACAGAACGTTTCATGCGTATATATACATTGTTAAAAGCAGAATATACGAAATTAGGAAAACTGTATAACAGTACAGATGCAGGATTATGATAGATTGGCAATCTTGACGCAGTCCGCAGCTCCTTGCAAGACTGTAATAAAGAGCCATCTGTCTAACAAGGGTAAATATTTACGGATTTTGCAGGTATGTTATAGCTTAACGAGCTGATTTTATATAAATGATAATGGAATATTATATATAACAACTATGGATATGAAATACCATCATTATATTTAATCATTGTTCATACTCGTTTGAGTAAATCTGATTGGTTGTATCCTATAGTATGATTATACATACTATCAAGAGGCCATGTCGCATTCCTTCCCTAGGTTATTTATATCAGTCCTCTCACCTTCTTGCTTTTAAACGAGACATTCTCGGAACTCACCTGCCTCTGGCCTTACCCCTCAAGTCGACTCCATTACTTTGCCTTTTCCCATACCTTAACACGTAGATAACGTGCAGCCTTTACATTCCCCCGGGTCTTTGTGACTGATCATCGGTTTAGCTTCCCGGTTATGCATTCTTGGCTGCGTAATCAATCGAGTGTCTGGGCAGAAGTAAAACCCCTAGTCCATTTTGTTCAGTTACGAAGAAGCAGAGCAGTCGTCGAGTTTCTTATTGAAACTTTAATTGGACCATTGCATGTTTCCCCTAAGTGATGCGAACTATTCGTGATATGCGTGCACGAGACGAATTAATTTACTTACTGAGTGTCAGAGGTAGAGGTACACCTTACCTGCCGTACACGATGCACTACCTTGGAGCCCCCTTAAGTCACAGGATTGACGTATATAGGTTCAATATCATGAGATTATTGATTTAAAACAAGCAGAGCGGTATCATTATACAGTTACCTAAGTGCTAAAATGGATATAATTCCCGATTTGTTATGTGAGGTTTTTTTGGTTCGGCCAAGCAACAGAAGCTATGAATAATGATTTCAATGCCGGTGTGTGGATATAAAATTCAGGACATGGATATATAAATTTGGTCCTCTGTGCAGACATGTTTAATGCGATAGCGACTTGAACACGTAGATGCTGTTTGTGTGCTTGCGATGATGCCCTATCGCAGAAACAATTCGTGCGTTCTCCATTCATCAATATGCGGTGGCTTGATTTTTGCATATGGCTAAGCTCCAAGTGAAAAGCCTTTCTACACCCTTTGACGGCTCTGTAATCCAATGTTATATTTTTCTAATAAGTCAGTCTCCATTATAAGTGTCAGACCCCCTATTGCGCTATAAGACAGGACATCGTTTAAAAGCACTCAACGAATGCTTTTATGTTATATCCTTTGACATGGGATTCAACTTACTTGCTAATATATTTCCTATCATGTTCATTTGATTGGTTAATGAACTCCACATGTAAGGTTCATGACACACGAAGGTTAATTATAGGATATATAGCCTTGCATCCGTTGCTTTCAGGTATTTTTGCTATGAGCATTTGAGTTAAATGTTAACGTTTATAAGTATTTGCGTTTGCATGTTTAAATGTCTTGGTCATTTAATGGTAGAATAGAAAAATAAAGTAAGCAATCAAGCCTGCGACAGGAACTTCTGCGGTTAGATCTGAGTGGTGCATTTCCTCACTTATTACTTGTCTACATGTTTTACATGCTTACATTCTGACAAGACAAATGAGATATTAAATTGACAATTGGATAATACTTTTATGATGCCCAGGTGACAATAATATTGGAAGTCATCTTGAAACAATTTGATACAATTTCATCGGCATCGCATTCAGTATTGCTTTGTCTGTATAGCTCAAATATAAAGGAATACAGACTGAAAACGAACCTGCATTTTGAACGGACTGCAGTTTTCATATTTCTCCAAATTGTACTGAAACCTAATATGGCTATCCTGGTAATTGAACCTGCATTTTGAACGGACTGCAGTTTTCATATTTCTCCAAATTGTACAGCGCGAAGATAGCTAAGGTACTAATGTTACCATTCTGATTAGAGTACCCCCTCATGTATTCTGACTGCCCACTGGCTGATAAGGTGCCAAGGGACACGAGAAGCAGTTAAGGTTTTTGCATATTTTATCTGCAAAAACAAATACAAAAGATAAATAAAATTATGCTGTCTTTATCTGAAAAGTTAAAGACGCTGTTTCATAATTATAGAGTCTGATTTCAAGCCACCGGACGAAATGTTGCATGCCGTTTTATGCGTGCGTATTAACGTATGCTTTCACGCACTGTCGCGAAAATCACTGTTACTCTCAAAGAACGCTTTTCACTCATCTTTAATTTGAGTAAAACAACAGCATAAATAATTTCCATGCGTCCTTAAGCAGTGTTATCAATATTGCGTCTTTAAAAACAGGCAGTTATGCCGGAATCAATGTTGTCCTGGTTATATCTAACACTCAAAAGACAGGGATGTTTAATGAAGGTGACCAACCTAATTGGCCGTGCATTACTAAAGCAATATAATGAACCATATGAGTTCCACTAATTACACTGAATATATCGCTTTGTCACGCCAGACAAAAATTGGCTAAACCATACGTAATCTAGAGCGCACTAACCTAATCCAGCCTTTGATGATTATATTGAAGAACGACGTACGTCTGATATTCGTCTGATGGGCCTTTACCGCATGATCAACATGCATCATGCAATACCAGTTGGATGCTATACGGATAATACTGCTCTGACGGCGACGAGGAGCACACTGACATGCATATCAATTACCAGGATAGCCATGTTAGGTTTCAGGCGGAGTATCCCGTGGATAACGCTGCACTGTGTTAAGCAACAAAGTCGTTCAGCCATTTTACAGCTACAAATGCGAACATTATATTCAGCATAAACATCCTGACAGTCGCCTATACATTATGGTATTTAAAAGAATATAACATCTTGCATTGCAAGGATTGGACATCTGCTGTTTGGCATTGCTTATACTAGATAGTTGTTAGTAAAGCGAATATCACAGGATCCATCAACAAATCTTCGTACGGTGGAGCGGATTCTAGCAAATGTAACCAGGACTCAATTCTACTCGCCCAGGCAAGAATCTCCAAATGCATCCTTGCGCACCTAAACGACGCAGGTGGAGCAGATAACGCCCAAACTTTATATATATATATATATATATATATATATATATATATATATATATATATATATATATATATATATATATATATATATATATATATATATATATATATATATATATATATATATATATATATATATATATATATAAATATTTATATATATATTTATATATATTTATATACATACATTAATATATACACCTATGTTTTAATATGTACGTGTATGTATCCAAATATTTATATAGATATGTATGTATATATACATAAACGCATATATATTTAATTTTATATGCATCTACGAAAATAGAACAATTTGTATTTATATGTACATATAAATATATACATATATATATATATATATAAATGTATAAATATATATATATATATAATATATATATATATATATATATATATATATATATATATATATATATATATATATATATGTATATATATATATATTTATATATATATATATATATATATATAAATATATAATTTTTTGCATCCAGTTCCAAAGAATAAGTGAGTTGTAAGCTTGATCACTTTCAATTAACAAATACTGATACAACTCTGATACATAAACAAATTTATCCACAAAACATATCATTTTATAACTATCTAAACGGAGATGCTTACAAATCCCGTGCACGTGTTGGTGGTACAAGAGAGTTCCAACATTGTTCTATTCGTACGACTCTGATTCGTTGTATTTGTATGTTAGGATAACATATTCTTGCATTTCTTAAAAATGTTCATGTAGCCATAATAAATGGCACAACAATTAAAAACATCTTGTTTCCTTGTTATCTCTTGGTAGTCTAGAGCGGCCGTGTTGCTTACTTCAACAACTCCTTGTACACTGAGAGGTTCTATGAGCTAAGATAGTCGTAAAGTCGCTGATATTTCATTGATTTACTATTTGAGACACTGCTGTGGGTAGGGTACCTGTCTTTTATCATGTAATATTACTTTTAATGTGTCAAATCATGCGTAACAAATATGTTACAAAGGTTCCGTGACTCTAAGATGCATAAACCGGCATCAACATGTTCAGCTAGATATAAGTTTAAGTATATATCCAACAGGGCTAGTTATTGAGCCTATTTTGTTTTTAAATATACATATACATTGTCTGCATAATAGCTGTGCAATTAAAGTAACCACAAACGAGACAAATGTTACATGCGACGCTGAGGTAATTGTGTCGATATCATGTCACCGCCACCACCATCACGTTTGAGCTGTAGGGAGGACCATAGTTTCATTGTAATTACTTCATTGAATTTCACTGCAAAAATGATCTGCTTACGCTTTGGATTAGCAATGTAGGTGTTATTTTCATATATCTATGTTACACAAAAGATTACACCAACATTTGACCAGATCACATTCGACCGATTAATTAAAATATGCTGCTCTCAGTTAATGTATTATCGGCTGATGCAACGGATTATTGGTTACCTTGGTTATGCAGATTGTGCGTCATATTGGATCAAACTTTGTGAGAGCAAGTTGAGGGCGGAACTGATTTGCTAGTAAGGCGGCCATACTGATATCCAGTGGATACAAGAGGCCTTTTGTTGCAAGAAGATGGTTCCGTTGCTGGTGTCTGCATCTAACGTTCACGACTATCACAGGATAGTTATGTTAAGCGATTGTCTCACTGACTGGTAACATCAATGACAATCATTGATAACAGCTTAAAATATAATTGATTTTGGCAATCGTGTAGTAGCATGAATGTCATATTTGTCCAAATGCGGCATTACAGTGTGTTCATCTCAGCCACAATAGAAATATGTTGTGCGTGTATTCAATTGCCTTATAGGCATTATGCATCATTTGGCATTATAGCGAATTGTTTCAAGCAATGGATTGATGTTATCTCTTACTTGAGTGTTGCTTCACTAGGGATGATGAGACCTACATTTTTCCATGTATTATGTAGGTCATGGTAGGGAAGTAAAGCAACGTTGATGACAGTCAACGTGCAAATTTCGATCAGACAATGCCCTTCAGCGCCGGTTGGTGCAAGAAAAAGACCGACAAACGTAGCGTGTTGAATGCTTCACATAACAACGGGAGCAAATTTATTCTGCGAGACATTTAAGCTGGTGAGCTGTATTAAGCAATCATAATATATTAATAGATTCAGAACGTGCGACAGCTCCGAACATTAAGGGTGAATAACCGTAGAACATTGGTATTGATATCAATAATATAAGAGATCTGAACTCCAAACAGGCTCTTTTTGTGTGCGATGTCGTTTGAACTATGCTGTCGATGGCAATTCGTCATACACATTGCTCATATCTCTTTGGATTAGACACGAGTCTTTTCCAAAATATCATTTTACATTTGACTGATGGTAATGGAAAAACCTAATGCATTGGCATTCACCCCTTGAATGCTGATTGCTGATTTTTACAGCGAATGGGAGCGATATCATTAAGCTTAATAATACCCGCCTTTGGGAGCATTTGCATTACGATCATTTACGATATCAGAAGATAACTTCATGATAATTTGCAATACCAATCATATAAACCCATATAACCTAAAGGCGGATGGATCAACACTTTCTATTCGCAATAATGTTAGAGCACATGCAAGGTAATTGTAATATATGACGCAGCACGTGGTTTAACACTGGATAATTTACGATGAGCTGCTGCAACCAATACAGTATCTCGTTTCTATGAACATAGCTTAACAAATCGCTTCGCTTAACAAGTTGGTGAAAGCCCAAATAGTCGGCATTGCATATTTGCAGGAACAAATAACACAATGCATGTGTGAGGATCTCCATGCCCCTCCCAAAGTGTGGGCGAGTTAAAATTGCGAGAAAGCGACACAGAGGATTCTCGGAGCGCAATGATTTTCCTATTATGCGAAAACACATATTTATAAAAACAGCACCGCTGTTTGCACCGTGGAAAGTATTCCAGAAAGGGAAAAATATATGTCAAGTTATGTTGGTCACAAATGCAACGAGGAAATTGTTTTTTGGTAACGCTTGAATCAAAGTACTGTATATTTCACGTGTCTATCTTAGAAAGGCTTAATAGGTTTAATAGCTCTTGAGTTATTTGAAGACCATCTGTATCGCTTTTTTGCAACTTATCTAGCTCCTACATCTTACGTATCATTAACTGCTTTATTGTTCAAATGTGTATATTCTGCACTCTGACCATTTTTTAGATGTCAAAAATGAATATAATTTCAAAATTTAAAAATGAAATGCTTTAAACCGTAACTTGCAAATAAAAAATGGCAGGGAAATTGTCTGTAATCTTCATGATTCCAGTATTAAAGACGTATGTAGGAACTGAAATCACTAATTATAAATACGAATAATCTGTAAATTCCAGTATCAATAAATGGACGTATGTAGGAACTGAAAGTTGTACAAAATTATACCAATAGATAATGATGGTAACGTTCTAGTGTTATTACGCGTATGGTAAACGTTGCTTTAACCTGTTGACATATATCAAATCAGATATTATTTTATGCGAACATAAACGTGTGTTTCTGGCTAGACATATACCCATCGTAAGGGCATTATCTTACTTGCATATCAACCGAGGCACGAATGTATGAATTTGACCGTGCAGAAATGAGAGTCAGTAGATTAACACTCTCATGTAAATGGTTCCATTGAGCATCCAATATATTTACGAAACAGAGAATAGTTACTTCCACATTGTCATGTAGATGGCCATATTGAAACATTTAGTTGTCAACCACGTCGGCGCCTAGATGATGGTAATTGTAGTAATGTCACACTTCGGATTTTAAACGCGTACTGACTGACTGTACTATTTAAGTGAAAGGAATGTTTTGGAAATCGATTAGAACCATGTTTAAATCATTATGACAAATCAAAAGACACACGAAGCTGTTAGAACGCTTTGAGCTCAATATAAGACATTGCAGCTTTCTAGCTTTGACAAATTAGTAAAGCCAAATGAATATTAACAACCTACAGCAAATGTTGAGACACGGAATTTTCTTATCAATGCAAGGGCGCAGTTGCCTTAACCAATCAGAAGACTCCATATCTTCAACACAAGCCGCCATCAACCCAACGCCGCCATCAACATTCTTCATTCTACGACATTTTCTAACTGTCCACCATCTTGTTTATCTCTTAGATAACTTTGTAATGGGGATAATATTTGACCGTAGCTGTAGGTTGCGTTTCCACATTTTTAGATTTATAGGATGGTATATAACCTTTATAATTTCGTGGTTAATCAATGGAAAATCGCACTTAGTGAATTTGAATCTGTATTGTGATAGGAGTTTTTCTCAGCTACCTTGTAAAATTGAGGGATTTTAAGACAGGGTGCTCGCTCTCTGTCTTGGCTGCTTGCGGAAAAATAAATTCCCACTGGTGCGCTCTTTAATCTGAATATGGTTTGCAAACAATAGTATACAATAGCTAAGAACAAAAATTTTGATCACACATATGCAGTCATTAAGGTTCAGTTTTAGGTGTTTTTGGCTGTTGTTTGATTAAGTGCTCTTACCCAGGAAATCATGTCGAACGCACTTTGGTGGCCAATATAAAGCGGCTTCAGGCATATCGTAACCCATGCTTTGAAGCAAGCACACTTATTTTCGTACGGTTTATTTATCATGACATTTACAATGCTAACGTTCACTGGATACGATAACTTCTCTGTCTATTGTACATACATTCGATTGCATATATGGTATATAATACGATGGGATGGGAAGCACTAACGATTTACATGGAATGACGTTTGATATCTCTTGGAATGCTTTCCTGATCTGATTGTGCTACTCTTCTTGATATACACTGTAAATCAACGGATCGGGTAGAAGTAATGCAAATGAAGTATTTGTGCATTCGTGCACACAAAGGTTGCTTAAGCCAAACTCGGCCAAAATTACGAGGGCTAGCCAAATAATTTGTGGCATTGCCAACAACGAAGCCAAACGCCTTACACAATGCATAATACGTGGATTATCGGATTCAACCTCTGATTTACTCTTTTGTCAAGAGCGAAATGCATCATCAAGGAAATCAAGAGCAAAATATACTTTGCAACGATGATCGGTAATGGAACAATCGCAGTGAGATTGGAATTCAATAAAAGTGATCAGGCACTACTGTAAGCATTGTTGTTAGAATCTGTAATTCCCTTATATCACTTATATACATAAGTATATCCATATCACCATTGTTTTAATACTATATACGACCGCGCTAATATAACACACTGAGATTAAAAACGTACACTAATGCTAGTGGATTATGTCGAGTAACTAGCACATTTAATTATTTCAGCCATTCCACGAATAAGGCACTAAATATGAGAAGAGATGCTGTTTATTCTGCCCAGGATGCTTTATATATGTACATTGAAGGACGAATTGATGGAACAAATAACAATGTTCTTTTCAGCGGCCTTTTGTCCCGTCAGAAGAGGGTTGATTGGTTGTAGTTGTACGCCGTATAAGCTTGTCAGCGAGATAAAGGAAGCAATTGATGGAGGAGGTGACATGGCAGGCGCTGTGAAATCGGTTTTATAAGCGCTATTCTGTACATCTAGAGACATTGAAGCCAAAATGGGACCATATAGCAATCCATCCACTACAGTTAACAGTTAAGACACAATTAACATGTCAGCCAATAATTACAATCGATTACCAGTCCTTGAACAAGGGTAAAAATATGTACAGTGTAGCTCCTAAGATAAATGATTGATAACTTTCCTTCCATATTCATGATGGCAATTGTTCTGCGTCTATTGTATATGCAATGACACCATCAACCAGTTCTTGCGTGTACACTGCTGTGCTTCAGGGGCTATAAAATTTGCTAGATTGATACTTCGTTTTAAACGATAGGTCCTGTAGTAAAATATGCTCGTGAACAATGTTGCAGCCAAAGTACACCTTGCTAGCGAATTTAATGTTATCAAATCAATAACCTATATATCTCCTATTTTTTATCCTTTTTTTACACTAGACTGATGAAAAGATATTTTGAAGTAAGAAAGTACTAGGTTATTTCAATTCAAAAAGCGGAATCAGTCGTGTCAATCGGCAGTTATCGCCATGATTGCATGGCATTCATGTGTATTGTTCACCAACACCAGAACAAATACGGCAGTAACATAACGACAGTGCATCAATGCATCAGACAACAATTAACTGTTAACTGAGAGCTCTGTCATTTTAGCCACATGATTGTCTTTTATTCATATTGTCCAGAAAATGTTGAGCCTTATTCTCTACACAGCTGTATAATCACCGCAATGAAGTCAGCCACGGCATTCACATAATGCTTAGATAATAACCTAAGAAATATGCTCTGTTGTTAATCTATCCGTCAATGTGGCAATAAAACTTGGAACTGAGTGTTATGGTAGAGAAATAGCGAAAAGGAGATAACAATAAAGTAATATTTCTGTTGGCAGCTAACTTTACTACATTGATTGGTGCAGTCAACGAGGGATCATCATCACCTCGTAGCAATATATGTTTTCTATTACCTAAGTGTTGCATTTGTTCACATATGAGGAATATTCGCATTATGTCAATAGATATAATATCACCTTCAAGCACAAGATTGATCACGATGTTTACTCGAAATGTTGATAACTACAAATGTCAACAATGATAAACATTAAAACCACAATCATAGTGACAAGCATTCATGATAATATTTTACTTTGCAGTTAATCTGTTATATTGACATTAATGGATTACCACCTATATCCACAGCGAAAACCCATATATAATGTACCTCGACTAAATCCGCTTCATTTTTCAAATTCACTAGGTGCGATTTGCCATTGATTAACCACGAAATTATTCAGGTTAGATACCGTCCTATTAATCTAAAAATGTGGAAACGCAACCTACACCTACGGTCGAATATTATCCCAATTAAAATGTTATCTAAGAGATAAACAAGATGGCGGACGGTTAGAAAATGTCGTGGAATTTAAGTAGTGCAGAAATCAGGCATCATAGTCCGGTGAGGCAATCACGGCAAATTTATTTTCGTTACGATGAATTTCACTGAAGAATATTGCCACTTCAAATCGTAAAATACACAGATTGAACCTGTGATAGCTCGTATATATCGACAGATAACCTTAAATAGTCAATCTGCGAACGTAAAATCTGGCAATCATCCAGCACAGTTAAGGTGGTATGAATGCAAATTATCACATGTGCTCAATTCCATATAGAGGAATAAAACCGGAGGTAAACGTGAATACCTGTGCATACTCGCATGTAAGATTAAATATGTTCATGCATATCCATGAAAAGACGTTGAAGGACGACATTATGAGACTTTAGTGGCACTTTTGTATTATTTTTGTATATGTAGAAATGAATCGAATAATTCCGTACAAGGCGGTGCCGATGATTTTAGTGTTCCGAAAACAAGACAATAACGAATGAGTACACTTTTCTATGACTTGCACAGGGAATGCATAAGCTGTATTAACCTGCATTTCGCTGTTCATTCTGCGTACAAGTGATTATGTTGTGTCATCGGTGTACACGCAACGCATCTGACCTCCGCTCCTACTAGGGACTAAACATTTACATACTATTTATTCACTGATGCAGTGGATACGGTAGCACCAGAAAATCAATGTTTACATCGAGGCGCCCTGTCTTTGTGAACGTGCAAGGTCATTTAATATACGAATCTTATCAAGTCATATACAGCCTAGATATGCGGGTGTCATATTTACACATCTAAATTTGAGAGGACTGGTTGTATGAAGCACCATTATAACGATACATTTTAGCCCCTTTATGGGAACCTTGTCAAACTTACTTTGGTTAAAGCTACAGCTCGTGATAAACGAACACATTATTGTAATGCTTATATTAAGCATTTGACAATGGCACATTAATATCAATACTTACAGATGCATGAAAACTGTATGAGAGAATATTGCTAGAAAGAACATTGTACTTTGTTTGACATACACAGACATATACACATACGTCATGATAGACATAAATATATACATAAATATATATATATATATATATATATATATATATATATATATATATATATATATATATATATATGTATATTCATATATATGTATATATATATAGAGTTAACATTGTACATTTTATGACATGACATACACACCATATATATATATATATATATATATATATATATATATATATATATATATATATATATATATATTTATATATTCATATACATATGTAAATATATATATATACACATAATTTACATATGCATATATATATCTACATATAAATGTATGTATATATATATATATATTTGTATATGTAGTTATATATATATATATATATATATATATATATATGTATATATATGTAAATATATATATATATATATGCTATGAATTATAGATATATATATTTATTCAATTATGAATACATATACATATATATATATATATTCAACATATCAACACATATGTATATATATATATTATATATATATATATATATATTCATATATACATATATTCATATATACATATAAATGTTCATACATGTATATGTATTTATTTATAATAATATATAAACATCAATATATTTATATATACATATAAATGAATATATATATATACGTGTGTGTGTGTATGTAAGTGTGTTTGTGTATGTGTGTTTATTCATATGTGCATTTATATAATTGAAAGTTGTATCAGGAGTATTGTTTCTCGAGCGTTTATCTTATGCTCGCCTTGTTCTTGTTCTAGCAGCCGACCGACCATGTTTGGGGACTGATGAGACAATGTTTCAGCGTCTTGTGACGGTGCTAGTGTCACTTTAGGATATTGCATTTGTTATCGTGGCAGAGTAAGTAGATGGGTGCGACTTTTAAACCCATACTCTTTTCAGGACTCACAGAGTGTCTTGAAAATGTCCAAGGAGCCTCATCTGTCATTCAAGGTATGGTGGAAGGGCCAAGTGTCGCGTATGTAGTGGTGGTATGTCTTAGGCTATAGGTCATGTAGACATTTGCATATTGAGCACAAAAATGCGGTGATATTTTGTATAGGCGAGACAATTTTTAATCATGGCCAAATAAATCCAGTTCAATTCAACCCGTGTTCGGATCGTGGCAGTTATTTGTTAACGACTTTTTGGTGTAATGAGGAGATTTATATAAATATAGTCTATCGAAACTAATAATGACAACAAACCATACAGAATCTTAATTCAGAATCTCAATTAGTGGTTAGGTAGTATGAACTATGTTAAATAGCTTGGTGCGTTCTTGGACATCGTATGATGCAAGTCTAAAACAAAAACCGATTTGCAAGCGAAAACAAGTTTTTATCAAATACTGTCAAAAACTTATCGCCTCAAGTGTCGTAGAAATTGGAATTGTACTTGATTCTACACATACGTGACTGCAATGTCTGCATTCCAAGCACGACACTTAGTTTACTACCGCATATATAAGTACAAAGGTACTTCCTTATACAGTTAGCCGATAGTGAATCAATGGCTATCTGAAAGCAAATGATATAATATTTTGTAGCATCACACCTTGACCCTAATCACACGTGAATCAAACAGGTAGTAAACCACATTGCATGCTTGATGGTTTCCACGTACTACATAACTTTTAGAAAGAGGGTGCATTTGAGTTGATTACAATTAAAGCCACATTTAAGTAAAGCGTACATATCAACATAACTGCTATACTTTTGTCAATAAATTGCCAATCATGCAAGATAATACCCTCGCAAAAAAAAATGACTTTTTAACAGTAAATAACAATGGTTTACTTTATCAATCTATACTATGACCTGACACTAAATGTGTCTCATGGTGATTTAGAAAATCTTCCGTGATGCTAAATCAACGTATTCTAGTGTTGTAAGAACGCTTATTTACTATGTTTGTAACCCAGGCCTACGACAAGCGGCTGTTATTATTATTGTTCACATATTAAACTTTAACTGATATCCTATACGCCTAGGTCTGGTCACGATCTAAGGCTCTCATTGAAACTTATAACATGCGAAAAAGTTAAAGGAGTATGTACCATGGAACAGAATATATACCTACGCAGGAATGTTACTGTAGACATTTGTTATCATTACGACAACATGACTGGAATATAACTTAACTAGATAGTGATACCAACTGAACGCGGTATAAAACGACTGTCATAAATAAAATCCCCAAAAGCTAGTGGATATCAATAGAGTGCATACAGGTGTTTATTTTGCTGAACACAATATGTCACTGAGTAGTATGTCGTTATGAGATATAAAACTTGCAAACAAGCTGTAAAACTTACAGGCAGGCAAGTAAAGAGTAGAGTGATAACAAGCGTTGGTGGACCGAAAATGAAACGAACTAAGTGAACAACACATGCTTTCATAGTTAGATTTTGCGACGGATGAGAATGATTGTAATACTTACACGGCTTGCACCTCTTAATTGCAATCGCACACATCGCATAAAGCCGCTTCTCTCACCGATCCGTTAATTTCCGCCGCTGAGACGGAGTATGAACAATAACATCGATGTTAAGGACAGGATAGCGGATTCACGACGAATAAAAGTATACATTGCAGAGTAGTATAGGAAGTATGGCCATTTGGGTCACCGTGTTTAAGTCAGGATATTGATGAGAGACAAGAGACGATTATTCGTGGGTCGCCCACGTTATTGTAGGTAGCTGAGGGTTGATGTCCTGCCAAATAATACCCGAGACTTTATATGAATTTCTATTTTCTTTATTCGTCTCTGCTGACTGGCACATTCGGGTTCTGATTCTGGAATTCTATATTGTGGGATGAATATGTCTGATTTTTGTGTCTAATGCTGTCGTATTTATAGTGAAAGATGGGGGTAGCTTGATGTGGTGAGCTTTGATTGGTTGATCGGGGCTTGGGGTCATTCGGAGCTTTAAATTGGAGATCAAACGGGGCATGTTAATTGTTAAGGGAATTGACGGGATCCTAATGTTTTCATCAGAGGGTTGGATTTGGTAAAGGACTATATAATTTGGAAACTGACCCGTTCGGAACTTAAAGGGATTCTAAAGGTTTATGTAAATTGGGCAACAATTAATCTGGTACGAGTAAAAAGGGGTGAATTTCATTTGCTTAACTTGGTTTAGCGTTCATGTCCCGAGTGGCCGAAAGGTTGTAAATCTAACTTAAACTTTTGGGGTGTGGCGGGGGCGGGGGGGGGGGGGGGGGGGGGGGGGGGTGGTGGAAAGGTGGTGTTTGTATGTGTTCGCAAGTGCATGCGTGCATGTATGCGTTTGTTGGGGGTGAAAGATGCCCTTTCTTTGTAAATGACACTCCGCTTTCCTTGTGTATAATGGATCATTTGTGTGTGAGCATGTTTGAGCGTGCAAGCAATATACATTATAGACACAACAATATACAAATTGTGTACAAAGTAACATAAAACTGCTATCGAAATATATATATATATACACAAATGAGACACATGTCTCTCCATTATTAGAATTCATAAACATAGGAATTTACGAATGAGATTAATTGGTAAGGTAGACATTACATACATACAATTATTATGTTAACTGTTAAATGTAGAATTAGTCCATATACTGCAAATTATTCACATTTTGTGGTTTTGGTTTCACAGTGATTGTAATCCTTTCGAGTCATTAATTAGGGGATCCTGCGTCCTAAATTTTCTTCTCTTTTTTGTGTGAGACTTTTGTGCGCGGTACCGAGGTTATGGAAGTTGTATATCTATGGCCTAGCTATTTTCTTTTTAGCAATATTACGAACATACCACATTCATAGTATCTTATGATACTTCAATCATACAAGTAATTTAAATATCATAGATTTAGGTTGTATGAGCCACTTAGGATTAAGTGAATACAAAATAACATTAAGTATGTAGTAGAATCAATAAGACAAAAACATACAATTGCATTTTGAATAAAATGAATTGTGTACATAAAGTGTAACATGCATATACATTAATAAATGTGGGACATTTACTAAAACAAAATATATACATCCAATTTTTTTAAGCAAATATTTGAGGTGCAAGTAATGTTGAAACATTTACATTTGTACAACTTATGTCAAGATCTAATAAATATCAAGTATATGTAACATTGAATACGTAATACATTTAATACTACAACCGTTATGGTTTTGCTTTAAAACAACCTGCGCACGTGAGAGTGATGTATTTATATAAGCAATTACCAGCTGAATGCATTTTCAAGTTTTTGTTCAGAGTTCGGAGTAAACGGGTAAAGGGCTGGCGCGGAAACGGGGGTTACATCAGATCGGCAATTGGTGATTGGGAAGGTACAAGGTATAATAATACGTTGGTAACATGTGGAGAACTTTAAATCAAGGATGTTTATGTTGTAGCATTGTTGACTTGTTTGGACAAGACAGACAAAAAAAGGAAAGTAACTAATTTTTCCTTGAACCAGTTCGAATATGCCATCTCTGAATTGGTCAATTTGTGCATTAATGAAGTTGGCATTTCTACTGTAAGACATCCACAACTCTGTGATTGACAAAACCTTTGATCATACTTATGATACCCGAAGCCAACTGAGTGAGTTCGTCGTGATTTTGCTTTATCACATTAAAAGAATCATTTAACCTGTGATTAACCATAGATATGTACGAACTCATCCAAGAGGCATGATTTTCAAACGCATGAGTCAGCTTATTAGTTTGGGTCACCATTACATTAATGTGTTATTTTAACAATTCCACATCTTTCATTTTTGCTGTTCATATTAGTGCGTGCTTCATGACTTCCGTACGGATGTTTGTGAAGCTTGAACAGATTTTCTATAACTGGTCACACAATACATTTCGCGTCGTACAGAAGGGATATGTGGTTGGTGCCCATTCTTTTGTATGTAGCTGTATGTGTAAGGTGTGCGTCCACACCTGTTCTGCGTAGTTCATGACGCCTGTTCTGTCAAATATGACGCCGTAATTTAGTCTTTGAACACTGTCTACGGATCGTGCCATTGCTGGACCGACCTGGAGTAGTGTCATTACGAACAAGATGACGAGCATGACGTTTGAGAAGGTACCCGCAATTAATGAAACCACTTGATTTATACTGGTAGCAGCATATCCAAATACTTATATTGTTCGCAGTCATGTTACAAACTAAATATAACCGATAGGTGACACGATTGTTTATTGTAAACCAAAAGGGGGGGTACCAATTTGGTTTTTCTAAATTTAGGCACTAATTTAAGAGCCATGAATGATAACCAATATAATGGATGCTGCTACCAAAGTGTCATAATTACTAGTAATTTTAATTAAAGGATGCTTGATAATATGGTACATAGTAATAGATGTCAAACTAGATTATATGGGGGGGAGTAGGGGTTATTTAGACAAATGAAGAAACTATTCGGCTGGCTTCGGTTTGTTTCCTTTTCTAGTTCGTCCTAGACTCGTTTTGTGTATATGGAATTTCTCTTTAAGGTTTTGAGGTATAAATAAAGCTAATTCCCAGCTCGACGCCATAGGTCCTTTCCACGTGACCTTGTAGATGATTTGACCATCTTTATTTTGCGTTTTCTGAGCAATTTGTCTATTTGTTTGAATATTGGATCATTGAAGGCTATGTCGGATTTTCCGTTGAACTGTTGGGATAATGGGGAAGTCATTACGTCACTTAGGTCTGGGTCATTCGCGCTGTGTTCTGTAGACTGGTTTTGTGTGGATTGGTTGTGGGGTGTTTGTTGAGATTTTGGGAATGTCACAGTTTGTGATTGAGCTATGTTATTTGTCAAATCTATATCTAAGTTATCACTGGTTGTGGGTTGGTGAGTCTGTCGGCGGGATCATTGTAAGGTTTCAATCTATTAGCATGGATCCTTGAGCGCATAAGTCGATGTGTGCCGCAACGAGCTAATTGGTAAGTATGGTTGTCAGTCTGATGACAAATATAGAAAGGCCCGATGCTGACATACCTATAGGTGTTGGGGCAATGAAGCCACACACGCTGTCCCACTTTGATAAGGTGAATTGCGTGCTTTACGGTCGTGACTTTTGATGCTTTTCTGTTGTGCAGCAAGTTGATTGTCCGTTGCTAATGAACGGGCCATTTTGAGGCGTTTGTGGATTAATGTCATATGTTGCTCAGTCGATTTTGGTAGACTTAGTGGGGGAAGTAGTGCCGTATCAATTGGCAAATTACACTGTGTCCCAAAAAGGAGGAAGAACGGGGACTGTAGAGTTGACTGAGTGGATGGATATGCTCTATAAGACATCATTATACTTGGAAGTATATCTGGCCAATCGGAGTGGTTCTTATTAACATAGGCTCGTAACGAGGCACCTATGACGCTATTCATTCGCTCTCAAGTGCTGTTACTTTGTGGGTGGTAGCTGCTGGTTTCCACTTTGACAACAGTTTGCAAAGTTCCTTAATGATATTGGACATAAAGTTCTTGCCGCGATCAGATACAGAGTTTTCTTGGGGCGCCGTACCGACAAATGATGTCATTATACAAGTGTTTCGCGATCTCCGCAGCTGTTTGAGATTTCAAAGGAAAAGCCTCGCACCACTTACTGAACGAGTCGACAAACAACAAATGTACTGACTTCCATTTTGAGCTTTACTTATAGGTCATAATATATCCATATGCCATCTTGAAAATATCTCATCGGGCGGAATAGGGTGAAGGGGAATGGCACGAGCGTGGACATGCCGTTTCGATTGTTGACACGCGAGGCACGATTTAACGTAGAGTTTGATGTCAGATGCCATATTCGGCCAGAAATACTTGAGCCGTATAGCTTCCAAACAACGTTCTTCGCCTTGATGGCTGCCGCCAGCCAGCGAGTCGTGGTACGAGCGCAATACGTCATCACGCAGTTCGCTGGGTACTGTTAGCTGCTTGACTAAGCGATCGATTTTTTTACCTTTTCCCCTTGGGGCGTAATGGTGATACAGTAGGTCATCTTCTAAACTACAGTCAAACGACTCAACAACTACTCTGTGAGCTTCTTGTTTGTCAGCAGGAAGGATTTTTCGGTTACGCAAGTAATCGTAAATTGGGCCGAAATAATCATCTTCCTGTTGATAATCCGATAGGGATTTAGGAGTGGCCGCGGTGAGTTGACAAATCAACGTGACGGGGTCGGTCTCATTGTAAGTAATTTGACTGTCTGCAAGGTGGGATAGAGCATTGATACTATGAGCAGCTAGCTGCTTTGTAAGTGGGGTTTTGTAAGTTATGTCGTAAACATGTTCTATTCTGGACAAAGCATCGGCATTTCCATTATTTTTTCCAGCCCTGTAGACAATGTCACAATTAAAACCCTGAAGCTCAATAATCCACCTGAGAAGTTTAGGTGACTTGTTTTGTTTGGCGTCTTTTAGGTATTCTAGGCCTTTGTGGTCCGTTAGGATCAAACACTTTTGACGGCCTTCTAAATACATTCGAAAATGACGTATGCCTTTAATGACAGCCAAACATTCCTTCTCGTGGACAGGCCAATATATTGTTCCGTTTTTGAGAGCGATCTACCAGCGTACGCAATAACGTGTTCCTTGTCGTCACTGTCTTTTTGTCCGAGTATGTACCCGATAGCGTAATCAGACGCGTCTGTGTACAAAATGAATTGTCGGCCATAATCAGGAAATTTCAACACTATTGGATCAGAAGTCAGCCGATTTTTCAGAGTCCGAAAAGCATTTTGACATTTGTCAGTCCATCGAAATGGGACATCCTTGTTCATTAGCTCATTTAGAGGTCTAGCGATGTCTGCAAACCCTTTTACGAAGCGTCTGTAGTAATTGCATAACCCTAAGAATGCACGGACACCTTTGAGAATTTTCGGACAGGGATAATTTTGGACTTTGGCAAGTTTAGCCTTTCTACGCCTGAACCGGAAATCATGTGCCCAAGATAGCCAACTTTAGGCATGGCAAATTTACATTTCTCTGTTTTGAGGCGGATGTTTGCTTGTCGCAACCTAGAGGAAATGTCCGCGCGATGCTGCATATGTTGGGAGAAATCATTACTGAACACAAGAATGTCATCTACATACACCATTGCGTATTTTGTAGACAAGTTTCGCAAAAACACTTGGGGAATTCATCATCCCGAATGGAAGACGTTTGAATTGGCAGACACCTTGATGGGTAACGAACGCGGTTTTATATGCCGTTCTTGTCAAGAGGTATTTGCCAAATCCACTTGCGCAATCCAGCGTAGAAAATAGGGTTGCCTTATTTTGGCCAATGGAGTCAAATACGTCTTCAATATGGGGTAAGGGTTGGTGAAGTGGCTTGGTGATTTGATTCAATTTGCGATAATCGACGGCGAAACGAAACTCTCCGCTCTTTTTCTTAACAAGCACGACAGGGGCCTGCCAAGGAGAAACTGACTGCTCTATAAGGTCCGCGTCTTCCATTACTTCTATCTGCCTTTCTATTTCTGCTTTCTTCTCAGGACACACGCGGTATGGGGGTTATCTAATGGGACTGGCTGTACCGGTGTCTATATGATGGTGATGAATGTGTGTTGACCTCATTTCTCTTAAATTAGCCGCGAAAACATCCCGGTTCTTTCCCAACAAAATAAGTAGTTCCCTGTTTTGTTCAAGTGTAAGGTTGGGATTGTAGTCCACAAAGCCCAATTCTTTTGCCGCTACAATGAACTTGTTGTCTGATTTGCTTGCTGACTCACTAGATTGAAGAATATTAACACTGTCTTCCAGGCGTGTATTTCATCACCTTGGAGCTTAGTAAGAGAAGCTACTCGGTGACCAGCTGTTATGTTAATGACATTGAAGTGAGGATTAAAAAGCCTTAAGCTGGTTAAGCCTTTGCTTGTCGTCGTAACGGAAATAGCACCTACTAGGCCTGTTTTCGCGGGTAAACACTTCAAAGGTTGCACAGAAACGGGTGGTTAGGTAGGGTGACATTGGTTGTAGCTACAGACACAAATGATTCACTTCTGGGCGGAATGCTACAATTGTTAACCGATTCCATGACACACGATTCAGGCACACCAATCATTTTAACAGATACTTGCCCATTTTTCAATTTCAATTTACTGCTGGCAAAGCAAATGGTAGCTTTTTAAGATTGTAAGAAGTCAATGCCTAATATAATGGCTAAGTTCATTTCCTCAAGCACATAGAAAGTATGTTGAATTGGCAATGGCCCAACATGAAAATCGAGTGAATTTTCCTAAGACAGAGATTAAATGTCTTCCGACACCTGTAACAGATGATAGGTCACATGACGTAACTCTGGTGTGCTGATGGATGGTAGAGAGTTTTAGGAGATAAACATGACACAGATGCGCCTGTGTCTAGTAAAGCCTGGGCCTTACTATTACCCCTTGATACCTGAACAAGATTTCCGGTCAAATCAACTTCGAAAGTGGTCGCTGAGAGTAAAGGAATATGGATCGAAAGTTTGTCAGAAGAGAGATTTTGAGAATGGATTGAGGAGGCATGTGTAGGCGCTGATAGAGGCGCAATTATACAAGTTGGCATGTTATTCACTGAGCACTTAGAATTGAATGGATTATTGACTTGTTTAGTCCTTGGGAGACTACGTTTTTTGATGTCAGCGCCAACTTTGATATTTGCCATTGATTGTAGAAATTTGTCAGTATTCCCATTTGTGTAATCTTTAGTTTTCCGTGAAACTACATTTTGATGCCCATCCCTAGAGTTAGTTGTATGCATCCTTAAGACAGGCGCTGACTCCTAGCGGGGTTGGGGACGGGTGGATCTATTCGTGGGACGGTAGGATGTGGGCAATTGCTTGCTCATTGAAAAGAGAGATCAATGCATAAATTAACAAATTCACACACTTCATATAGATATATATAGAGAGAGATATATATATATAGAGATATAGATATATAGAGATATATATATATATAGATAGAGATATATATATATATAGATATGTATAGATATATATAGATATAGATATATATATATATATAGAGATATATATATATATATATATATATATATATATATATATATATATATATATATCTATATATATATATATATATATATATATATATATATATATATATATATATATATATATAAATATATACGTCGGTAACATGCTCGCGGATGGTTTAGTATTCCACGTATTCCACAAAATCGGTAAGCGGGGGAGTAAATGATACTCCAAAATGGTCGCCCAATAGGTTTATATTTACAAGCAGCTTTAGGGCGCGTCATGCCATATAAGCTCGTTTCCGCCTTTAAACAAATTCCGCTGACTAATCACAACGCTTTTGTAACCTAGAAAATGAATATACGCAGCTGAATTTCACATAGACTATTTTAAACTGATATCGTTCCATGCAGTTAAAGTTTAGATATTCCCCAGAACTATCCATTCGATTGCTAAATAAACACTCTGATGTAATTAATACGCTTCCATGAACTACTTGTTGGGCGACAAATTTTGCATTGTCCACCCAGACACACATTTTCTCTCCAAAAACTATTTTAAAACGGCACGGTGCTATGCATACTCTATTGAGCCTCCATGCCTGCTGTCCTGAACAGTGTTGTAGCTTGATGGACACGCGGTTGTATCAAATTAACTAAATAATAATGAATGATGACAACAGTGTTAATCTTATAAACTTCTCTCAATATCCTCAGATTTCACCTGCCAATGCGCATTTGCTGAGCGGCACTGTGTTAATCATTGTTGATGCTCGGTAAAGATTGAGATTAAACTTGTACAATATAAAAATATGTCTTTCGTCCTCGTTCATTGTCACAACATTACATGCCCGAACCTGTGGGGTCATTATTAATAGTTTCTCGATTTGACTTGTATATGCAATCTTGTTATTTTGTTCCATATGTTGTTTGATTCGAATTGAGTGCTGTTTAGTAAAATGTCAGCCATTTTAATGTAATTTCTACCAACATTCTGCATCTGATATTTTAGTTTTAAACATGCGATACGACTAGTATTCCTATCAAACGCCAATGATGAGGATTGCGTATGCGATGCGTATTTAAATTCTGTTTTTATGCAAAGACTACAGAAGAAGTCGACACACTTTTCATGTGCAGCAAAACGAAAAGCTGACTCAATTTGCCAAATATTTTACCAAATAAACAGTGTGGGGTAGGGTGGAGGGATGACCTGTTGACACAGGCCTAAGATTTTGAAGGATCTCACTTCAACTGATAGAGGATATAGGATAAAGATTATTGATATTTTACAAAGACTCATGTGAGATCCGTCAGCACAAAACATTAAACACATAATGAATTAGAACAGAGAACCTAGTAATATTCTCCTGTTCCTTTGTCATCCAAAGCGGCGTCATACGCGTGTTGGCGTACAAATTGGTGGCGGTGATAAATGGTGGATCTTAGTACCAATATAATATAAATAATAAATGCCGATAATTGATACAAAACTAAAATGCTGCTTTACTTGGTGGTTTGTTTTCTGATCAGATTTGGTGACAATGAAGAAACATTAAGTTTGTGGTGCCTAGAAAATGTTAAGCCTTTTCCTGCTCACTGCTGTATAGCCACCTCCGTTATTTAGGATATTTATATTATTATTTCAACACACAAAACGTATAAGCCACATAGGTAATATACGTCGATCGCAATCTGTTTGGAAAACAGCAAACATTTGCTAGAGTATGATGTTAGAAACATATGATATGATCAATATTCGGTTCACATTATTTCTAATTGCCTGTCTTGTCGATTTAACAAAGTGAGCAAACAATTTGACCTTTCAAGACATTCGACAAATGCAACCTTTAGTTGCGACAGTACAAGGTCCGATCTTGCTAGCGTCTCGCAAAGCAATTGCATATGCGCTTGCATAAACTATGGCTTTGCATCTCAGAATATTCAAGGACCTGGTTTTTAAGGTTCATTATCTATATGATAACGCAAACATAAATACTATCTTGATTTAATGAATTGAGCATATAGTAGACGGCATTCGTGCAGATTTTGAATGGTCTTATTGGGTTTGGCTGGCCGCACAAGTAGACGTCACACATATGTCATTAGATGAAAAGACTGTCCAGTTTAATGACAGGATGATATCATCAACAAACGATATTCATTTTTTGCAGCCAGCGTCAGGCCACATCAGGGCTTAACAGCAATGAGTTATAAAATTTGTATTGTATTAGTTATACTATCCGGTTGTTGCAGCTATACCATGTTCTGTAAATATTCTCCTTTTGTGATCAAATATGATATCATTCTTAAAGTAATGGCTGCATCATATGGATAAATCAAATTATTGTTGTGTCCATCATGTTCACACATTGTAATGTTTTAGTTAATATATCTATTACGTTTTATTAGTGACTATGAATGGATGCGCAGAAGCATAGCGCGATAAAGCCATACAATATGTACCTCGGCATAATCCAGATACATTACCAATTCACTACTAGTGTAAAAAGCCCAATTTTGCAACTATAAATTAAAAAAGTTCAATAGCAACCACAACGTTGCATGCAGCAAAATGTATTTACCGTCCGATATTATTTTGTCGATTTCCGAGTTATCTAGCAGATAGTCCATATGGTAGTACTTAAATGCCGAAGGATCTAAACAATCGATAAATCCCATCATTGTAAGGTATGGTCAATTTGTTCCTGGCAATATTGGCAAATTACAGAAGGACAAACGAATACAAATGTCTATGGCAGCTATTAACACCCTAGTGCCAGCCAAAAGGGGCAACGATCACACGCATGATGCTCAACAGTTGCATCGCATCTCCCTGACCAGGAGAACCTCTTTATGTACATGCAATATATATATTTTTCTGCAGTTACAAAATATCAATGCTGAGAGGGTTATGTTGATTGCACCAACTTATTGCGTCTCTCTGATATTCTTCACAACTATTGATCGTTAGAAATGGTTCAAATATCTGATAGGAAATTCGGTATAGAATGAGATTGCATAGCCATTACACTATTACGATGTTATCAGCTAAATAATTTGCTATAATTTTGCCATGTGTCTTAGTCAATGGTTCCCGCCAAAAATACATATAGTATAAGTACCATCATTTTGTTTTACGAGCCAAAAGGTCATTGCTCAATACCAGCGTTTCAATACGCTTGACTTATTGCCCACCACATCATTGGCATTTAACCTGTGATATCGGCCAGATATTGCCTTGCTTCCTACAACGATTTGCTTGATCAGGTCGTCAACACGGCAATGGCGGTGTTGCTTTGCAGGTTATTGGATGCGCAAACAACGTGTGGTCCCGATTACATTTTTGCGATTAGTGAATTGAATGAAGTTGGTATATGCAAGCGACACAATCACGTTCAACGAATAACATTTTGTGTAAATATCATGTAAAGGGAGGAAAAGTTACGATTACTTAATTTTGTGAGGGATTAGGGTAGCAGCAGAAAATAATATCTATATACAACAATAAAGAATAATTTCCATGCGCAAGCCACTGTAATCAACAACCTGGTGTTATTACAAGCTAAGCACATGGCGATCAAGGGTTTCAGCTGCTGACAGGTGGAAATGCCATTATAACCCCCCCCCCCCCATCCTTAATTCACTTACAATACAGTTTGCGTATTTATAATTCAACCGACGGGTGGGGTAACAAGATACTGGAACACTGATACACTGCGGGGCATATGGTGGTCTGAAACACAAACGCATGTTTTGCATGTTATCACACTGCAACAGCACTGAGCGCTATTATCAGAGCTCGTTGTATTTCTTCATACTTCAAATTTCATGTATTCCTTAGGGAAAGTTGTGCACATATATGAAGTTCAACAATTATATAATGACCGATATCCAATGCAGCGTTCACTACTGTTTGGTATGTTACCTAATATGATGTGAAGGATGCGCCACACCGTTCAAAACATTACACGGATAACGTAGTATGTGACTTAATCAACAAATTGACCCACAACGATGTAAAAGATGTCAGATAATATAACAAGTCGCACGTCAGACATAGGGTATGGAATGAATGCTGTTTAAACGTATCCTTGTAAAAGTGAAAGTTACGTTTTCTTACAAAATCGTATCAATATTGCACTAACGGAGAAGCGGTTCATTCATACCGCGCTTGCACAAGATGACATTCATGCCCTAATAAACAACAAATAGAAGAACTACGTCTGTATTAAGGCATTCATTTCTTTGCATCATGTATGATATGGTAATTTGTCATAAGGTTACAACGCGTAATGTTGTTATTTGCATTCGTCACGTTCTGAATCCGATAATAGTCCAGGAGAACGAATTTGTTGCAGTCGTCAACAGAGTCGACTCTGTGATGCGGTGCTGATAGAAAAGTTACAAAGCGAGACTCTATGCAATTATATTTAACAAAAGGTGCGTGATGGATAAGAATAATTGTAATGCTCGAAGCGCCCCTTAAATGACATTACCTTGCAAATATAAAGACGAAGAATTCAAAGTGACGACCTTTCTTGAACTCATGCTCCACTTGTGTGAAAGCAAAGAATGCCACAGAATGCCACAATGGATTGGATAACTGGTATACAATAGCACATTATGCCATACTGTGCTATTAGAGAAGACACGGCTTATATACAGATAACCTTTGCCGAATCATCTCTCTTAATGTGGGACTAATTAATTCTAACTCATCGTAAGTCGCCAAAAATTTTCCATATTTCACAGTAAAATTTTTCAGTAATAAGAGTGGAAGGTTTGCGACGGAGCGTGTTATGGGCTACCAAATGGGCGCCAGGCGCTGGCAAATGGCTCAGTGGAGTTCATGTATTGGATCATGCAACATGAGCGCTAACATGAACAAACCGAGTGGCCGCTATTTGCCATTTGTTATTCATGGTTTACGGAGATGTATTTTGTAAAGGCATAGAGTCTGTATTAAAATTTTGAGAGAAAGGACCGATTCGAAATTGCTTTTGGCAAAATAGGTTAAAGTAGCATGAAGCCTGCGCTTGGATTTATTCTATCATTATGACTTCCTCTATCATATGATTGTGACTTAGCATTGAATAACAAAGATATAAATGACGAATACGATGACATAACCATTACAAAGGATCGTGCTGTTTTCTTAATGGAAAATATATTTCTTGAACTTCAGCCTTTGGCGGTAAAAGATCGATCAGCCAGCCCTGAAACATGCGCTGTTCAAATTTTTTTGCGTTACTGTGATCGGAACCATAACTTCTGCTCAATGGGTTTGGGTTTGTATGGTGCTTATCGCCTACACGTCTGTCAGTAACACTGACAGTGATTTACATAATGGCGACCGCTCCGACTGGCATCCGAATTTCATTAACATGCTACTTGTCCGACATAATTGCCGCGATTGATTCGGGTCAACCATTATCTGAAGAGTCAGTGTATTATTGTTGCTAGTATTACAAAATATTTCCCCCTTAATGCATAAGAAAATCGTCCACAGCAAACGTGTCACCTGTGACATATAAGTATTTGATAAGTCATATGTCTTTTTGTTCACGCACTTAAAACGACAATATGTTATTGAATATTGAGGATATTAGATACAACCATCTCTGCATATGTGTCGGACAGCATGCTGTTTGTACAGTTTAAATTCCCATGAAGTGTTCTTGCGCCTATGCCACACGACAGGTCCAAAGAATATCAAATTGTATTTATTGAAACATTCCAAATCCACCAGACACATTAAAAATAATAGATGGAGTACTTAATCGTCATATACGGAAAATAAAATAGCAGGCCTGATAGACGAATATTCTTTTTAAAAGGTTAAGTTGATTGTTCGTTGTGAATTACAAAAGATTATTATTCACACGAGTGTCTGCAATATTTTGTAGTGTCTGCTACCGAAATCCATTTTCTCACTGTTATGGATTTGGGATTTATCACTCAGGATACATGATCGCACGGATGGAAACTGTAGATGCACTCTCTATAGATGTCTGAAAGTTGTGCCACATAGAAATTGGGTACAACATAAGAGAATACCTTGCACATGACGAACGTTATGGATTTGTTGATTTATCTTCTACACGCAAAGCAATTGTGATCCGTAAACTAAGGGTTGGTACATTGGTTCAGTTAAGGTTTAATAAAAATACTACGTCGATAGTAAAACGATTTTGAACTTGTATCCCTGGTCTGACTTTTCGTCTATGTGCTGTCCTTTCATTATTTAGACAATTCTTAAGTTACCTTTGGTCGGGTTTTGGTACCTAATGTAATAAGACTGCACAGAGCAAAGTACGTTTGAAAGGAGGTGATCGATGCTGGTGTGATATATGATCGCAGTATCTACAGATGACTATAATATATCACCTTCGAACACGATCTTCGATTGACGCCAACTACAGTGGTCCCGGAGATTGGTATAGTCTCTTATAATGGGACCGTGTTACCCGTAAGCTTCTTTGGTTTATCAGTTAGATGCTGTCACTATGACAAGCAATAATAGACCAGCTGGTTAAAAGAGACCTTTAGAGGTTATGATAGATTGAGAGCCACGTAATTAAACACCTAAAGTCACGCTATTGCTTGCGTCAATAAAGTAATTGTTGTAGAGTTACAAACTAGAGAAGACTGTACACAAAGATATCTTTCAACGTGTGATAGCCTAGGTAATTTGATTCATTTATTTGTAATTAAATCAGGCAAGCCATAATGTTTCAGATGACTAACATTATATAAGATGTATTCTTGGTACACAACTCTATGGGGCAATATGCTTATGTGCATTGTGTTGTCTATATGGTAGTTATTTGGTACTATGATACTTACAGACATGCTTGCTAAAACATGAACAAAATCAATTGCTCCCTATAAACCAATATGATAAACTAAACTGCCTTACTTAAATCATTAGTAATGATTTAACTTGACCATTAGCCAATATGATGAAAGAAGCTCACAGTGCCGTGTATGTTCGTAAACAATGACAATACACCAACAGCCGGTTTAGAGGCCTGTGTTAAGCAATTTGCACGAGCTGATTTGTGTGGGAAACAATCTACTGCAGATAGGATTGGTGTTATTGTGTGAATGTGTATTCCCCCACATGTGGCTGTATTTACTACGCATAAATCGGTTTAAGTGATTTTTATTAACAGAATTAATTTTGCGTAAGCAATTGTGACCATTGTTCATGCAGTTATAGCTTCAATCAATTATAATAGCAGCAACAGTTTGTAGATTTACAAACGGACTCACAATCGCTGTGAAGGTCTTACATGCCAACAATTCGAGGAGAAATGCTTTGCTTTGTGTTATGTCATGTTAAAGGTTGTGCACCAAGTCATAATACAAGTTCGAAGCACATGCCTTACATGGCGTTCGGTATTCCTCGCCATATGAAATCGATAATCCGAAAGATCATGGAGTTGAGTTCATTATAACTTATGTCCCCAGGTTTGATATATAAAAAAAATTTAATATCAAAATTGAAGCCGTCTTTGTCAGAGGGCAAACACAAGTATGGCTGTGATTGAGCACAGGGTCATAAATTGACGAATTCCAGTGGGGTTTCTGGTGTCGGCAATACCATAATGTGATATGCTCATTCTTAACACCAAGAATAGGAACACAACTACATGGTTTTCCAGCAATCAAATGCATTACACAAATTCATAGCCTTCAACAACTTGATAAAGATATTTCCTCTTCTTACCGCACATTCGTCTGCATGATGCTTCAAAAGTAAATACATGCTCCTCAGTCAACAGCAATAAGATTCGTAACCTAGCGCTGTAAAAACGGCTGGTTTGTGTCAGTCGAGCATTTATTCAATAAGCTGATATATCTCTAAACGATTCATAAAATGCTGCAAATATCTATATATTACGGGTGATAAAAATAACTAATTGTTTGTTGCGATGAGTAGTTCAGGGAGGTATGTCTAGACAGATAACTATTAACTTCTGCTGTTAGAGTATAAGCGATAATTTGTTCTTTACATCATCCTGTAAATCAGCTACATATTTTTAATGAATAACTGTAATTTTGGAGTTAAGATGCGACAACAGCATAAAACGTTGCCAAAATGTAGTTCAGACCTGCATAAGAGCACGCTCTGGTTGTTTTATGATTTCAGCAATATCAGCATCTGAGAAAAACAGAAATGTCAATGATATTATTGGAGAGGTAACTATTGCATGACATAGCTGTTGCTGGTCTTGCCTGACTCCGTGTGGTAAAATCCTCTTAGCTGTCAACATAAGGGTGTCTTAGAGTATTTGCATTGTAGAATAATTTCCAAAATCCCTGAATACCATCCTTTGAATCTGTCAATACGCTAATTATAAGAGGGTTGTGTGCCTAACCATGTACCCGATTCAGGAATAATGGATTCCTAGATCAGCCTGTAATTAATAGTTTCTTGCCTAAGTTAATATCGCGAGACTTCCATCAGCAATCACTTTAGCGATATGTCTATGACTTGCTGACAAACACTGCCATGGGCATTTTTTTTCTGCAATCAAACCCATATATTAATTTTTATTGAACGCTTCGATAACAAAGCATTATGTACCATGATGTTTGGAAACACACCTTACATGTCAATGGTCTAACATGTATCAACCATGCAGTCTTAGTATGACAGGATTCATTGATTTCACCCAAAGGTGTCGAGGAAAACAGGCTGCAGTATTCACTACAGGGTCGCAATCTTATATAACATAGCTATTTATTTACAGCATTATCTGTTTTATATAATAAAACAATGTAATTCGCGTCCATATGCTTAGTCTATTTTTCCAAAATATTTTAATATAAACTATTTATTCGGTTTTAAGCTGATTAATGTGTATAATAAATGTAGCTCATCATATCACATCGTAATCCATTGCGTCTGTTAGGCTTGGAACCGGGAGTATATATTTTATTCGCCTAATCTGCGACAGCTTCAACTGTTCTGAGTAAAGAAACTCAGAACGATAGCACTGAAATTGATAATGTAGGATAGCAATACTCTCGTCGATATATTGTGATATTTGATCTGGTTTTATACTCGGCATGTATCCCTTTGCCTAAGGCGTGAGCTTGTTCTCAGAATTTCTGCGGATGATTAGCAGTTGGTCCTGGACAAATTGAATCTTGTGAACTTCGTGAACTGACGTCCGTCCCATGAATTAGCAATATGTAAGATTGCTTATTAGTCTGAGAATGCTGTTCTCTTGAAAGAGCATTTTTTTTAACACGTAGTGTCATTTTATTCTACAATAACGCATTTTGCGTGATTTTTCGTTATAACCAGATGATGTGCTTCTTATAGCACATCACTTGTTTATCTGACTGATTCTAAGAGTAGCCTAGTTAATGAATCATTATAGAGCAAATGAAATAATAAACGACTGCGACGTCCGACGAGTTTCAAGATAAGCTCTATGACCTGAAGATTGTCGATATGCGAATACATAGACTGATAACTGTCACATTATCTGTTAATAAACTTGCCCGTATAACCAGGGTGCGAGTTATATTTCTATTTGCCAACCTAGTTACATTTTCTGAGCTAAACACCATGCAGAGAATCATAATTCCTGTTCACCGAAGATTGCGAGTTAGCCAGGAGAAGATTGCATTACCCTGCAAGAAAGCACTATTATGGAAACTAAAAATCCGCTTGCAGGTCATATATAAAATGAGAGGTTCAAAATACCGTGGAAGCAAAGATAATGGGTTTCCATGAATATATTGAGCGTAGCACAACAACTTATCTCTATGTATCTGACATAGTTGTGCAAATCCTGCACACTTGTTTCGTACAAATCGGAGCAAACGCTCAGTGAACAAACAATACTACACTTGTTCCAATACAAATAATAAGGTCAATGCCCTGCCAAACAGCGGCAAAGATGCCATGCATGATACTGTTGTAAATAATGTATGATAACAGTTTTCTTCCTATGCTGATTTCAAAAAATTTTGTTCGTACGCAAATATACTCATCTACGCCAGGATACACCTGTTGGATATACGCACGCGTGTACATTTGCAAGTGTCTTCGTACGAATACTCATCGCACGCAACGAGTCGCCATTTGCCGTTTACTATTTCGAACATTCTCCCCTGCTTCATATTTTTGGATTCTGACTATCTCCGAGTACAATATGCCTATTGTTAGTTGAAATAGCATGTACTTATTTCTGCGGCCAGCATTGCTATTTGTATAATACTAATCGCTTCTATAAGCGGCAGCACTTTCTCGTCGTCCTTGACAGTCGACTTCTGTTGGATTAATAGCAACTGACAGCCCGACAGTTCCATGCATAATGATACGCCGCGGGGCCGAATTTAGAATGAGCACACAGCAATGATCAAACAATGTGCATGAATACAGATCGCAGTGGAATAGATGGAGTGTGTTAAAAACAGGTAACTTCACATGTGAAGGTCGCAACACAACCTGCGCAAGCGTTTTTCGCAGCTATGTCTGTTACAAGTAGGTTCTTGCCACGAGTGTTGTCAATTTAGTAATTCACAATTACGGTTGCTAAATTTGTGCCAATTATTAATTTTCAGTTTAACAGATCGCAAAGTTCTATGAACGATACTCGACAATTGCTGCATTGGTTTTGTAACGATTTACAAAGATTGCTACCCAAGACTGTGTAGTGCAAAAAACGCTTGGTCTAAAGGTGGCCTTGCCATAGATAATAATATCTACAATATCTACATAGCGTTGTAAGATGACAAACATCACATTAATTAAGTATGAACCATTGCGTATATATATAATAAGAGTATAAGGTAATTTAGCAATTCAACACATGTTAGAATCTTCTTATGAGCTCGCACCTTATATTCATCAATGCTTATTTTTTCGTGAAGTCCTATCAAGCGGATAATGCCTACAGACCCAACTGACATATCGCGTGTTAGTGAGACATCATCTTATCTAACGGCTGTTTTGATGTGCTCTATAAACAAATGTTGAAGTAGTATGTACCAATGGGAGCACATTTGTGTTTACTGGCTGCATACGTCTGGAAGTTGCTGTATCACCCAAATGGTATGTACTCACATAGCTAGAGGGTAAAGGGACATATTACCTGTTCATCCCAATTTACACTTTCCGGGGAACTGTCCATTCCTCACAATCATCCTTATCCATCTCCGCCGTGATGTAACCTCCCTGCTAAAAGTAACGTAAAACTCAATATTACCAATAATATTTGCATACATTTACGATCCAGATTCATCTTTTGACCTTAGGCGCAATATAAGTTTCTGAAGTAAACATAACCGAATTGTCTATATATTGTGATTCATAGCATATAAACAATACATTCACCGACACCAGCGGTAATATATACGGCTGCAGGTGTATAGCCTAGGTCTTGACATTCCTTATTCCATATTGCCCATTTTGAATAACGACAGTCGTACCCATACATTTCGTTTGCACTTGAATGTGCACAATTGTAATGACTATCGTCCGAAGATTATTATAGCAGGCCTGAAACTGCTATCTGTGCTCTTTGATAGCATATAAATTGTGGACAGAGAATTATCATATGGAAGCCATAGGAATGTTTCGTTACAATGCTATCATGGTCATTTAATTATAAATTAGGCAAAATTGAATAACAATATATGTTTTATAAGCTGTATGCCATGGTAATGTCCAGATATTCAATCTGCATTACATATCGTCATAACCTGAAACGTCAAATGGGGACAATGTGCACATACCATTATTTTCTTGAATGCACCTATAATGCATTTAATGAGGTAAATCATTAAAACGCATGATCCTCTCTCCCAGTGTGAGTCGATTTGCTCTGCGCATCCAACGCATTGATCCATTGAACTCTCACATTCATTCTTGGTAAACTCCGCCGATCACAAGCATATCCTTTTTGTGAATAAACGAGGGGAACATGCGTGCAATTTATCAAATGTTATACAATCGTTAGTATGCCCCATACAGGAGCCACAGGTCAACCGAAGATGGATCTGTTTAATCTTCCCTAAAAAGTATATTAATGTAGAATTTAGATAAATCCAACCATAACGACACAAGATCCAATAAGGTGGAATTCGTAGGTAAAATAGTATATTATTGTTTAATTTAGCCCAATTGACAGCATTTTCAAAATGAGGGAAGGGGTTCTGCGCAGCAACTCTATTGTTTCTGTAGAGCTCATATCCACCAGGGCGACTTTGCGTGGTGAGGTAAGCAGGGGCCGTCTGCGTCTTTTATAACTCACAGCTGTTTTTAAGCGTGATAAACAGTATTCCACGTGGAAAGATGTGACAAGCAGAATAAAAAGCCTTGAACTGATTGCCATCAATAGCAGTGATTTATGTGCATATGCATGCTCTAATGATTTGCTTGCAATACATGTACGTGATAATTGCTTGTGTGAACCGGTGTAATAGTTTCCATTTCGTTTATATATTGGCTTCGTAAAGTTCAAGACTGCAATTACGGAGAGCGTTTTGTTCTGAGATGCTGTTGCCGTTAACTTGCTATGCAATGAGTCAACATTATGGATGGTACATGAAATGACGTAGCATGATCAGGTACACTTTTGTTGATCCTCTAAAATATATGTACTCCGCTACAATCAGTGCAAGCCAGATCCTGAATTTTCAAATCATTTTATATTACGCAATGGCGTGGTTCTGACCATCTTGACAACAGTAACAATACGTTAAGCATACCTTTGCATTAGTTGTGAGTTGTGGCAATCGCAACTTGATCTCAAAAGCTGCTTAAACACGGTTAGTCAATTTCATCTCAGTTTAAAAATGCGATAACACATTTGTAATTGTGCTACATACTACCATAAGCTTTTGCAATTTCAAAATGAGGAAACATTCTCACGGTAATGAAATGTACAACCAAGACATTGGTAAAAGGGACAGCAATGGTAACAAAATGCAGCCTAAAAAATTACGATGGCCACAAGAGACATAACACTCATTTCCAGTAAACGTAATATGACCCTACTCCCTAGATAATGTCAACTATCTTTTATAATGGGAACCTTTGTTTGAAATCGGAATTTCTTATCTTATTAACGCTTATCAAATGATTGGTGAAGCATTTTCAAACCCACCGCGTCATTTGTGGCTCATGTCAAGTAAATTGTCTCCATGTACATCATATTTCATCTGGATCTGCTGTATCATGTTTCAGATAGGCTCTATTGCAAATTCAATGTCTTTGACAGAGAGCCCAGTCTGTTATATAGAACCATGTTTATGACTTGATCATACTTTGTAAAGCATGTTAATGACAGCTTATCGAGGAATTATCATAGGCGAAAAACTTAACTTTGGAACGAGCAAGAGCAAGTGCCTCAATCATGTTTTCTCAGAATTGAAGTTTGGGAAGGGCAGTTGTACTCCTAATCTCAAGCTTCAAATCGACAATTGACAGTTCGCTTCAAAGTAATTTATTGTAATAAGCTATTCGCAGAAATTGAAATGATGTCCTAGGAAATCTACAACAAATTCGTCTCTATGTTATGCTATTGATAGTGCACCGCCACTGGTTAAATCAGTATCTTTTTATCGAGCGTTGATTCAGTAACCTGTTTTCTTATAAAAAGTGTTCTTCGTTATCGCTGCAAGGTGTTTAATCTAGTAGGCGTCTTGCAAGACTGCTAAAACGTACTTGTGGAGAAACCTTTTCGTGTTATAGATTTACATATATGCACGATCCATGGAATAAAAGCTCGGTCGATTATGAATACAAACCTTTACAACATGCATATATGCGTAGGTGTAACGTACATTGTCTTTTCACATAAAGTTGTTGTTGCTGTGCCAAATATAATGGTTTATTATCGATGAGATTCGATGAATGATAATTATTGGTCAAATATGGCTGATGGCTATTGTAAGTGCATTGTTCCCGCGTACGATTATGATAAATAGCATCACATTGTAACAAGAAGAGCAGTCAGACAGCTATATAGATATGGTACGCCTGTTTGGACACCATGTTTGTGTCATATTTAGGTTTGATAAAAAGGATACATCTTATATCGGTCATTTATGTCAGTGAACCGTCAGAACAAAAAAAAACAATTCAGTTTAAGAATGTGCAACATATGCGTTTGTAGAAAAGTTATGAGATTATCATTATGATGTTGAGCCAAAAATACCTCAAGAATGTCTTCTAATGGTTTTATAGAACTGTCGTACTTAATTATTCGTACATTAAGTCATTCAAAGAGTGCTTCTAATTTTCAATCATTAAACTTTATTCTATTGCTACGTATTTTCACTTGCACAAAACAAAGCTTTTCCATATTTCACTATTCCGTTTTAGTTGGTTCAGATCACAGGACTATTCTATGTCACTTGTTAAAACAATCACTGTAAATAAAAATTCTTGTTAATGTGGCAGCTATTTTTGTCTCTTATTATGTAGTCAGCTGTTGCTGTGATAGCAACTGCCAGCTTGCCTATTCCCCACATAATAATATCCCGCGGGGCAGAATGTAAACGTCCAGCACAGTAGAATTAATTGATGTGCATGTTTATAGATCGCTGCAAAACATATGGCAAGGATTATGAAAATTGATGAAACCAATTGCATCCTGCAAGAAAAGCGGCAATTAAACAATTTGGAAATAAATTTAGTTTATATAGCTATGTCTTTCTGTCTGTCATGCCAATTTATATTTCACTATTCCTTTTTTGCTCATTTCACTTAAAAATCCGCTTCTTTTTAAATATCAGCCATGCGTAGTTGTTTCGATATGGCATCGTTTATGGATCAAAGACGCATAGAAACGCCATGTTGCACACGGACTAAATATCTGACGGATAAAAGTTTTCCTTTATTGTTTAAATGTTATTTGATAAAACTAGAACAGCATTGTTGATAATCGTAAGCGGTCATAGGTTAAGTATGCATCTCAAACATGCATCAATCACATACAGTAATCTTTGTTATTCAGCATAGCTGTACTAGTGGCAGTGGAAAAGACGTGGCATGCTAGTGGATAAGGTGATATTTAGATAAAAACCCGTAAACAGTTGATGCACTGAATAATCTTGCAAACATCTGTTAGATACATCTGACGCCGTTTGATAACGTACTATCTTCACACCCGTCATATATCGGTTATTCTGTGTCGCGACTAGTTGCATACATCTTAGGTTTGCCGCATCGCTTAAATGGGTTGTTCTCGGATATCAAGTGAATATCTTTCACGACGATTCTTTCACACCTAGTATATTTGATGACAAATGGCCTCGCGAGTATTTTAAGCCTTGTACTTTTGAAGACATTCTAGTGCGCGAGCAGTGACGAGTGACAGCCGCTTTTTCTCCCCAACATACCCCGCGTATGGTAATGAAAATCATAACAGGTTCGTGTGTTGTAAAATAGCAAATTCAACCTGGTCTGGTAAGTATCCACATATACCTGTCTGTACACAAAAACGCGGAAGTTTGCTAAAAAGCTATCTTACTTATTGAGAGATCCTGCTATGTCAGGAACCACACGATCAAAAATATCGTGATCAGGTGTTTTTTATGAATTAAAAAATCCTATATGATTATTACTCAATTCGCTCCATAGCCATTTACATTTTGAAAATTCAAGGCTAACATTGAGATCAAATCATCCGTCAAAGTAAATGCTTGTCATAAATTAACATCTGTAAATGATCAGTACCTTTGATGGTTCATGTGCAGTAGCTACTGACTTTTACCCATATGAATCAATTTTATAACCAGTGTGACACCATAAGCAGGCGCGCTGTTAAAACAAAGTGCTTACTTATCATGTCAAACCGGGATATTGTATTGATGACACCGAGCGTTTAACAGGTGATCGCCCATGCAATATGGATATACATGCTGGCTTGCAGTTGTATCACACGCAATCTTTTCATTGTTAATCGCAGAATACCACGATGCTGATGCTGACACTGTATCAATATGCCGAAAAGATAGCGGATTAAGTTATATTCACAGGAGGAAAGCATGCAAAAATCATGCAATAAGGAGCATACACGGATGTTACATTCTATGAAGCGTCTTAATGGCGTTGTATCCTCTAATTGCTACCCATTTGGCTGACTGAAAACGTGATGAAAGTAATGCAGACAATTGTTGACGTTTGAGGCCTATAAATTATGTATTTTACCCCAGGTTGGTTATATGTAATATACAGCATGCCATTAAGTCTTTATATGAGCTGAATTCAACCGCGAGATTATATCGGCAGGTGTGAATAATCGTAAAATTGTCAGAAACTGCCATCTGCCATTCAGGCCAAGTCGAGCATCGTGATTCAATGTTGAATATATGTTAGCAATGTGAATCAGTAGTTTTATGGACGCATACAGTAGGTATTCCCAATTTATGGAGCACTGGGACTCATAAGTCACAAAAGGGGCCAATCGGGGCTTATCGGCTTTTTGCAGCCTCATTTCAGATATGAGCAAGGCAGTGATAACAATGCGGCTTTATTTTTCCTTGCGACCTTGTAGTTAATGTAACGAGTTTGCAGCTGCGATAAAATGGCTCATTCCGTTCAAAATATGAGAGCACACCACCTGTGTGCAGCGAGGTTATTTTCATAGCGTCTAAAATTCCAAGGAACTTTATTGTTATTTTATGGGTGGGCGGCTTGTTCGCCGCGACCAATAAGATAACCCAAATGCGGCAATCCAAGAGACGAGGGATAAACATTCCAATGTTCTTTGTGTGGATACTGTGGAAGCGCCTCCTGACGTTGGGGGTGCTGATTACTCATGAAAATACTCGCCACACAGTGGGCCAGAGTGAGCCCCCTTAGCACAGCTACAAGCACTTCGGTTAAAGGTTTATGTCATGAAAAGTGATATTACATCCCGTCATGAACACAAACATGCTTGTGGTCAAGATGGCCATTTAGATCAGATGGTGCATGTAACATCACGGACCGTCAATTTTAAGAACTTCTTTAATTATGCGTTTTTTAAGTCTTGAATAAGCCATTCAGCGCATTTGTCACTCAAACCGCGTAAAACCCATTGCTCTCGTGTTACTCCGGTGACGGTTGATTAGTAATTCGCTATCAACCATATGACAACGCAATTGGCCCCTAAATTTGTCAATTTGACAGAGAAGACAAACCAGGACTTTTGTACGCGTATCAAACAACCATTGTACATGCCATCGCTGGTGGAGAGTTTGTTTTCTCTTTTAAAATGTGAACTTTTATACCCAAAAGTGTCAAAAATAACAATTTTAGTGGAATATTTCTGTCAATGAGCAAAGCATAGGTAATAGTCGTTTTAGTATAAAGTCGATCTACTGAGTTCAAAAAGGCCAAGTCATTTCACAGATGGTAATGATTTAGTTAATGTCATGGGATCAAAGCAGTAGTTAAAGCTGGCGTAAATCTATTCTAACATCAAGGTACGTGTTTTAGTTCCAAGTCACATTGGAATGCAGGTTTTTGCCAGTGTGTACGCATGTGGTAATTGATGTGTATATGCTTATGTGTCATGCATCGTACATATATGTGCGGCTGTGACTAGCTTAGGTTTCTTTGATCGTCAAATATTTACCAGTCTCAATTTGTAGAACACTTACTATAGTAAACACCCTTAAAGAGATAAATATGATCCTAATTATAGTTACTGATACACCACTCGATGAATCGATACACACTTGGCCTTTGACAATGCATTATCAAACGTGACGAACACAGTGTGATTAGTTCTGCCATCACCACCCCTATTATTGATAGCGTTAGTACATCCGATATATCCGGGGATATATCATGAAATATGCATCGTTCTGGCTTTTACTGTAAAATTCCTTCACATGCAGTATATAGACTTTATTTATTATATTGGCATGTCTTTGCCCTCTGCGCATAGAGATTATTGAATTTGTTTCATGAATTATTCCACAAAGTAATCACAATTTATAAATGGTTCCACAGATTTAACCCCAGCTGGTTTCTCCGAATGTTGTTTTTCAATGTTAATTTGCATCTGTGATTTTGACTTCGAAAAATAAGCATCTCCGTTAAACAAAAGAGCAATGAACCGCGACGGGTTCCCAACACATTTGATTGTAAGTTGGTGTTGTTGCGCAAGCTCATAGCTACATTGAATAATTAAGTCAATCTCGGGGGATTTTATGTGCAGTGGGTAAGGTGATCGTTTGTGACATAGTAATGTGCTGAAAGTTATGCTAAGAGTATATATTCAAACTAAAACTTAAACTGCAGCCCATTATCTGAGAAGAGGACGATTGTTCCAAGAAATATGTCGTTCAAGTGCTCTCGGCGAATCATGCATTTGATTTCAAGATAATTTTATATTGACACCAATTCAATTTTTTTTATCTTGCGTTTCCCGCATACTATAATCGGGATATTTGCAGGTTCATTTCAATTGCCTGTGATAAGTCATCCTATTTTGCATGAGAAAGCGATCATAAAAAATGTTTGATATCTCTGTCAGATATGAATGAGGTCTAAAAATAGGCCTATATAATAAGCAATAGACATCAGGACAACAAACATCTTTACCTCATCAATTATATTGATCCAGGATTTGTGATGAAATAAATCATAATAGTTCTGACCAATAACCTGTGAGTATCATCAAAGTATATCTCACCTTTGCATTTTGTTGTCAATATCTTTATCTTCCCTTGCAGTACATGCCAAATACAATGATGAGAAGTATACCCCGGGGGTCCCTTGAGAAATTCAGGCCACTGAGAGCTCTATAGCACATATCAATTCTAATTGTTTTCCCCCTTTATACTTATTTGCCCATATTAACTCCCACTTTCAATTTATATTTGTAAGTAATATACCTAGCCCAACGTCAAAATAGCGCTTTCGTTCGTTGTTCACTGGGACAGCAATGAAGAAAATCCCAGCAGTTTTGATCGTCATAGACAGCTCTCAAGCTATTGATTAAGAGGTGACCTTCATGTTAACCTTTATTTCTCTTCTATGGGGCGAGGTATTCATGTTGACAGCAAGGGTTTCCGTAGTGGTGTCGCATTCTATCGCTGCATGCATTGGACATCTGCCAAACATTCGCTATCCTTTAGGGTTCCTTGTCAGTGTGACAGTGAGGTAAATGCCAAATTAAGTCCTTCGAGGTAGAATAGAGAATGTACTCCCATCAGGGAGTTCTTTGATGAGAATAGATAGAATGGGCCAAACGGCTAGGAATACAAATCAGGTTATATTTCAAGAATATTTGTTACAATGCATGGTTTAAGCCGTTAATTATTGATAAAGAGCCATATTGGATGAATATCATTGTATGTTAACGGGTGGCTTCTGGATCTGTGGAGATTATTTCTACCTCGTATGATAAGACAGTGTTTTCGCTTCTTCCGCTTACATTTTATCTAAGGATGCTTACAATGTAAAAAAGATTGTTAGGGTAAATTGTACAGCTTTATACTGTTGAAGGCAAATTCACATGGGCGAGCAAACTTTAGCACCAATTATTGATCGATATGTAGCATTTCATCGAAGTTTACATTTGTCTTTGGTACCCATGTGTTCAGCTCAGAGCATTACCTCCCGTACACACACCACTCCATATCCTGCACATAATGTCTAAGGCAAAAGCATTTGTCACTGATTGACTGCTGAAAGGATAGCGGATCACGTCAACATCTGCTCCACTTGATGGATGCGCTGCACACGAACTGCTTGGGTACCGCCAACACGGTCCATGATGAGCGACAAGTGCTATATATGCTTGCAACGTGTAGTGTACCAGCAGAGATACAAGCGAACTGCTTACACACATGTTAATAAGAAGTCGCAAAGAGCTTATTATATAAACAATGCTATGCTGTCTATGAACTTATATCAAAGATATGATAAATATATATATATATATCTACAAATAAACATGTATATACATATATATGTATATACATATATATGTATATACATAAATATGTATATATATATATATATACATGTGTATATATATATATATATATATATTTATATATATATATATACATGCATCTATATATACATATATATATATATAAATATATATATATACGTAACATTATGAATATATATGAAAATATATATGTGCGTGCTCTTATATATATATGTAGCTATATATATATATATATATATATATATATATATACACATATGCATATATATATATTTCTACATATATATACATATATATATATATTTCTACATATATATACATATATACATATTTCTACATATATATAAATATATACATATATATATATATACATACATATATATATACATATATATATACATATATATATATATATATATATACATATATATAATATATATACATATATATATGCATATATATATATGTATATATATATGTATATAAATATATATTTACATATATATATGCATATATGTATATATATATATATATATATATATATATATGTAACTCTTTTTCCCGGTTTAGGGCGACCGCTTCAATAAACCACATTAGGGTGACCGGTGATATATCTCTTTATTACCAAATCTTTTTCAAAAACATTCAACAAATGCATTATTGGACGTTATATAATCCCTATTTTGAATATTAGTAATTTATGTGAAATATTGGGAGACTTTTGGCCTAAAACCAACATCGCAAATATCCAAGCATATGACTACAGCTGGTTGTTGTTGTATATCTACAAGCTTAGGACGACTGCTGTATTCTGTAGTAAAACATCCGCATAATGACGACCGAACTATCAAGCTATCTTCTCAGAGTCATAGTTCTGCTGAGTTGCTTCATAAAATTTCGATTTAAATGGTTTCATCATGTTGATTTAATTGAATCTACCAGTGCTGTCGGCAAACAATGATTTCATGACCCTATGGACAGTCTAGATGTCGAACATGGAAGGGCGGGGTGGGATGAGGGGTTGATATGGGCCGTTCAATATAGGGTACAGTGGCTGGCTTTGATATGTGATGCTGGCCTACATAATATTCGATTAAACAGAAATATCTACCTGACCCATGCTCCGCTGGATGCGGGATTTCGTTACCGGCTTGTTTTAACCAGACCAAGATCCCGCTGTGATGGACAACTGGGCGAGTCACTAATGCGTCGCCAGTGTTTGCGGGAGAGAGGTGTACAAATACAAATACCCTCCACGCATGACAGAGGAGCCTTAGGATGAATTTTAGAGTCGTAGTAGAAGTGACACGATCCGGAAAAGGGGGGAATGTAACATGCCCTTAAACTATATATCCGAAAGTGTCTGCGGACTTATAACAACTGCCTCAGTAGATCAGCTGGTAGAAAGGTCTTCACGGAAAACCAATGTTTAAGTGTTCGAATCTCAAATGAAACTTTTTTAAGGGTGTGGGTGTGTAGAGCGGTGTCGCAAAAGTTGAAACGATATCATTACAGTTAAATGTAGACAAAAACACGTCTAGCCGGCGACGGTTTGCTGGCAGCTTCCACAGTTCGCTGTTGATAACGAATGTATATATACATATGTATATATATATATATATATATATATATATATATATATATATATATATATATATATATATATATATATATATATATATATATATATATATATATACATATATATATACACATTACATTATGAATATATATGTACATATATGTGTGTGCTCTTATATATATGTAAATAGATATATATAGACATATATATACATATATATATATATACATATATATATATGTATAAATATACATATATATATATATAGAAAGAAAAAAATATAAATATATATAGATATTTATATATATACATATATATATGTATATATTTATATACATATATATATATGTATATATATACATATATATATATGTATGTATATGTAAATAACTATTATATATATTTATATATTTATTTCTTTATATATATATATGTATCTATTATACATATATATATATGTATATATTACACATGTATATATGTATGTATATATATATATCTACTTATATATAAGAGCACACACATATATTGACATATATATTCATAATGTTATGGATATATATATATATATATGTATATATATATATATATATATATATATATATATATATATATATATATATATATATATATATATATATATATATATATATATATATATATATATATATATATATATATATATATATATATATATATATAAAATGTCAGTCAGTAGTGTCTGTTCGTAATGAAAGAACAACTACGGAGCATATACTTTGTGTGCTGCGCAGCGCACCACATTGTCAATGCTAATGACTTGCGCATTTCTGGTCACAGGGACCGATGTCTTTGTACACCATAGGCTCCTGCGAACGGGTGTGCTGAGATAATCTTGTCTTTTACCTTGTTTGGAACTGGCACCGCCTGTTGCGTCCACATGTTCAAACCAGAATATTAATACAATGGCCGATGGTGCTGTAAATCAAATGATTGGTGTCGTATTGCTGTCATTCATCGTTCATACGAAAGATAGTGCGAAATGGGTTTTTGCAGGAGGGCAAAGTCGCACAAAGTCGATCAGAGACAGATTGTAGTGTTGCCTCTTTTTCGTTGGCATGGTTCAGAACTGCGCAGGGCACCACGGACAGACCACATAGAAGAAAATACTTGTGGTTGTAATATTAATGGTTCAGCGGCATGGGAGTGGGGATATAATTTTCCTAAATGCACTGGCACCTTTTCATCTTACTTGCTTAACGAATATGGCTTTGTTGTCACCTGTTGTAGCCCATTTGACGTATTATCAGCAGTCGGCAATAATACACATACCATGACTGTATTAGTGCACTTCTAGGAGGATCTAATGTGCTTCGATGATGCAGAAGATATATGCAATCAGATTCGTAGTGCTATTCTGCAGCATATATACTTATTTTAAATACTAGATTGTTCGGCGAATGCATCTGCACACGACAAGTGCAATGCAAACTGAACTTACCCTATTGCGCAGGCCTATTTCTATTATAACTTGCATAACCCCAAAACAAGCTGCGGGGACACCCATAGCCAATGTGAAGGACGCTTACTTAAGCTCCGGAGATATTCTGGGTAGCCTAATTCATCCCCAGAGGTATTATTCGGCTAACCAGAGCAACTCAACCATTCACCTTGTTTCACAGGCGCTACGCTTTGGTAATTAAAAACCGCCGTCCATATTACCCATCCAGTCTTTCGGCACAAATTGATTGCACAATTATCTAATGCAGAGCATCGTTGTTGGTTCGATATACCAGGTAATCACCTCTTGCACCTGGATTGTTTGTTAGTACTTCATTTAATTTATCAAGCATAAAACAAAACTAAACGAATGTCACTATAAAGGTGACATTCGTTAGCAGACCGTTACATTCCTTAACAGGGATCAATTGTCTGCCAAACCCATTTACGCCAGCACCTGCGACAGTGGCTTTTATCCTTAACATGTAGGCCACAACATTTATCGAATAAATCGTCAGCAATAGGAAAACAGACAGACAAAATTGGAGAGAGCACCGAATGCTAGTAGCCGATAAGGTTCGTTGAGAGCTATCATTTTATTGTCTTCATTAGATATCGTGAGGCGATTAATATTTTGATTGTATTTATTCCATATTCCAATGCTTCCCCTACCAAACGCATTATATTGTTAAAATAGCACAAAATACAAAGAAACCGAAAGATTCTAATCAAGACACCCTTAACTACCAATGCATCCTGGACCCGTATTCACCAACCACGCTGAGCTTAAGTCACGACTCAGCGCTGAGTCGCCGTTATGTTGACTCAGCTGTGCCATCGTTAAGTTGGTATTCACCAACGCCGTTGAGTCCGGACTGAGTTGAGACGCGCGCGCAACGTTTTGGCTGTCTGCCAGAATCAAATCCTCGCCTCTCACAGTGCGCGTGGTACAAACATTTTCCGCGGGTTTGTAAACAAATGTCATGATATGATGGTATTGGATGTCTAATACAACTCGACAGTTTGGATAAGGAGATTTACATCATCCCGTTTGTGTGCATGGATGGTTATAAAGGATTATTACTTGTCAACACAAGGAGAATTCGAATTTGACGATGTACTTGTTCGGGTTGGCGATGGGCGATAATCAACGGAAAACAAACTGATACTACAATATCATCAAAGGTAAGTTAACTTGCAAAGCTAATTTTATTGTTAAACGTTTTAGATTATCTTTATCTGTTTGTTATATTAAATGATTTTCAGATCGCTCTGTCGAGATTTTGAGTAGTCTAGCTCTTCGTTCGGTATCTGACTCATTTTCTACCTGTCTACTGCCCCGCCCCCTCCAGACTTCCTTGTAATCATTAGTCGTCTGCTACTGGGTAGTCCAGTTTAATCAGAGTCTATAAGAGTATTGTTGTCAATAATGAATTCTTGTGAAATAAGGAAAAGAAACGTGAACTGGGCGGGGTTCTAAGAAACAAGGTTGATGGAGGAGGTTGAAAATAGAATCGGGGTTACTGAGGGGAAATTTTTGAAGCAGGGTTTTGAAGGAGCCGTAACAAAACACTCCTAAAATGAAGCTTGGTTGGCAGTTGTCGATGTGGTTAAGTGAGGCTTTAATAAGAAATTAATGCTAGACCTGACTATTCCGTGTGAACAAAAATCATTGATAGCGAACTTTCATCTTAAATATATTACTCCTGATGGTTCTTTGAATTTGATTATGCATTAAATTTTAATCATTATCAGATTTATTTCCGAAACTGACAGAAGGGAACTCAATATAGTCAATGTTTTTCATATTAAACTCATAGTAGCATACTAATGTTTGTTTAATTTCTGTCCTATCCATTTTGTCAGTGTTGGAGGCAATTTACGGACTGTGGATGGATGACAGAAAAAATACCGTAATATTAAACAAAGAGGTATATATGATGTCCCATGTTTTATCATGTTGTATTCAGAGTGATATTTAAATGGAAGTATCTATTCCATTGGTATCCTTCAACTGGAGGAGGGAAGGAGCCAAAACAGGCTGATGAAGCTGAGGCAGTATTCCTCAGAATGTTTGAGGGGGCTCCCTTCCTCAATGGAGTTGCTGGTGGAATAGACAGTAAGTAAATGACAATGTTAACTTGATGTGGTAATGGTATGTTTTTATTCAATTCTACCTATGTTCAGACTCTGTTAAAAACATATTTCTAAATATCATTTTGCTCATACATCCTGTTGTTGATCTAGGTGCCAGTGCTGCCAATTCTATACCTGAAGAAGCAATCACTTCTACAAGAGGGTTATGATATTCATAATTCATAAGTCATAATTTCCTTAGCAATATTGCTTTCAATATACAACAGTGAAGAAACATGTAAATATATTAAATCATCAAATGTTGTGTTTTAAGGTAGTTGTGAACTTGTCATTTTCTTTTGCATACAAATGTTGAAAATAAAACAATGGTTGCAAAATTAAAAATTTGTTTGGGCAATACGATCCCAGGTCAATCTTGCTACGTGGTTGGCTGGTGGGTGGTTAACATCTACATCAATCACAGCATTAACATCATTTAATTCCTCATGAAATTGGCAAAAATTGTCATTGTCATTAGAAGCAATGTTATGGAGGATTGCACAACACACAACAACACGACACACTTTGGCTGGGGAGATCCTAAGCCCACTATCAAGACATGCATAAACAAGTTGACTAGAAAGGGTGACAGTATGCCTCCTTGTCTGATACCATTGTTAACATGAAAAGGTTCTTAGAAAGTACTGACCAATTTAACAACAATATTCTGGTGAGCATACCAATATACCAATAACCTAATGAGACATTTCAAGAAATAATTTTTTTGCGATTGATTCTATCAGAAGCTTTTGAAGCATCTAGAAAATATACAAATACAGTGGAGCCTGGGTTTAGATGGTTAAAATATCTTTCAAGGCATAGTACACATATCTGTAGTGTTTCTGTTTAAAGCCAAACTGATTTTCACATGTAACTATGCATTTCTTTAGTTCCTTTGGGTAATATATTCCACATGACAGCCAGCTTAAAAATGATTGAATGAAGAGTTGACTAGTTGCTTAGCAGGCACTATACTTGGGAACACTAATTCTGCCTAAATGTTGTAATAACAGATTAATCAAACAAGCAGGTTCTTAAGTACTATAACCAGTAAAATCTTAAAATTGTCCACTTACTTATTATTAGAGGGAATTAGTGGAAAGTGTTTGTTATTTGTTTGATATAAAAGAAACATGATGCTTGTTGGTTCAGCAATTTCATTATAGTACTACATTCAGTCACTCAATGAAACAACCAAATTAGATTTGCAAGACTTCTCTTGTCATGTTCTTGCCAGGAGTGATCACCTACATGGGCAGAAAACAGGACATTTACCATCAGCATTTAACAGGAATCACTTTGCAACATAGCCCTGCAAGGGTACACATACCACAAAATTGATACCTAATTAGTGCACTGAGGTAACCAAAACCAATCCAATTGTTTTTTCAAAGAGGACAATAATTATTGATTGGATAATTCTCACTTTTCTAGCTGAGGTCAATAAATCATCGGTATGTATAGAGCCATGGTAGACCTTGTTAATATTTGAAACATGATGACCCTACTGGACTTAATATAATTTATTACAAGCTATTTCAAATGGGACTAGAATCACTAATTGAATAATTCCCACTTTTCTAATTGTGTTCAATATATCATAAGTGTCTAGAGTCTTGGTAAAGTGTCCTCCTGCCATAAATACCCTCCTCGGTAGTGTATGTCACATGAATGCTCTACAGTCTACTGGACATAGCCCTGCAAGATTACACATATCGCGAAATTGATACCTAATTAGTTCACTTAAGTCACCCAATCCACCCTCACCATTTAATATTGAACCAAAGATCATAACTAAATCTTTGATTGAACCCTGAGTTATCTGTCAATTCTGTTCGGAACTATATATATTCAATATGGTTGAAGTATCTCAGTTCTCACCTCTAGACTACTGTCAAAATCTATCCAATGTAAAGGCAATGTAGACCAGAGTATTTCAAATAATTGTCAGCACGACATTTAAACTATATCACGTTCCCTCATTCCGCAAAAGATAGATTAAATATAATTTGTAGATACAATTTATGACTTACATTTCTGTGCAGCTGACGTTTGACACATCGCCTCTCGGTCTCGATATTTTATGATGGCCGGTTTATAAATCATCATAATGAGATAATAACGGGCGAAGCTTTTTTTTATACAAAACAGTATCGCAATCTTCTGAATGAATGACTGACTATTTTCCTGTGATATTTAGCAGACGTTATACTTTGCATGTGACACAAATGTCACGTAAACATCGAACCAAAGACATGTGTTCGCTGTCATCTTGGCAGTGTCTGGCAAAATATAGTCGCGAGTGAAATATCTCGCTTCGCAGACAGATTGTAGTCTCATCCGGCCAATTGTATAAACATTGCTAAAATTTAACGTGTAAATGGAAAAGCTTGTCGATTTATCTCTCATTTAACTTTATTAGGAGCTATGATCAAATAATAACTCTTAAAATCACAAACAAAACAGAAGCGGAATGTTGATGTTAACTGTGTCGGCCATATTTAAGTCATTATTAAGAACTTAAGTCACCGTCGAAGGTGTCTCAGCTTTGAGCACGTTTTGAGTCAAAACTTAAACTTAAGTTTGTTGGTGAATACCGCTAAGTCACGGCTCAGCGTTTTTAGACAAAACATAGACTTAAGTCGGTTAGTGAATACGGCCCCAGATGCAAATTTAAGAAAACATTAACGGCAATGTCTTAATTCAGTAGGCTGGAGTTGCTTGGTTTATAGTTAACACTCACCACCAGAGAAATGTTGATAATAATGGGTACAAATATAATATGAGGTGAGGTGCTACAAATTCGATATGAATATGCAATGTTAAAGCTTTTCTTAGAGCATCATTTTGTGAGCATTCTCTTGTTCGATATTCACCAACCACGCTGAGCTTAAGTCACGAATCAGCGCTGAGTCGCCGTTATGTTGACTCAGCTGTGCCATCGCTAAGTTGGTATACACCAACGCCGTTGAGTCCGGACTGAGTTGAGACGCGCGTACAACGTTTTGGCTGTCTGCCATAATCAAATCCTCGCCTCTCACAGTGCGCGTGGTACAAACATTTTCCGCGGGTTTGTAAACAAATGTCATGATATGATGATATTGGATGTCTAATACAACTCGACAGTTTGGATAAGGAGATTTACATCATCCCGTTTGTGTGCATGGATGGTTATAAAGGATTATTACTTGTCAACACAAGGAGAATTCGAATTTGACGATGTACTTGTTCGGGTTGGCGAAGGGCGATAATCAACGGAAAACAAACTGATACTACAATATTATCAAAGGTAAGTTAACTTGCAAAGCTAATTTTATTGTTAAACGTTTTAGATTATCTTTATCTGTTTGTTATATTAAATGATATTCAGATCGCTCTGTCGAGATTTTGAGTAGTCTAGCTCTTCTTTCGGTGTCTGACTCATTTTCTACCTGTCTACTGCCCCGCCCCTCCAGACTTCCTTGTAATCATTAGTCGTCTGCTACTGGGTAGTCTAGTTTAATCAGAGTCTATAAGAGTATTGTTGTCAATAATGAATTGTTGTGAAATAAGGAAAATAAAAGGTGAACTGGGCGGGGTTCTAAGAAACAAGGCTGATGGAGGAGATTGAAAATAGAATCGGGGTTACTGAGGGGAAATTTTTGAAGCAGGGTTTTGAAGGAGCCATAACAAAACACTCCTAAAATGAGGCTTGGTTGGCAGTTGTCGATGTGGTTAAAGTGAGGCTTTAATAAGAAATTAATGCTAGACCCGACTATTCCGTGTGAACAAAACTCAATGATAGCGAACTTTCATCTTAAATATATTACTCCTGATGGTTCTTTGAATTTGATTATGCATTAAATTTTTATCATTATCAGATTTATTTCCGAAACTGACAGAAGGGAACTCAATATAGTCAATGTTTTTCATATTAAACTCATAGTAGCATACTAATGTTTGTTTAATTTCTGTTCTATCCATTTTGTCAGTGTTGGAGGCAATTTACGGACTGTGGATGAATGCCAGAAAAAATACCGTAATATTAAACAAAGAGGTATATATGATGTCCCATGTTTTATCATGTTGTATTCAGAGTGATATTTAAATGGAAGTATCTATTCCATTGGCATCCATCAACTGAGGAGGGAAGGAGCCAAAACAGGCTGATGATGCTGAGGCAGTATTCCTCAGAATGTTTGAGGGGGCTCCCTTCCTCAATGGAGTTGCTGGTGGAATAGACAGTAAGTAAATGACAATGTTAACTTGATGTGGTAATGGTATGTTTTTATTCAATACTACCTATGTTCAGACTCTGTTAAAAACATATTTCTAAATATAATTTTGCTCATACATCCTGTTGTTGATCTAGGTGCCAGTGCTGCCAATTATATACCAGAAGAAGCAATCACTTCTACAAGAGGGTTATGATATTCATAATTCATAATTCATAAGTCATAATTTCCTTAGCAATATTTCTTTCAATATACAACAGTGAAGAAACATGTAAATATATTAAATCATCAAATGTTGTGTTTTAAGGTAGTTGTGAACTTGTCATTTTCTTTTGCATACAAATGTTGAAAATAAAACAATGGTTGCAAAATTAAAAATTTGTTTGGGCAATACGATCCCTGGTCAATCTTGCTACGTGGTTGGCTGGTGGGTGGTTAACATCTACATCAATCACAGCATTAACATCATTTAATTCCTCATGAAATTGTCAAAATTTGTCATTGTCATTAGAAGCAATGTTATGGAGGATTGCACAACACACAACAACACGACACACTTTGGCTGGGGAGATCATAAGCCCACTATGAAGACATGCATAAACAAGTTGACTAGAAAGGGTGACAGTATGCCTCCTTGTCTGATACCATTGTTAACATCAAAAAGGTTCTTAGAAAGTACTGACCAATTTAACAACAATATTCTGGTGGGCATACCAATATACCAATAACCTAATGAGACATTTCAAGAAATAATTTTTTTGTGATTGATTCTATCAAAAGCTTTTGAAGCATCTAGAAAATATACAAATACAGTGGAGCCTGGGTTTAGATGGTTAAAATATCTTTCAAAGCATAGTACACATATCTGTAGTGTTTCTGTTTCGGAGCTATATATATTCAATATGGTTGAAGTATCTCAGTTCTCACCTCTAGACTACTGTCAAAATCTATCCAATGTAAACGCAATGCAGACCGGAGTATTTCAAAAAATTGTCAGCACGACATTTAAACTAAATCACGTTCCCTCATTCCGCAAAAGATAGATTAAATATAATTTGTAGATACAATTTATGACTTACATTTCTGTGCAGCTGACGTTTGACACATCGCCTCTCGGTCTCGATATTTTATGATGGCCGGTTTATAAATCATCATAATGAGATAATAACGGGCAAAGCTTTTTTTTATACAAAACAGTATCGCCATCTTCTGAATGAATGACTGACTATTTTCCTGTGATATTTAGCAGACGTTATACTTTGCATGTGACACAAATGTCACGTTAACATCGAACCAAAGACATGTGTTCGCTGTCATCTTGGCAGTGTCTGGCAAAATATGATCGCGAGTGAAATATCTCGCTTCACACACAGATTGTAGTCTCATCCGGCCAATTGTATAAACATTGCTAAAATTTAACGTGTAAATGGAAAAGCTTGTCGATTTATCTCTCATTTAACTTTATTAGGAGCTATGATCAAATAATAACTCCTCTTAAAATCACAAACAAAACAGAAGCGGAATGTTGATGTTAACTGTGTCGGCCATATTTAAGTCATTATTAAGAACTTAAGTCATCGTCGAAGGTGTTTCAGCTTTGAGCACGTTTTGAGTCAAAACTTAAACTTAAGTTTGTTGGTGAATACCGCTAGGTCACGGCTCAGCGTTTTTAGACAAAACATAGACTTAAGTCGGTTAGTGAATACGGCCCCAGATGCAAATTTAAGAAAACATTAACGGCAATGTCTTAATTCAGTAGGCTGGAGTTGCTTGGTTTATAGTTAACACTCACCACCAGAGAAATGTTGATAATAATGGGTACAAATATAATATGAGGTGAGGTGCTACAAATTCGATATGAATATGCAATGTTAAAGCTTTTCTTAGAGCATCATTTTGTGAGCATTCTCTTGTTCGATGAAATATACCCCAGATTATTCCAGCCAGTCAATCCCTATGTGCTGTCATGTAAATGTATTGGTTGTCTCATTTGAAACGCATTGTATTCATAGAACACATCGAAACATAGACCACAGCCCAACAGAAGATTCAGTCAGTTTGCTGAAACCTTTTGTAACTATATTTAACCCCCTACAACCTAATCGCATGTCTATTTAAGAGACTCATTAAGAGACGACTGCAACTAAATGTTCTAAATGTTTTCAATGAACAATAGCCTTCGGACGATCTGGTTGAGTACACCAGGGACTCGGATGTTCATATCAGGGAATAACATTGTTCGGATATAAATGATGCAAGGACATAACTGCAGAATTCCTTTTACCTTTCCTTAATTTCTGGTATTTACGATTTAATTGAAGTAGTTACGCTTGATCATTTATTATCTGGTCATTATGCTACGTAACCTAGCGCTAACGCCTTCTTAAGCTCTTATATTTTCTGCATCAGTGAAAAACAAATAAACAATTTGTGCATTTACACCTGGTGATAACATAGAACCAGGTTATCAGGGACTGAAGCCTAATGGTATGATCCAACAGAACACAAGGGAGAACACAGGGTTTGGATGACAACGTTGTTCAAAATACCAGTGAAACCTACTTTATTTTGTAAAGGAATAGGCCGTGTAGCAAAACAAATGCCGCCCACTCAGTTAAACAATTGTTGACGTAAGAACTTCAATTTCATCAAATACTCAAAGGATTCATCTGATTAATATTAAATTGGAGTTCATCAAGTACGTTGTCGCATTCTCATTCATGAATGCACTTGAAAGAATGTTAATATATGCAGACGTCGTATTTAATTTGTGTTTGTGTTATGTGACTTGAATTATGATGTAGCTGTAAAGAGTGATGCGGTGTCAGCGAGTGTGCACATCAAGCATTGATGAGGATTCATGCATTAACCACTCGGTAGAACATTGGCTTCGTAGATACTCTTATAGGTTTGTTCACCAACTCCCTGGGCGCGGCAGCTAATTTATTACAGCTTGACAAGCGTTAAAGTGTGTAAATAATTCATAAGTCTCGCGCCTTGGCACGTAACGTCACATCAGTGTGCACTAAAAACTACTTCTCGGTCAGAAAAGTCAAGACTATTAACGGCTATATATTGGACGCGCTTGCAGCCGCCATTCTGTCGGCTACTAATTTGTCTTGTTTACGCATAACCTTCCGTGATTTCTTTTTGTAGTCTTTTTGAGCCTTAAGCATTATATCGTTAATTGTCCCGGTAGAAGGGCAACCATTCTCTCGCCACAAGCGGCACCAAAAAATTTGATTTATTTTTTATGGATTGGACTTCGTCGGTCCACCCAGCCCGGCGTTTCTTTGGTCGGTTAGCCGGAATACTACAGAGAGACGATGCTACGCAAGCATGAATTATGTCATCGTGAAATTGATCAATTTTTTCAACATGCTCGCAACAACTCGGGTTCGCGCATGATAAAACTTCCGTTGGAACATCCACATTAGCCAACATTTTACGCATGGTGTCCTTGTACAAATCAATGTCATTACCCTTTGCGCTCTTCCACTTCCGTTTAGTATCCGATGGTAATTTGGCGATATCTACATGTAACATTCTAAGGCACAATTTTAAGATAACCTGACTATGATCCTACATATTGTCACCATCATGAATGCATTCATAGCTTACAATTGATGACTCTAGATTCTCTGAAATCATTAAGTGATCAAGTGATGATCTGGCATGCGACATAAGTGAAATCGACATTTGCAAGGGGTTTCATAAAGCATGGGATTAGGCATTCCAGTTCACAGAAATTATTTAACGATATAGTATGCCTTGAACTATCCCGTGAAAAGTCTGTGTTCAAATCACCACCCATAATAACGAAATCATCTTCCGTATGAGATGTAATAACAGCATTTGCTTGATCTAGAAGCACACTGTATAAGTTACTAAGTGATATGCTGTTATCCTTATCACATGGCATGTAAACATTAATAATCAACATTTTAACAGGTCCGTTAGTAGTGTGACAAATAACCTCGCATGCCCGGCACCTTCGACTTTTTCCAAAATCAATTGGTGTAACAGAAACTTGGTAGATGTCTTATGTCAAATTGCACAACCACCATAAGGTCTACCGACTAACAATTCCGATTCGTCCATACCAGATATACCAACGACGGACACATTACCAATATTACGATTCAAACAGTGCAAACTCAGATTCAAATAACCAGTGCTCTTGGAGTAAAAGAACATCGCATTCTTCCATTAAATGACGTATGTACATAACGGTATCGTTCTTATGTCCTCGACAATTATAAGTACCGATAGTAAAGCTTTGACTTAACATTATTGACGAACACTCTGACGGTAATACTTCCGCACGCAGATACCAGTGGGCCAGAATTTATCATTCATCAATGATTTCATATCGGAGACTTACACCTCAACTCTAAAGCTATCAAATTTCGCTTCACTATTGGAAACGTGCAAAAAACGATTTTACGTCCTCTGCACTTGTTCCTTTTTCAACTCTGAACACAAACACATCCTGGCTTGGCTCTGGTGCGCCTCTAATTGTTCGCGGGGTAGAAATAACTCCCTTCACGGGCTGTTTCTTTTCCCTGGCCCTGGCCTGGGTCGACGATGCCGAACCTTTTGAAAGCCATCGTCCGCAGGTGGTGAAGCCTCGCTCATTCGCGATTGAGGCGATGGATCAGCTGTGGATGCAGAGGCTATTGGGACCGCAGGGGCTTCTTGAGTAGTGATCACTGCCACAGGTGAGTCAATGTGAGGTCTCGATGGTGGGCATGTTGTGCTAACTAAGGTGGCGTAAGACTTGGTCCACTTGCAGACCGTCTCTTCTAGGTGCTTTGAAAGTACTTTGCCGTTTTCCTCTAACTGCGTCACCCTCTCACTGAGGCTGATTAGGCATGCTTCGGCAGGGGTTGCTTTGGGTATCCTATGCAAACCCTGTGAACTGATGGCGAATTTTGGAACATTACCAGCTGCATCCAGTTTTTTTCAGACCTCCTATGACATCTTCCAGCACTGCGTCTTCCTCAGCTCGTGTGGGCGAACCACGCCGTCGTACTAAGGGCGGGAGGATTTCATCATCCCCTACACTTCATAGTGCTTCTTTCGCTTGTTGGATTTCCTCCAACGAGTAGAAATCGCGACAGGCCCGGTGTATCTTAGTTGCGGGGGAGGTGTCCATAGAGTACACAATGTAGGTGAGAAGTGAGTTCAGTGTCACCTCCTCGATCCTCTCACTCGCCATAATCACGCAGAGGCAGATTTACAGTCTTTAAGACAGTTAAGTCATTGACACAGTATTGGGTTGGTCCAAACTGACACTGCAATGAATTCAATGTTCAGAAATAAAAGAGAAACAACATTGAACCAAATAGAAAAAGCTCCAAAACGCAAACTCCACACGACAAATCACATTTTCTCCTATACTATCCCATGCGCATTGTAATTGTCCGTCCACAACACCAAATTTCATCCAAATCAACAGACGAAACCCGGCATAATAATCCTTAATGTCAGAGCTCACTCGAGGCTTCCTCCCGAGCGCTGAATCGTGTACAGTGTTTGGAGGAGGTGTATTCGAATTATATGGAAATTAGAGTCCAGAACATGTTCAAGGTATATACAATTCATTTCGGGAAAATTGCCCCTTAGAAATCAACTGATGTTGCACTTCGTCAATTTCTTTCAGAAGTGCCTGAACTGCCTCAATGTTTTAGTATCCTATGTAAGTAGATGCTGTTTCCATAGCAGAACTATTGTTAGCGATGATGTTCGAACAATAATGCATGCCCCTGAACATCAATAATTGTTATTTATTACGACATAGTGAATGCATTAAGGACTCCAGCTATAAGATTAAGCCACCAGGTAATTCTAAATATGAGAATATTGCCATGCTCATAAAGGAGCTTATTTCTATTAGAGATGGGGATTCATTATCAGTGCTTACCCGACAAGAAGCTGAAGCTCTGTTAAAGGAATTGTGTTTATCGTAACTGATTTATTTGTTTATTCGTTCTCGTGTGTTTTTGCTGTTGTATCAAATAATAATGTTCCTGTACACCGGCTGTGCGAAAATAAAGATTATTATTATATTAACACATTATCGGCCAGATATCTATGGCATATGTAATAAAAGATAGGGCCAATTAAATGTGTGATTACTCATATGGGCCGAAGCGCGGTAAACGTAACGTTTACTTTATAACCAGCCTGAACAATTACCTAAAATGGCATCCATTATAGGCATGATATTGATTTGTTCAACGCAAAATAACTTCAAACGTATCTGCAGAGATAGTTTGTGTTATATTCATCCGTGACAATTAGGTGAGTAAGCAAATATATCAACTGCCGGGCATGTTACAACCCTAAAACACACTGCCGGGACACCCACAGTCAATGTTAAGGAGGCTTACTTAAACTCCGGAGATATTCTAGGTAGCCTAATTCATCCCAAGAGATATAATCCGGCTAACCAGAGCAGCTCAACTAATCATCTTGTTCCGCAGGTGCTACGCTCTGATAATTAAAAACCGCCGCCCATATTACCCATCCAATCATCACGCACAAATTGATTGCACAATTATCTAATGCAGAGCAACGTTGTCGGTTCGATATACCAGGTAATAACCTCTTGCACTTTGATTGTTCTTTAGTACTGCACCAATTTATCAAGCCAAAACCAAACAAAACGAATGCCATTATAACGATGAAATTCGTTAGTAGACCGTTACAAACCTTTCATAGCACCACAATCTCACAGATTGTAAATACATTGCATCAGCACACAATCACCTTTATTCGTCGCCATGGTAACGCTGCCACATACTAAAAGGCTGTTTATTCCTCATGCATAAGCCGTCATTACGAATGAGTGTCTGTTTATTTTTATCAAACTTTTGCTCTAGTTTTGCGGTGCAGAAGAGCCAGAACAGATTCAAAGTCAATTTAAGACTACCACTCACTTACAAATGCTTCACCTACATTACCTACATCTACCAAATTCGCAGTCTCGGTTTGCCAAATTCAATGTGATCTAATTCTGTATCACTCTGTTATTCCTTAAGAGACGTATGTATGTAGATGAGATTAATTGGTTGTGTTTGTTTGTGTGCATGTGTGTTAGTGAGGCTTGGATCGGGGAGGATGAGTCGATGGGTGGGTGATTTGTTTGTGTAGAATGAAAGACATACACACACATACATCCCAAGAATCTCAAAAACAAAGTTGTTACGCCTAGATGAAACAATCAGTCGCAAAATGTAGGGCTGACTGTTCATACGCCATAGAATTCTCCTGATTGATTATGAATATTGCACCATCAGAATACTAGAGCGGCATGGTGAGTCTGGCTTAGGCAGGCGTATTGCCTGGTAGCAGCACTAGTACACATCTGTATTCATTTCAGAACAGCAGTATACTTACAATGACTAGTCAATTGGATTTATAATATATATATATTATTTATTTCATCTTAAAAATATGGCATATAGTCATAAAAATATGACAATATAGTAAAGTCAATCAGTCATACAATACAATGTCTATACAATCATTTTACATAGTGATAGCCATAATATAAAATCTTAATTGATAAGAGAACATAAGATAGAATCGTGTTTTCATAATCAGGTTACTCAGCACAAAGAAGACTAATTATGTTCGCCAGATTGGAACGATCCACCCCGACCGTAACGTGATGCATTCTTACAAATTCCCGAATGGCAGTAGCTGTTACCATGTCAATAGCAAAACGTTAACGGCAATGTCTTAATTCGATAGACGGTTGAGCAAATCAGTAGACTGGAGTTACTTGGCTTATAACTAACACTCACCACCAGAGAAATTATGATAATAATAGGTATAGATATAATATGAGGTGAGGTGTACAAATTCGATCTGCATATGCGATGTTAAAGAATGCTTTTCTTAGAGCATCATTTTGTGAACATTTTCTTGTTCGATGAAACATGCCCCAGATTAATCAAGCTAGTCAATTTCCAATGTGCTGTTATGTGAATGAATTGGTTGTCTCATTTGAAACGCATTGCATTCATAGAACACATCGAAACATAGACCACAGCCCAACTGCCCTCTGATAAGGTGGAACTAACAGGACACACCAGGGAACACGGAGTTTGGATGACAAGATTGTTTTAACTGCCAGTGAAACCTACTTTATTTTGTAAAGGACTAGGCCGCCCACTCAGTTAAACAATGGTTGACATATTAACCTGATTCTTGATGGATATCCAATACTCAAAGGATTCAGCTGATGAATATTACATTTGAGTTCATCAAGTACGTTGTCGCATTCTCATTCTTTAATGCACTTGAAAGGATGTTAATATATGCAGACTTGCTTTATTTCTTGGTACTTTCATATTATTTCGTCGTATTTAATTTGTGTTTGTGTTTTGTGACTTGAATTATGATGTAGCTGTAAAGGGTGAGGCTGTGTCAGCGAGTGTGTATATCATGCATTGACGAGGATTCATGCATTAACCACTCGAGATGTTCTTACCCGGTAGAAAATTGGCTTCGAAGATAACCTTATAGGTTTGTTCATCAACTCCCTGAGTGCGTTAGTTAATTTATTACACCTTGAAGAGCGTTAAAGTGTGTAAATAATTCATAAGTCTCGCGCCTTGTCACGTAATGTCACATCAGTGCTTCCACGAGATCTAGCCAGTTAGCCACATAAAATTCAACTGCCCTGTGTACACTAAAAAACTTCTTCTCTGTCAGAAATGTCAAGACTTTTAACGGCCGTATACGTTGCTAACCAATTGAATGAACAAGTAAAATTTGTTCAATCTACAAGGAAATTAAATGCTAAATCATTGATATACAATGCCATATGATATCTTCGGCCAATATGCTCTTGGCAAAAACACCTATGTCGTTATATACGGTGTAACGTCATGTGAGGTGTATATAAGGGGTCAAGGATGTGCTTCTCGATTACACTCCGCCTATATATTTGTAGGTGACATACATTTTTCGCTTACGCATTTTCGCATTGTAGAAATTGAACGATAATGTCGCTGTACCAGTCATCAGTAATTAAAAGAAAGAAAACCATTTGCATCGAATTCACGTTTATTGCACTAAAATGATAATAAAGTGACAGCGGTTTCTAGGGCAAAACATCCCGTCTTTTGCTGTCCAATGGTTACCTTACAACGAATGAAACTCGTCCAGTAAGAATCAAGTTGTAATTTATAACTTGATTGCTAAATTTTTGCCATTCCTAAGAGAGCTGTACAAGCGTAGCGCATTCTGTGTTTCAAACAATGCTCTCAGACTTACATTTACTATATGAAGCATAAACCTACAACATACGAATCAAAATGAAATGTCACTAGCGAATAAACATCTACATTTTCTCCAAGTTTCGTGATAGTTAAATCACTGTTTACTAAAACTACCTCCCTGATGTACGAACAAGAGGTTTGCTTGCAGGTTAATTCACTAGTCTATTATTTATTACCTTATCTCGTATAATTAGACACAGGGCCGCCTAATGTTAATTAAGTTGAACTACATATTGGGATCGATAGGTTAAGCAATTTGCATATCTTGCACATTTATGACTGATTTAAGGAGTATATGGGAACAGGTGGCCTGAAACAGCATCCTTGGAAGTGAACGTCAGCGTAACGTGTAAGCTAGTCTAGAATTGATGCTTCAAGGGATCAATAATTGAGAAGATGATGACTGAACACATTATCGGCCATTCCATGGCATACGTAATAAAAGAGAGGGCCCATTAAATGTGTGATTACGCCTATGGGCCGATGCGCGGCTCATTATAATGTTTACTGTATTACCAGCCTGAACATCCATCCATTATATGCATGATATTGATTTGTTCAATGTAAAATAACTACAAACGCATCTGCAGAGATAGTGTGTGTTATATTCATCCGTGTCAATTAGGTGAGTACAAATGTAACACAAGAAAGGTGTGTAGGAATCAGCGCATTAACATATCCACCGAAATGGTAAACAACCTCAAATTAGAGAATCTGTGCCATGTCTCTAAGAAAGATTGAACGGTATTTGTTAAATCGTGGATCCTTCCTTGACATGACTTTGCGTGTAAAGAGCATTCGACTCATGGGTGCGTGGAGCATCTTTAACCCAATTACCAAGTGACTTCACCATAACATATCGCCCCCGATCATCAGCCGATGAATTGGTTGACATGAACTGGTCATGCAAACTGAGTCGACATAATCAGGTTGCGGACTGACCGCAGAACGAAGTACGTACCTCGATCGAGATACGTACCTCGTTCCCAGTACGGCGCATCTCGATTGAGGTACGCATGATAGTCGTGCCACCGCCCTCTACTGTTTTGCATTTTATTACATTATTTTCTGAAATGTGATTGGATTTGAAGGATTTAATTATGCAAATATATTATGGCCTACATTTGGCACCAAATCTGTTGTTGTGAGCGATATCGGGCGTTCACTAGAAGAGTTTTCACTTCCATTATTCGACAGCGACTGCAAGTTTTTCGACGTTCATGATTAAAATTTTGTACACACACCAACATGGCAGAGGTAAGGTCTATGTTTTCTCATTTACAAGTATATCATCTTATTATACATTATATGTAATTAAAAATTCGATGGCATATTAATGAGCTATTGCTAATAATATAACATCCCTGTTGAATGATTTTTCTGAAACAATGGCGTAGTGATGCGTTCGTACTTAAATCGAAGTATGGTGTACTTCCTTTTGAATTGGTGCCATAGTCTGATAGTAGATCGTATACAGATAAAAGAATGACACTTATGATTCATACGACCGAACCGCAGGTCGAATGTAGCCTTTCCTGGTGGTGTTCTTATATAAGATAATTTGTATAAATCAACAAAACGTCGTGCACGGCTTGAAGTGACAATGTCAGTTATTCCAACCAAATATGATTTACTGTTAATAGAGGGTGATATAAAAAATCTCACAAGAATTGCTGGTTTGTGTTGTGTACTTAAACATTGATTATAATATTTAATGTTATGTATTTCACAAGACAGTGTCTGAATTACTTTGGTTTTTTTTTCCAGAATTGAACAGCTATTGGCCATGCCATTTTCAAAACGGTGTGCTTCTGAAAGCGTTCATTGACAATGAGGATGTTTGGAAACTGGAAACCTGGTGTCAAAGAAAAACTGTTGGATTCGGTTGGAAAAAAAGAATCTGTCCATTACACAAAAACTGCTTCTAAGTTCTGTCAATCATGCATTGATGAAGTGAATAAATCTATCCAGACTTGGACATTCCTTCAGCGGTTAGTGATGAGTCTGTGCAGCCGCCTTCCAAGGCGCTGAAAGTTGGTTTCAGCTCTCTCAATGAAGAAGCTATTCCTGTGAGGGGTGTACCAGGTCTCGCCTGAACAATAAACCCATCCTTTATTGTTTTCGTCTATATACTCAACCAGAATATTGCCCTTACACCGCTGAACAAGTTCATAAGAATTTGTACATATTATCCTCTTCCTCTCGTTTCTCCTATCGCGGCATTCAGTACCATCAGATATGTATGCAATAAGTATTTTACCTGTGTGGTGTTTCCACTTTTGATCTCTGAAAGTTTAAATAATTGTTTTCAAAATATTCCATTCCAAACAACAGAGACACAGAGAGAATATTTTATTCTGGATTCCATTTTCATGAAAACATAGGTACGGGCGCATTTTGTGCAGAGTCGAATTTGTAAACGTTATCGCATAAGTCCTTATCTTTCCTCCTTGGAAGGGAAGAGGCTGTCCCAATTAAATCCAGCGCGGATAAGGTCAGGTAACCAGCGCTTCTTTGCCTTTCGGAATTAGATTTCAACGACATCACATTGATTTGCTCTCTGTTCCAAACCCCTGCCCCCTTTCCGTTTTCAATGCCCTCCCACCTATTGAACATGCTTTCCTCTAGTTGTGTCATTCAACACTCGCTGTTGTAATATGTATGTCTGAACATGTATAGGTATATCAAATAATCCTATCTGTGTCATGACCGTCTAAAGTAGCTTTATCCTGCGTTGTGTAACCTGTCCTAGATATATCATAGTTATGTATCTCACTTATTGTATCAACATCATACGTATACCTTTAGCTGTCAAACAGTCATAACGTTATACTTGTTATCATTATCTGTCTCATTGTAATACTGGTTATTGATTTGTAGTGTACCTGCACTCGGGGATTCGGTATCCTATTATGTAATACCGAATATTTTACGTATGTGATTTTGAGAATTATTTCTAAAATAAAATTAACTCAAACATTGCTGTTCCTCCACTTCTTTCACAAAATATGGATCTGCATGATATATTGTTAAAGGCATATGATTTGGCCGATAGAAACTCAATTATTAGCAGCATGTAGGATAAACACCATTATGAAGTTTACAGATGAGGAATATTCTTATGACCACTGTCCACATTGCTACAGAAGTATTTGTAATAAAGCATAGTAAATTTCAATACAACATGATCGGTGACCCCGTGATTTTGTGAACAATCCATTCCATATCTGGTAAACCTTAAGTATGCTAAAATGATAATGTTCATTACATATGTAATGATGCTCGTTTCCAGCTGTAAAGCCTTAAATAATAACCTAACATCCAATTAAAACAAGAACAAAAGTTTTCAAAAACTCGAACAGAACAGGCCAACAAAAGTATGAAACTTGCTGTTGTGATGTTTTGGGGGGCATTCTGTTCAATATCAAACACCTGGCTGCTTTGTTATTCTATTTGAGAAGAACATTCATTTTTAAACACGTATATGAACACTCTCAATCAGACCCGGGTGGACAACAAGCGAGATTTGAAACAATCATGGTACGGCGTACTTCGATTGGAGTACGCAAATATCGGTTGTGCAAATGGATTGACATGGGGTGTGATGTTATCATCCATAAGTCACAAATATGCCATACAATTTTCACGAAACTACATTTCATATAATCTAGACAAACTATGCTCCGTAAAAAGTAAGTTTTTAACTTTGCCAAACTGATACAAAAAGATTCTTGCCTCATTAATCGTCAGGAAAGTCACGCGATAGCCGCCGTACTCAAGTTTAAAAACGAATATGAAAGCCTTCTCGTGCACGTGCAACGCTAAACATGGTCCCAAATCGAGGCTATGACAACTTAGGGGGTTTCCACGATTTTACCCAACCAAATCTCAGTAAATGATGTCACAATTTGCAAAACAGTTGAGAAAAATAATATTTATGTGTGCATACTTCAAACCAAGTACGCCGTACTAGGAACGAGGTACGTACCTCGATCGAGGTACGTACTTTCTTTCTGCGGTCGTCTTTGACCTGATAATGATGTTAAATAAAATGTACGACTGGCAGGGTCAGGATCACCACTCACATATATAGTTCCCTGTTTGAGCCAACTGAACCCTGAGCCGCATTAAGGACCATTGATTCCCGGTGCTTGGCTTAATACGACATTTAGAAGGGTACGCATGCGCTCACTTGCCCCTGCTAATCGCAAATACTTATTTGCTACCCCAGCTCATTGTGTACATATTCTTGGTGTTATTGATTTTCCATGGTGTGGTTGCGCTGCTAGCCACAAACATGCTCCTTGGCCGACTCCTAATGAAATCATAGTAACCACGTGATTCAGTAAACACATAACCAGTGCAAGCATGTTTTTTGCCTTGAGGCTGGTCATGAATTCTAAAGACAACGCCACTGCTTTCAGTCATATAAAGAAATAACGCAAATGAGGCGCATAAATCAACTTTTCTTTTGTCTCATCAAGGCATGCCGGATTCGCCTCTTCTCCTTATATATACTCATTCCAACGAACATTCAAGAAACATCTACAATTATCGCAACCGAACATTCAAGATGTATCTGTATATGACACCCATAGCGTAATGACCCGTTCGAGTCATAGCGTGGCATCATTACGATTTACTTTATTTGTTACAGGGGCTAATGCTAGTCCGGACCTATGTGCTAAGTTTATAATTAGTTTTGGTTATTTATCTTTGACAGAATTTGATTTAATCGAAGCGCCTGTTCATTCTATTCACAGGTGGCTTAGCCAAAGATAAAATAACTTGAAAGCACCTACAACTGCTCCACAACATCGATTTGTGTTCCTGCGTACAGCCATGTGTTGGTCAGAATGACACTAATGGACACGCTCTCTTGGGACAAATTACACCCTCTTCACATAAAAACACTGTGCTGCATGGCCGTTTGTGCATGGTTTGCTAAAAGAATGCTGTGCTGCGAAAGCGTTAAAACCCCATTGCTCATGCTTAGATGCCTGCATGGCACTAAATCTGAAGATTTGTCTGCGCAATTGATCAAGTAAACATTTTCCCTTCTTAACGCACCATTGGGCAAAAGTAGATCAATCAGTTTTAATGTCTTTCTTTTGCCTCGCGACTTTATCGTTATAAGGACGTCGAGGGTAAATACGAGGTGTAGAGAGAATCAAGCGAATACAGAGGATGAAAAGCAGTGTTTTAAAATTGCTATGTTCAAACCTATTTATTGCAGCTCAGCGTACCGTTTGTTTACCAACAATTCGTGAAGAGAGTATACACATATTGAGACACTAGCCAAATGAAGCCTCGTTCCCTTCATATCACGCTGTCTACATTGTGCTCCCTGCGGCAATGCTTCAGGTGTCGGCAGTTGCTTTCTCAACATCCGTTTTACATTCGCGCAATATAATTGTAGTGTATTCATGGTTGTAATTGCATTCATTTGTTGTGGACACAATGTTGACTCAAAAGAAATATATCAGTCTCTTCTTTCGTAGTTCGGCATCATGTATCGTTCACAAATATAAGCAGAGAGCAGCTATATAGTTCATGATCACATAGTATCTGCTCAATATGGTCCATTCAAGAACATTGCGCTCATTGGATTTAATTGTGACGTAATATTACACAAATATACATTCAACCTAAAGCCAGGCAAAAACAACAGAGGTTTTAAGCGTCTCATACCTGATACTCGGTCCGTTATATGCCACGACCTACAGCATTGTATTACATATAACGACTAGGACAATAATTTCAGTTCCCAAAAAGGATAATTGGATGAACCAAAACCGTATAGCTGGATGGATCAACTCATTATAGACTAGCCGTGCAAAGACATATGCAGCTCTCCGAAACAGTTAGTTTTATTCTAATTTCTAGCATAAGATTGCTGCATATCTTATCACGGTAATGCCGTAAACAGCCTATAATTATACTGAACTCTCGCATGGTGATTATTGTAGCAGCCGTCTAGCGTAAAAACTATACAACTACTACTGCCAGATAACGTTCTGTCAGTGACATGGAGACAACATGCAACAACGCCTTATATCAAAAGAAATTACAGGCCGTGCGGAACGAACGGTAATAACACCACGAACTTTTTTAAGTGATACAAGTCTGTCGTATTTTACTGAAATAATGCTTGAGTACTCAGCTGCAACAAATAAAGGCTTCGAGTATCACCAAAGATACTACTAGACAAAGTTATCCGACTCCTGTCATTTGGGGCCTCTCAGCCGTGACAAACATACGGTGGCGCCGCCGCACGGTGAGTTTCCATGACTAAAACAATTGCCAACGACGGTCGTTGATCCTGCTACAGATTTTTCTTCCTTGTTTTCTCAAATAGCTCAAATCAACGTGAATTGAAGATGTCAAATAAATGAATCAAACAAAATAGTTAAAATCTCTTTCTCAAGAACATTTGATTTTATTTTTGTCGGCATTTTTTCCCGATTATCAAACGAACTGACAGTCAGTGATAGCCCTAGGCAAAGAAACTCCGCATCTGACAGCGCCGCGCTATTTACTACTTTCGATCTCTCACATCCGCACTGTAGATGGCATCAGATCATCAAAACACCAGGGGCGGGTGCCTTGCCTATGATAGCCCTACAAGACTTCTGAGTATATATTTATATTACCGTTCGACCGGAGCTAAGTCAGTGACAGCGGTGCTTGCCAGACAGCCTGACAGTCGCTTTTAGCATGTATTAGGGCCCACTGACAGTGCCTCAAATCACTGACCTGGAGATCGATTTATTCTAATTTGTTTTTGAAAGTGCACAGTGGATCCCACAAATGACACTTTAAAAATCCTTTCACCAACACACTTGATGTGATAAATCACACATTGCCAATGACACAGGCAACACAAGTTTTCCCCTGTTCTCTTTTAAATCCTTTCAAATAAATAAATCAAACAAGATAGTTAAAATCTCTTACACGTTTGATTTGTGTTGGCATTTTTTTCCCGATAGTCATAAATGCCAGAACACATTTGACCAAACAAAGTTTGCTCTTTTAAATCCTTTCACCATTGCCATTATAAACACACAGACAGGTGTAAATGTACATTTACTTGGTTACCCAGAAAAAAATGGTACCTAATCATGTTAAGGTACAAACTACAAGGCTGACTATTTACAATGAATGCTACTTAGTATTCAAAACCACATTAAGAATTTTTTGACACAATGAGCAATTGTTGCACAAACAATATGTAAACTGATCTAAAAAGATAATCAAATGATCAAACATGACTAAACTTCAGGGTTTTCCGATTCTATTACCAGCTTGTTTTAAACGTCTGTTGTTTTCCCTCAATGTATGATGGATGCGAATAGTAAGCATTAGGTGCATACGGTCTTTTCAACATGACACTGATCACACACTATGGGAGAAATCTACATTTAGGGTAACACTACTGATGACTGTATTCATTACACCTTTCTTCGACACAGACACCTTTATAACATTTCTGTATTCATGTTAAACCAGTGTTAACACATCCAGTAAACAAGTGGAAGGGGCACACCTTGGCAGACTCATAGTTTTTCTTAACGAGGAATTCATGTGATGGTTCATTATGTATGAACCTTATCTGCTAAAAAAAATAAATTAAAACCAATAAATATGATAATAAAACATAAAAATATAGCTTATTTTTAATATAACACCTGCATCTTTAAACTATGATTTTTTTTCTTCAGTTGCTCTATTTTCCTTTCTGTAAGTTTCATACCAAATAACGAGAACTTACTAAGGATCTAACAACACAAGAAATGTTGATACAATTTGACCACCATTAATTATTAATGTACATTCAA
>CM067350.1:71209969-71217469 GCA_034190875.2 Urechis unicinctus | reverse complement strand
ACTAGATGCCTGCAGCTTGGTTGGACAGATCTACCGATTACCATTGATTTGTTTTTAAATGTATTTCCTAACGTTCATTTAACCGTATTGACTATTGGCCATTTTAGCGAACGGCTTTTGCCCCATCTGTCAGATGTAAACATGGCCTGATCGTGACAGCGGACATGCGCTGGTGGCTCTGTGTTAGTGGGGTGGGGTTACTCTTTCAAATGTGATTTATTTTTCAAAGGTTGAAGATTGATATTTTGCTTTCCACATCCTTGAATTATTTACTTGCATCAGTAATGTTACCCTTAACATGGAAATAGCATGATCTGTTAATATGATGTATCATTGTAATACACTAAAACATGAGTTCTTTATTACATTCCTATAAGTTTGATTATGTGTTATATGATAGTTCAGTCTTGGACAGAGTCACACTTTTGTTATCAATTAGTCAGCAGAGTGATCTTTTAGATCTCAGAAATAGCTATCCAAAACAACTGTGCTGGTTTGAGTTTACAGCCAAATTTCATTAGCGGCTAGGGAAATAATCAGACCCTAAGTAGGTTTTTGAAGTCAAGAGCCTCTTTTGTCTGGGTATCTGCCACATCAATATTGGTAATAAAATTGTTGTCAAATGTTCAATGTGTGTAATCCAAACAATTGTTCAATAGTACAATCACATCATTTGAATATATCATGTATAAGCTATAAATGACATGGTCATCTGTCAGTTAGTCTTGAGCACTGTGCATCTGGTCTAGTGTTGAAGGGTTATTAAGCATATCTGAAGCCCCAAATCACACATGAGGCCTTTTTAGAACAGTGCAGTTCCCAAGATGTAACAAACTGCCTGGTTAGGCATGGCTTGGGAGGTCACTTTTTTTTGTTGCCCATCCTGGACCTGTTGCTTGCCACTTATAAGGTATAATTTATGGGACCATTAGGCAGTAACCATTAATATAGTTGCTCCTCAGCACAGTTTTGCCCTGTCCATCTGTCTGCTTGTAACTTTTTTGGTGTAACATTTTTTTAATAATGCAAGGCACTCTTATATTGATTGTCACTTACAAACAAACTATCAGCCCTTTGTGACCTTATTATTGTAAAATAATCTCATTAGCTATGTTAACCAAATAGGGAATACCTGTTTCAAATTAAACATGAATCACTCTTATATTGATGATCACTTACAAAGTAAATATCAGCACTGCAATACCTTTTGTTCCTGAGTAATTATCTCAATGGGGAATAATTCTTGATGGCACTTTTCTTATAATGCAAGCTAGAAACTTTACATTGACCAAATCTTGCAAACTTTAACTCATAGCTTTATGGCTTTTGATCCCTGACTTGCTAGATAAAAGCAAATTGAATTTGCTTGTTCAAGGAAAAATGTAGCTAAGTTATTATTAGCTTATGGTTGTTATGGTGAATCATTTCTTAAAAATTTAAATTATTAGGCTCAAATGCTTAAACTTTTTGCATAACTACTTGGCGATGGACTGTTGTTGCTTGACAAGTGGGTTTGGGGGATATTGTTCAGCCCTGGTGTGTCATTGAATACAATGTTATACTATAAACGCTATGATTAAATGCTGTCATAACTTGTAAGTGTCAAAAGCAGCAGAGTTTACTAGCCATCGGCATTCTGTAGTTATTGTTAGGCTGTGAGATTGTCTAGGTGCTTGTGATGACATTTTGCTCAGCAGCATTCGCGATCTGGTAGTGATTAACTGCTTTACCTCCTGTTCTGGGTTTAATATTATGGACCCAGTATCTCAATTTAATCATATTGGAGATACATATCCTCTGTGTTGGTTAATCTGCCCTATTTAGGAAATTTATTTGTTCAAGATGGGCAACAGTATCAGCTGTCCAAACATCACAATTATGCTCATCTATCTCTGCATGATACCTCCTCATATCAAAGGGAGCAGTGTTTTGCTTTAGGACCACTAGGCTCTTACTTAGTGAAAAGACATTTGGGTGATTTGAGATAAATGTATAGTTTAACATAAGAATAGTGATGAGGTCATGTGGCTTCATCTACATTACTGACAGCAATGTAGATGAAGCAACATGACCTCCTCACTATTCTACATGATGAGTTACATTTGCAACATTAAGGTCCATGTGCTAAACCACCATAATAATTCTTCTGCATGCATGTTAATAGTAAATTCACAACTTCATCAATATTGTGGCTTCACCAGTTTTGTGGCTCCACCATATTGTGGCTTCACCAATACTGTGGCTTCAATAATATTGGGGCTTCATCAATATTGTGGTTTCACCAATACTGTGGCTTCACCAATGTTGTGGTTTCACCAATACTGTGGCTTCACCAGTGTTGTGGTTTCACCAATACTGTGGCTTCACCAATACTGTGGCTACACCAATATTTTGGCTTCACCAATGTTGCGGCTTCAACAGTGTTGTGGCTTTACCATTTTTTTGGCTTCGCCAATACTGTGGTATCAACAATGAAGTGGCTTCACCAGTGTTGTGTTTTCACCAATGTCGTAGCTTCACCAATTCTGTGGCTTCATTAGTATTTTGGCTTCATCATTGTTGTGGCTTCACCAGTGTTGTGGCTTCACCAGTGTTCCGGCTTTACCAATATTTTGGCATCACCAAGATTGTGGCTTCACCAATTTTGTGGCTTCACCAGTGTTGTGCTTTCACCAATGTTGTAGCTTCACTAATACTGTGGCTTCATCAATATTTTGGCTTCTACATTGTTGTGGTTTCACCAATGTTGTGGCTTCACCAATACTATGGCTTCATTAATACTGTTGCTTCATCAATATTTTGGATTCAACATTGTTGTGGTTCACCAGTGTTGTGGCTTCAACATTGTTGCGGCTTCACCAGTGCTTTGGATTGAATTTAATTGTGGCTTCATCAATATTATGACTTCACCAATATTGTGGCTTTCACCAAGACTGTGGCTTCACCAATACTGTGGCTTCACCAATGTTGCGGTTTCACCAATACTGTAGCTTCACCAATACTGTGGCTACACCATGTTGTTGTGGCTTCATCAATATTTTGGCTTTACCAATTTTTGGGCTTCACCAATACTGTGGTATCACATGATGAAGTGGCTTCACCAGTGTTGTGTTTTCACCTATGTTGTAGCTTCACCAATACTGTGGCTTCATCAATATTTTGGCTTCAACATTGCTGTGGCTTTCACCAGTGTTGTGCCTTCAACATTGTTGCGGCTTCACCAGTGTTGTGGATTCAATGATATTGTGGCTTCATCAATATTATGACTTCACCAATATTCTGGCTTCACCAATACTGTAGCTGCACCAATTTGTGGCTTCACCAATACTGTGGCTTCACCAATACTGTGGCTTCACCAATGTTGCGGGTTTCACCAATACTGGCTTCACCAATATGTGGCTACACCAATGTTGTGGCTTCATCAATATTTTGGCTTTACCAATTTTTGGGCTTCACCAATACTGTGGTATGATGAAGTGGCTTCACCAGTGTTGTGTTTTCACCTATGTTGTAGCTTTACTGTGGCTTCATCAATATTTTGGCTTCAACATTTGTGGCTTCACCAATGTTGCAATTGTTGCGGCTTCACCAGTGTTGTGGATTCAATGATATTGTGGCTTTGCAATATTATGACTTCACCAATATTCTGGCTTCACAGGGGTAATACTGTAGCTGCACCAATATTTGTGGCTTCACCAATACTGTGGCTTCACCAATGACTGTGGCTTCACCAATGTTGCGGTTTTCACCAATACTGTAGCTTCACCAATACTGTGGCTTCACCAATGTTGTGGCTTCATCAATATTTTGGCTTTACCAATTTTTGGGCTTCACCAATACTGTGGTATCAACGATGAAGTGGCTTCACCAGTGTTGTGTTTTCACCTATGTTGTGGCTTCACCAATACTGTGGCTTCATCAATATTTTGGCTTCAACATTGCTGTGGCTTCACCAGTGTTGTGGCTTCAACATTGTGGCTTCACCAGTGTTGTGGATTCAATGATATTGTGGCTTCACAATATTGTGGCTTCACCAATATTGTGGTTCACAAACACTGTGGCATCACCAATGTTGTGGCTTCACAATGTTGTGGCTTCACCAATATTGTGGCTTCATCAAAACTGGCTTCACCAATGTTGTGGCTTCACCACTGTTGTGGCTTCATCAATATTTTGGCTTTACCAATGTTGTGGCTGCAACAGTGTTGTGACTTCACTAATATTGTGACTTCACCAATTTTGTGGCTTCACCAGTGTTGTGGCTTCGTCAATGCTGTGGCTTCATCAATGTTGTGGCTTCATTAATGTTTTGGTTTCACTACTGTTTACAAATGTTTTGGCTTCTCTTTTATTATATCCTGTTGAGATATATCAATCACTGGGGCTTAAAAAGACATGTTATGTCTAATTGTCATAAAACCATCAGAATGACAAAAATGACCGAAACAATGAGTATTATCTGTATTGGTTGTGTGTGAGTTTGGGTCATCAGTCGGTTTAAGTAGAAGATTTTTATCAGAGGTTCTGTTTACCCAGGAAGACTGTTAAGCTCCACCTGGTCCTAATTGATGGTCCTGCAGTTATGATGTATGCACCTGTGTACAGTGTCAAATTGATGTACACTTAATCTGCTCTGTATTTATCTGCAATTCATATCAACTCTTCATCACCAGCCCAGCATGACACAGACCTGGGATTCTCTTTATTACCAGTCCATCGTGACACTGACCTGGGGTTCTTATCACCAGTCCAGTATGTCACTGACCTGGGGGGTACTTATCACCAACTCATCGTGACACTGACCTGGGGTTCTTATCACCATCCCAGTATGTCACTGACCTAGGGTTCTTATCAACAACTAATCGTGACACTGACTTGGGGTTCTTATCACCATCCAAGTATGTAACCAAACTAGGGTTCGCCTAACATGGCATTTTTTTTGTTTGAAGGGGTAAAATTTCTTGAGGCCGGTTAACATCTAAAATGGCCACCCGTCATCGGGACAGGTCAGGACGGGTGGCCATTTTAGTTAATTTCCAGCCCTGTTGCTGAAGACTGAACTGTAGACTTAATCTGAACATCTGGTGAATGTTTTGTCACAGAATCAACATGAGAGAGTATTAGTTTTTACTTCCTTTACTTAATAACAAGAGATTGATCCATGTGACATGTGTATTGATGATCAACCTAATCAGGTTGACAAGAATTAATGTTGTGTAATGTATTACATAGACTTCCTTTATTTCTTATGATATAAGACTGATAGACAGTTTGACAAGTTAATTTTATGTGTGTAACAGAATGTGCAACTATAGCTGGTGCACAGCAGGAGAATCATCTTTTGCTGTATCGTACAGGCAAGCTGTTGTGGACTCACTAATTGTGTCCAGATGGAAACCCTCCAAGACTCTTAAAAGTATATTACTGCTAGTGCAACATAAGATGCTGATGTGGTATTTCTTGCTGATCATTTTCAAATTTATCTGTTCTAATGCCCTCAATTATTTGCTTGATTTCCTGATCACTGATCCTTATGAGGTCAATACATTCAGTCAATTGAGGTCCATTTCTTTTGCTAAATCATCTCTGAATGCTTATATTGTGGATACATGTCTGGTAGAGTTTAGGTGACCCTAGATAAGCAAATGAACTACAATCAAAGTTTAATCATCAGCAAAACAAATTCATTGTCTACCTATTCCTGACCTTGACAGATCCTTCAGCACATTGCCTGCAGATGCAGATGTATTTATTTTATTTTATAACTACTTGTTATTATGTAGCTAACTGAATAAAGGCAATATATATTAAAACTTAAAGATTGTTTAATCCATGTTTTATTCAAAGTGTCCTGAGGGGATTTATATCATTCACATAGAGAAATGAGATTCAGGGAAATTCACAAAGTTAATTCAATGTCCAATAAAGGTATAAAACATGTGATAAAGAATATAAAATGAATCAGTTTGAGGTCAGTGTGACGCTGGATGAAGCATATTGTGAATATATGCAGGAATATATGCATTTGGACACGACATAATATGACAGGAACATACTTTGATAAGTGCCCTGTTGCCTAGCCCTACTGCCCTACAAGACATTACCGTTCGACCTGAAACTATACGGCTGGTTTGCATGATTCCCGTTAATATTTAACCATACGAAAATAAATCATTAAAACGTATAATATAAGAGCGAAGACTGGATTCTTAACGCTCCGTGATGCTGCCTCCACCTCTACAGGTTCATGCTGCGTAAATATAGCCGCTCAGAACTTCACAGAAGCCTGTCAACCCGACAGGGCCGCAAGATTGTCGCTGTGTCACACGGCGATTACTAATGACAGCTGTTTGGACTCTCCCGATTCAAGGGACGAGGATTGTTGTCCAACATCGTTGACAGACAGATTACAGTGTCCAGAGTGGTTAAATAACACGAAGCTGCCCAAGGCAATCGATATGTATAATAGTTACAGCAATAACATAAATGATGGTAATTTGATTATCCACGAATCAGAGAATAAATACGTGCCCTACAAGCATTTTTGACATGGAATCGTCCGTGCTGCAACATTAGTAGGGCGGACAAACGCGGCGCCGATCTCGTTTGGACAAGGCCGTTTTTTAGGCCGTTTGGTAGTCTCATGTAAATGACCATTGACAACAAATGACGCAATGATACATTTTGTTCTTTTAATATATTATTAATGAAGAATAGCTTTTCATTTGGTACAATTTTCGTTTTTTCTTGCTGGTATTTAATGTGGTGCTAATCGCCGACGAAAATGACGAAAAGTGGTATTTTTTCGGGGCCATAAAAGTTGTGTCGTGATTTATGTACCTAAGGAAAAAGGGCCGTACCTATATATTCTCCATACGATTGCTATATAAATTATACCAAAATGTAGAAGAATGAAAGTGATATGTCGATCCGAGTGATAATCGATCAGATTTTCGAGTTAAATGTTTTAAATCGCGATTTTGCCGCTTCAAAACCGGATAATTCACCGAAACTCAAATAACTTTACGATTATCACTCGGATCCACACACAGGAGACTCTCCTCAGCACATCCGTATGATTATCTCTTCTGTAGAACCAGAATAAAGCGGTACGGTCAATTTAAAGACACCATGTATTCTGCTTATTTTCATTGAGAAATCTCCCAACGCCATATAGCTTCGGCGCCATGGCAACGGTCCGCGTCCTTGGGAGATTTCATATTGCGACTTTGTCAAAGGTTGGCAAGTCACGTATTGTAAGTTCGGTCGATATGGAATTTATCTGATTTACAAAATCAGTTGGACTGTTTCAGTAACTTGTACGATTCACAGCCATTTGGCGTGTGTGAGTGAAACTGTTGGCATGCTTAAATTACTTTTTAAAATAATTTATGTCATACCGTTGAATCTATCAACCCTGCTTATTGGAAACCTGCATTGGTTGGGAAACTCATCTCTTCTCTCCATCCCGTATCTTTTAACAAATGCGGTAGAACCAAA
>CM067350.1:71177226-71202412 GCA_034190875.2 Urechis unicinctus | reverse complement strand
TTATTTATCTTTGACAGAATTTGATTTAATCGAAGCGCCTGTTCATTCTATTCACAGGTGGCTTAGCCAAAGATAAAATAACTTGAAAGCACCTACAACTGCTCCACAACATCGATTTGTGTTTCCTGCGTTCAGCCATGTGTTGGTCAGAATGACACTAATGGACACGCTCTCTTGGGACAAATTACACCCTCTTCACATAAAAACACTGTGCTGCATGACTGTTTGTGCATGGTTTGCTAAAAGAATGCTGTGCTGCGAAAGCGTTTTTAAAACCCCATTGCTCATGCTTAGATGCCTTGCATGGCACTAAATCTGAAGATTGGCTGCGCAATTGATCAAGTAAACATTTTCCCTTCTTAACGCACCATTGGGCAAAAGTAGATCAATCAGTTTTAATGTCTTTGTTTTGCCTCGCGACTTTATCGTTATAAGGACGTCGAGGGTAAATACGAGGTGTAGAGAGAATCAAGCGAATACAGAGGATGAAAAGCAGTGTTTTAAAATTGCTATGTTCAAACCTATTTATTGCAGCTCAGCGTACCGTTTGTTTACCAACAATTCGTGAAGAGAGTATACACATATTGAGACACTAGCCAAATGAAGCCTCGTTCCCTTCATATCACGCTGTCTACATTGTGCTCCCTGCGGCAATGCTTCAGGTGTCGGCAGTTGCTTTCTCAACATCCGTTTTACATTCGCGCAATATAATTGTAGTGTATTCATGGTTGTAATTGCATTCATTTGTTGTGGACACAATGTTGAAATATATCAGTCTCTTCTTTCGTAGTTCGGCATCATGTATCGTTCACAAATATAAGCAGAGAGCAGCTATATAGTTCATGATCACATAGTATCTGCTCAATATGGTCCATTCAAGAACATTGCGCTCATTGGATTTAATTGTGACGTAATATTACACAAATATACATTCAACCTAAAGCCAGGCAAAAACAACAGAGGTTTTAAGCGTCTCATACCTGATACTCGGTCCGTTATATGCCACGACCTACAGCATTGTATTACATATAACGACTAGGACAATAATTTCAGTTCCCAAAAAGGATAATTGGATGAACCAAAACCGTATAGCTGGATGGATCAACTCATTATAGACTAGCCGTGCAAAGACATATGCAGCTCTCCGAAACAGTTAGTTTTATTCTAATTTCTAGCATAAGATTGCTGCATATCTTATCACGGTAATGCCGTAAACAGCCTATAATTATACTGAACTCTCGCATGGTGATTATTGTAGCAGCCGTCTAGCGTAAAAACTATACAACTACTACTGCCAGATAATGTTCTGTCAGTGACATGGAGACAACATGCAACAACGCCTTATATCAAAAGAAATTACAGGCCGTTCGGAACGAACGGTAATAACACCACGAAGTCTTTTAAGTGATACAAGTCTGTCGTATTTTACTGAAATAATGCTTGAGTACTCAGCTGCAACAAATAAAGGCTTCGAGTATCACCAAAGATACTACTAGACAAAGTTATCCGACTCCTGTCATTTGGGGCCTCTCAGCCGTGACAAACATACGGTAGCGCCGCCGCACGGTGAGTTTCCATGACTAAAACAATTGCCGACGACGGTCGTTGATCCTGCTACAGATTTTTCTTCCTTGTTTTCTCAAATAGCTCAAATCAACGTGAATTGAAGATGTCAAATAAATGAATCAAACAAAATAGTTAATATCTCTTTCTCAAGAACATTTGATTTTATTTTTGTCGGCATTTTTTCCCGATTATCAAACGAACTGACAGTCAGTGATAGCCCTAGGCAAAGAAACTCCGCATCTGACAGCGCCGCGCTATTTACTACTTTCGATCTCTCACATCCGCACTGTAGATGGCATCAGATCATCAAAACACCAGGGGCGGGTGCCTGGCCTATGATAGCCCTACAAGACTTCTGAGTATATATTTATATTACCGTTCGACCGGAGCTAAGTCAGTGACAGCGGTGCTTGCCAGACAGCCTGACAGTCGCTTTAAGCATGTATTAGGGCCCACTGACAGTGCCTCAAATCACTGACCTGGAGATCGATTTATTCTAATTTGTTTTTGAAAGTGCACAGTGGACCCACACACTATACAATATTGTGATAAATCACACAAATGACCAAACAAAGTTGCTCTTTTAAATCCTTTCACCAACACACTTGATGGTAGTTAATAAATGCCAGAACACATTTCCATTGCCATTATAAACACAGACAGGTGTAAATGTACATTTACTTGGTTACCCAGAAAAAAATGGTACCTAATCATGTTAAGGTACAAACTACAAGGCTGACTATTTACAATGAATGCTACTTAGTATTCAAAACCACATTAAGAATTTTTGACACAATGAGCAATTGTTGCACAAACAATATGTAAACTGATCTAAAAAGATAATCAAATGATCAAACATGACTAAACTTCAGGGTTTTCCGATTCTGACTATTACCAGCTTGTTTTAAACGTCTGTTGTTTTCCCTCAATGTATGAATAAATTAAAACCAATAAATATGATTATAAAACATAAAAATATAGCTTATTTTTAATATAACACCTGCATCTTTAAACTATGATTTTTTTTCTTCAGTTTGCTCTATTTTCCTTTCTGTAAGTTTCATACCAAATAACAAGAACTTACTAAGGATCTAACAACACAAGAAATGTTGATACAATTTGACCACCATTAATTATTAATGTACATTCAAAAACATTTAAGATTGAACACATTCATTTTTGTTTCCACAAAATAATTATTAAAAAAAAATGTATGTATTAACAAAAAAAAAGTATACCAAGAGATTCTGTGGACTGTTTGCAAGTTGGCAGTTTCAGGTCAGTTCCAGGTTCCAGCCCAGTTTCCACCTTCTTCTTCTTGGAGATTGGGATCTGGGCGACATTTTGGAGCACGCCTCTTGCTTCCTACCATTGGTGGTGGATTGCTCACATTCACAATGGTAGGATGAGCAGATTTGGGTATCTTAAAACAAATATAAAAAGAACAATCTGAAAATTACCCACAAGCATGTATACAGCAGTAGTTTTCATATCATGAGTGGTTTTTCTTTTGTAATAGCATAATGCAACTACTAACTAAAAATTCAAGTTGGACAACCAACACAGAATCCCAGTGTACCCAAACCTAATCACCAAAGATTTTTTCTCCTTCACATTCATGAACATAGAGTCCTCAAAGTGGTCCTGACACACCCTACAGTTGTTGTACAGGTAGGTGGCCGACTTGTTCATCAAATCATCCCGACGAAGGTTATTCACCCACAACTTGCATCTGAAAAAAAAAAGAATAATGAAATATAATTGACTCCATTACACACTACAAATCGATATATAAGATACACATTTACACATTCTGAAGGTGGTGGTAGGGGGGGGGGGGGGGTGCTGACAAAGGTAGAGGGGAGGTGTGATTACTGTAATACTACTAGTAATCAAATCAAATTGCCCCCCCCCCCCACCCCACACACACGAACCAGATTCATAGATTTATTTAACTAGTCCCGTAATACAGCCCTTCCTCCAATTGGGCCAATACCAAGATACAATTTCATTAGCAACACCATGCAACAAGTTTATCACAACATAAACAGTTGGTGCACAAGGTTTAAGCTTGAAGTAATGATAAAGTTATCGTTTCATCGCTCAAAACCACAACATACAACAATTGAATTTCCCGGGGAATTTTACACGATGAGAATCGATCCAAGGCACTTTAACCAAATAAATACCTTCTTTCATCCTTCGGGAAACGAAAGAAACTCAAATGTCTGTGCCATTTTCTGGAATGGGAGCAGTTTATGGCCGCACAATACAAGCCGCTGCCATCCCAGCGCGCTCGGCTGCCGTCCATGGTGCAGAGAATGAGTTTAGGGTGACGGACCGCTTGGAGCACCACTAGAGCATTGTGTCACACGGAAAAGACGGGGAGTCGGATATCTTTGTCTAGTAGTATCTTTGGTATCACCTTGTTGTACATGTTTAGCCGACAAAATCATAACTGTCTTCAAGGTGTGGACCACAACAAAAAATATAGCGATAGAAAATAGTTGACACCTGATGTGCTTGCTTAAGAACGAATGTGTTTGCCAGCTGTGCGAAAAGCACCAAGTGAACAACTTGCGACATAACGGCATACGCAAGCATATAATTGCAAAACAAATCAGACCAATAGCACCTATGTATATAAATACATGTAAACAGAGATATATATATAGAGAGATATATAGAGATATATATAGAGAGATAGAGAGAGAGAGAGATAGATAGAGAGGAGAGATATAGAGAGAGAGAGAGAGAGAGAGAGAGAGAGAGAGATATAGATATTTACAGAGAGATATACGGCCAGGAACACATACAGACAGACATACATACAGACAGACATACATACATACATACAGACATACATACATACAGACATACATACATACATACATACATACATACATACAGACATACATACATACATACAGACATACATACATACATACATACATACATACATACATACATACATACATACATACATACATACATACATACATACATACATACATACATACATACATACCCACATATTCATATGACTTCTTATATGCTGACATAAATATTTCCATACTCACAAATACTACCCCATCCCAGTCCCTTCCACACCTCGTCCATACATACATACATACATACATACATACATACATACATACATACATACATACATACAGACATACATACAGACAGACATACATACATACATACAGACATACATACATACATACATACATACATACATACATACATACATACATACATACATACATACATACATACATACATACATACATACATACATACATACATACATACATACATACATACATACATACATACATACATACATACATACATACATACATACATACATACATACATACATACATACATACCCACATATTCATATGACTTCTTATATGCTGACATAAATATTTCCATACTCACAAATACTACCCCATCCCAGTCCCTTCCACACCTCGTCCCATTCTAGCACCAACCCAACCCCTACCCCACCCCTCCAGCCTCTCCTACAAACAAACAGTCGTGGTAGGGTTTCAATGCGTGGGATCTGTTTTTCCGACACGACATATTGGTCCATGGTCATCCGCTGCAGTCAACATCGATTATTTATGAGAGGCCGATTTCAGAGCCAATTATCAGAATACTCCCACAAGAGAAGTAAACAACTGAATACTGGATGAACCTCATTTATATTAATGGTCTTTCTTGAAATAGCGTTCTTCGTTAATTATCAACAACATAAAACATCAAAGCTTCTCTGATTACTCAAGTCAAGCGTGTGCGCGTCGCGTAGGCGCAGCCCAAGGGCCTAAAAAATATGAATCGGCAAATCAGAGCGAATTACATCACAGTAAATTTCTTCATTGTTCTTGCAAAACGCGATGTTCATCTTGCACAAATAACATTCTCTAATGCGTTCAAGAAGTATATTTAGCAACTTCTCACGTATTACGTTGGGCCGTCTTATGGCTGTGTTTATAGGCAAATACTTATATATATACTGACGATTACAACCATTCGTGGACTCCAACCATTATCAATTATTTATTCGGCATCTTCTAATTGATACAATTAAATAGTTTAAAGTGAATAAAAATCTTTTTGTCACTTTTTATTGCTAGTATATACTTTTGGTCCTCGAAAGGTCGTCCACGAAAGGTCAAGACATTAATTTATACGTATAAATCCAATCTTTTGTGCCCATATATTTTTGAATATTTGCGGAATACCGAAATATTTAAATCATTTTCAGTCATCATGGATTAGAAACATAATATTTGTTGTAGATGTGATCATTATGAACCATTGGTAGCATTTCGCGATCAAATTCAATGCGGTAGATTAATGATTAAGGAGTTTTCCGGTAATGAAATTTAAAATACATCAAATATTTTAATTTTTCAAACAAACATACCCAACACACATGATTAAACATTATTTCGGCAATTTGGATCGAAGTATATATGGTTGTATGAAACATATTGAGGTGTGCGGGTTATGTCAACGAATGGTTAGTTGTTAAAATTTTAATTCGCTATTATCTGTGTACGTTGCTAAGGCTAGACTATCACATTCGAATGGTCAAACCCAAAAAATTGCAATTATATCGGACGAAAATGTGCGTTGACTTAATGAGGACATACTGGTATATCCTTTCGTGAACCAGTCCACGAAAGATTGGCGGTTTGTTCACTAAAGGTTGCATTCGCGCTAATATATATATATACACACACACACACACACAAACACAAACACAAAAACACACACATATATATATATATAAATATACATATATATATATACATACAAAAATATACATATATATATATACATAAACATCTATATATATATACAAATATATATATGTATATATATATATAGATATATATATATATATATATACATATATAGATATATACCTATATATATATTCATACATATATCTATATATATATATATATAAATATAAATATATATATGTGCATATAATCATACATATAAACATATATATATACATGTATATAACAATTTATATATATGCATATTCATATATATATCATATATATATATATATATTCGTATATATATATATTATTAACATATGGTTATATACACCCACACATATATATATATATATATATATATATATATATATATATATATATATATATATATATATATATATATATATATATATATATATATCTTTATAGATATACCTATATTTATACATATACGTTTACACATATATACATATATATATATATATATATATATATATATATATATATATATGTGTATATATCTTATATGTATGTATATATATATATATATATATGTATATATATATATTTATATGGATATTTATAAACATTTATAAAGATATATATAAACATATATATATATATGATGAAAATACAAATATATAGCAATATGCATATATATACAGATTTGTATATACATACAAATATATATATGCATATATGCATATGTACATTTTTATATATGTATATATACATAAAAATATGAACATATATTCACATTATTAGTTTAGTTATATGTATACACATATATATACACAGATATTTTATACATATATGCATATATACATATGCGAATATATATATATATATACACATATATTTATGTGCATAAATGTATATATGTACATATATTTGCATATTTATAGATATACGTATATATATATATATAAGTTCACATAGATATGTATATTTATTTATAAATATATATATATATACATATATATATATATATATATATAGGTATATGTGTATATATATAAATATATGTATAGATATAATTACTCATATATGTATGTATATGTACATATACATGTTTATATTCATATGCATATTTATATGGATCATACAAATATATATACATGTATATAACAATTTATATATATGCATATTCATATATATATTCATATATATATATATATATTCGTATATATATATATTTATTAACATATGGGTTATACACCACCCACACATATATATATATATATATATATATATATATATATATATATATATATATATATATATATATATATATATATATATATATCTTTATAGATATACCTATATTTATACATATACGTTTACACATATATATATATATATATATATATATATATATGTGTATATCTTTATATGTATGTATATATATATATATATATGTATATATATATATTTATATGGATATTTATAAACATTTATAAAGATATATATAAACATATATATATATGAAAATATACAAATATATAGCAATATGCATATATATATACAGATTTGTATATACATACAAATATATATATGCATATATGCATATGTACATTTTTATATATGTATATATACATAAAAATATGAACATATATTCACATTATTAGTTTAGTTATATGTATACACATATATATACACAGATATTTTATACATATATGCATATATACATATGCGAATATATATATATATACACATATATTTATGTGCATAAATGTATATATGTATATATAATTGCATATTTATAGATATACGTATATATATATATATATAAGTTCACATAGATATGTATATTTATTTATAAATATATATATATATACATATATATATATATATATATATATATATATATATATATATAGGTATATGTATATATATAAATATATGTATAGATATAATTACTCATATATGTATGTATATGTACATATACATGTTTATATTCATATGCATATTTATATGGATCATACAAATATATATACATGTATATAACAATTTATATATATGCATATTCATATATATATTCATATATATATATATATTCGTATATATATATATTTATTAACATATGGTTATATACACCCACACACATATATATATATATATATATATATATATATTATAAAGATATATATAAACATATATATATATGAAAATATACAAATATATAGCAATATGCATATATATACAGATTTGTATATACATACAAATATATATATGCATATATGCATATGTACATTTTTATATATGTATATATACATAAAAATATGAACATATATTCACACTATTAGTTTGTTATATGTATACACATATATATACACAGATATTTTATACATATATGCATATATACATATGCGAATATATATATATATACACATATATTTATGTGCATAAATGTATATATGTACATATATTTGCATATTTATAGATATACGTATATATATATATATATAAGTTCACATAGATATGTATATTTATTTATAAATATATATATATATATATATATATATATATATATATATAGGTATATGTATATATATAAATATATGTATAGATATAATTACTCATATATGTGTGTATATGTACATATACATGTTTATATTGATATGCATATTTATATGGATCATACAAAATATATATATATATATATATATATATATATATATATATGAATATATATGCGCACTTGTGTATTTATGTATATATACATCAATATATATGTATATATATGCTTGCTGATATGCATATATTTGTAAATATATACATATATATACACATATATTTTATATATACATGTTTTATATATGTATATATATATGTATACAAATATATGCATAAGTGTTTATATGCACGTTCGTGTATATATACATTTTATATATATGTATATTTATATATATATATAAATATATGTACGCATATATATAAACACACACACACATATATATAAATATATGTATATATATATATAAATTTATATATATGGATATATATATATAAAATATATTATATATATATATATAATGTATATATGTGCATATATTTCCTTTATGACACCTTGAGAAGAGTTTATGAGGCAAATTGGTTCGTTTTTAAGAGGACAACGAATCGCTGTTTAGTGCTGGGGTAATATTCGATTGTTTAAATTGCTTAACTGTGTTACAGTTAAAGCGCAATATACTAGCAATCTACATGTATTCCGTATCTTTTAGCATAACTCATCACCAATCAATCTGCATAGATTTTTGCGATTTCGTAACTTCCCGGCTTGTCAATCGACTTGGATCCTTACCTTACCTTAGTTATAATCCTTCTCCTACCCGTGTCACGGGCTTATTATCGTTGACCTGCACCATAATCGTTAATTATCTACAAACCCTAACTAGCATCTTCATCAGCTTTTAGTTTGTTACAAGCGATTTGCTAATCAATTAATGGCAACGGCTATTGTTTTTCATCAACAAGGGATTAAAGTATAAATGCAAATATAGCTTGCTCTGTTTTCAGGGTGAGTAATCTCTGATTAATATAACTCTACAGATTTAGAGCTGCACTTATTGCCCATGAGATAATCACACCCTCTTACAAAGAATCATGCATCCAATACAGCAATACATTACCATATTAACGTCTGTGACAAAGTGCAACACCTCTGATTTTACTATATCGTATTCTGTAAAACAAAAGGTCTCAAAAACATGTTGTTGATAGAAAACAATTGCTTTATAGAATTTTTGTCCGCTCGTCCGTTGGTAATAATGTTCCGGTAGACATATATTATCGTTATGTCGACCAGTAATCAAAATAGTCGTTACAAAATACATATGGACAAAGTATTTTGGTGATCAATTCTTCCGATACTTAAGTGTAGCACTCTGATGCTACAAACACCTTACAAAGCCCTTCTGCTCGCTCGTCCTTGTGGTATGCACATTTAGATTTAATAACATTCCATAAATATACTTTGATCATATCACGTATCAAAAGCTGCACTTCATTACACCCATTTTATACGCAAGCCGTTGCTGTTATGGCTCTAAAATTGAACATTAACAATTTTCTATTAAAGATCCTTGAACGGAGAGTATATGTCATGGCCAAGCGCAAATAGGGGGATTGGTTGGTAAGGGGGAGAAGAGAAGGGTCCAATTGTTCCATGAGTTATTGGTTGATTAACATCAACTGCAACAGCTTGGAGATGAGTATCAAGAGTGCACAGTTCATGCAGGATAGCTTCTTTAGCAATAATTAAAGTCCCACAGATGGGTCAATCGCCTATTTATTAGACCTTTATTATAACTATCATACTGTTCAATTGACAGGCAATCTGTTTATTGAAGGATGTGACCCAGAGGCATTGTAGAGATCTAGTGTCATCACAACTTTTTATATAATGACTTTGTTAGAAACGGATGTATGAGGTTGTGATGCAATGTAAATTACATTACTAGATGGCCGCATGGGGCTGGATGGGTCAGGATTAGGTTATGAGGGTAGCTTATTGTGGTGTATGTTTAAGGCATTATCCATGTAAAACATATGCTGCAAATCTGTTATTTAAATCATTTATGTCGGTAAAACACAGCCTTGCTCGGTAACTGTTAGGCGATCGCTACATGACGATCATTGAGTTTTTACGTGTTAAAAAATGTTATTAATTATATTACTTCGAATTAAACAACAACGTTGTTCTCAAATCTAAAACTCTTCTATATATTTATACAGTTAAATATAGCTGATTGAAAGCGCTGGCGTATGAATAAGACCCGCTTTTAAGTGTAATTACTGTCTTGAATATGAAAGTAGAGAAACATCGCTGTGCTGTATTTACATCATATCATATTGAACTGTGGCGAAAAAAACATTCACAGTGTAACCCATTTGTTTAACTTGCTTACCCGAAGCATTACCAAGCCATGAGCACCATTTGTGCCGGCGGACAACTTTTGGTACATCCATTCAATGAGCATATTTTCCTAATTAAATCATAGATTCCTGAACACATAATGATGACAATGAAGATTAATGCACCGATTTTAGTTTGAAAGCATCCATTGTACTACAATCGCTCTCTCGAACCATATACTAGGGCCGAATAATACGTGATAGATTCAAAAGGGGTATAACAATAATGATGACAATTTTATCCAGTCATTTGGCTTTATTCGTTATTGCTTAATGCATTTATATTGCAATGATTTTGAGCAAATAAATGTGAAAGGAATAAGTATACTACTTCCTAATATGCGGGTGCACTCGGCACTTTATATTAGACTGTGTCAATATACAGTCTCATGTTATTGCGAGACTTCCCCCGGTGAGATATAGTAGCACTTACATTGGTGACTATTTTTATATTTATGTATTTGAAAGGTCGAGTAGGGTATGAATTCAAATACGGTAATGAATAAAACACATATTGTAGTATCCGTGAACTTTCATTGTCATGCCCGTTAGGATCAATATCATGGCATGTTGTGCTGTGTTTGTTTACATGATAGCAGCAGAAAAACACAGATAAATTGTCAGACAGACGTGTAGGCAGACATCATATCAGACACCATATGCAAATCACATGGACAAAAACTAATTGTGAAATGACTCCGGCAAAGTGCTATTACTGGTTGCGCTTCAGTGAGTGTTTTCGAAACAAATTTGCTTCACTTACTTTTGATATCGTCTATCAAAAAGAAACTGACATATTTATGACCAACAAACCAAGAAGAGAAAAGGTTAGATGGTATTATTGTCGGCGAAACAACAACACTGACAATGCATGTTATGAATGGTGGTAGCACGTCAATCTGGGCTGCTCAAGGTGGGGACGAGTGCAAGTTACCTTGTAGCAGTATTAGCCATTCCACTTTCTCTATGCGGCTTGTTTTACGCATGGCGCCAAATGAATGATAAGATTAAGACTTTACAATAGAATCGATATCATACACGACACAATACTTTAGCACTAGGCTGCCTTTATGGTTTTCTGTCGACTTACTAAATGGACATATCGACATAAATGCATACAGCAATGCATTCATATCTACAGACATAGCATTAAGTGAAACGTACGCCAATCACATTAGTACGCACGCACATACAAGTTTTTATATGAGCCCACCAAATCACTCGCATACGCTCACACGCACACACACACACACACACACACACACACACACACACACACACACACACACACACACACACACACACACACACACACACACACACACACACACACACACACACACACACACAACACACACACACACATTAAGTAGACATAGTGATCAGTGAAAGAGTATGCTAAGAGTGACCTAATGGTAATCCTACAGATGTTTTCGACTCATCATAAATAAGTTTTTATGATTAAAGAGCAATGCATGTAAAAGGCTGATCAAAATGGTTCTTGCTAGTTATTAATGGCAGTATCATCGCGGCGAATAAAAGAGTCGGTACATTTCACCCACGGATGCGGTTTTCATTGTAGTGTATATTTGTTGCAAATAAAGGCCTGTGGGTACATATAATACATGATCAGTATAGCGTTACTGTCTTGAAGGCTGGTTGCCATGGTCATAATAGCCCATATCTAGCCGCAGCAATGAATACAATATGTGATAGGAATTGCTCACATACTTATCGTAATGCTTGGCTTATTTGATATCATCCAAAGCCATGTTTAGGACGAATTTTACATTATAGATTATAACTATAAATCATAAATTCCAAGAGACAAGAGCGTGTTTCACACATATATAAGCGATTTTGTTGTCGCCAATAAACCAAACCACCAACTAATGACACTGCTAATGAATGATTGAGTAGCCAAGATTGACGTCAGCTTCGCAAGAATGATGCGATAGCTGTGACCAAGAACCGGAAATATTGAGATTAGCCTATTCGGTCCGTCTTTATTTGCGTTATATTCATGCAACCGGATCATATGATTTCTCATTTGAGGTCAACTTTATTGTATCAGGAGACGTAATGGCAGCTTCATAATCGGCAATCAATAGCCACTTGGACCTACACGACTTGGGCTGATGTGATTCTCACCTGCTTTACCAATGGTTATTTACATACAGTGTACAATTCGTTACAATTACTATGGAATTATTTTCCCGAAGCAAATTACAATTCAGCATCGTCTTATTTGTCTTATGCTATCACAACAGGCAATTTAGCCGAATGGGCAGCTGATAAGGAGCTGATACCATGCCAGTTCATCAATCGATAACCGCTATATATACAGCGAACCTTGAACTGTTTATTCCATCGCAGTATCGCTTATCCTCTCAACATTTTATAATGAATATCCCTTACAGTTCCGTGTGCCATTCGTTCAGCTACGCCCCAAGCAGCAATATAATCGTTTTGTAACAAGAAATACCTTGATTTCTTGCATTATTTGTGCAAAGCTTGCATTAAATTTGATATTACATTATATCTAATCGGTGTAACATGCGTTTGCAAAATGCGTGAATCTCTTCTGTTACGGATACTGCATGCACTATGTATCACTAGCGTATCTAATTTTTCTAATTTGAATAGTCTTGTTTTGTCCCACCAGAATATAGCCTTTCCAGAATGCAAGAATCTTAAATCATATACAATAAATATTAGGTGGGTTATGCTCTGTTGAAAAAGTCAAATCAATGGTCTTATAAGGAAATCAGTAAGCTAGAGTTTGTTTACTGTTGATGATTATTATATTCGTTCAGAGAAATTGTCGAACATATAACATCTGCTCAATGAGCAGGTTAAATAAAAAAATTTATGTACTGCGCATTGTCAGATAGATACCTTGTCATAGCAGAAATTAAAATTCGCTTGTCGCTTGGTGCAGAAAAATAGCTGCGGTAAATGTCGCGGAGTTGTGACATCAGACAAGCCATCGAGTGCTGCCATTCTCTCTCCAAGGAGACCAGCTGTAGATCCAGCTGCCCCTGATGCATGGCGTCAAACGCGGTGCTTATAACGCAATCAATATAATTTTCAATTCGTTCCCTACCTCGTCAAAACTGGCTTTTGCAATTTTTATATTAGGGAAAATAAATAGATCCGATTATATTCAGTTAATTATTCCCGGTATTTCTTTATTTATGTGAAACCACCTAACATTCCCATAATTTTTCAACAACATATCAAATATATAAGAGCCCTCCTCCGCTCAGATGTCTTCTCGGACGCTTTCTAAGGCTCTCGGCAGCATCGTCCGTCCATGTTGCTTCGAGTTGTGCCTTGTGTGTAATATCGAGGTGCGCTTTCACCCATGCTGCGATTGTGGGGCTCTCAAACTGATATATCAGATGACCCTGTAAGTTGGTCAAAACATCTTGTACAATAGCATGCGCCACCAAGTACGTTATCAAACCGTATGAGTCTATGTAAGTGTTCATCACACCATTATGTAATAATTTTGTATATGATGACTGTTCAACAATGCCTGACATTTTTCTATCCATAAGTGACAAAATCTATAATAATATTTCGTATCTGTCAATGCTCAACAGTTGTACCTTAACAAAATAAGTTCAACAGAAACAAGAAATTAGAGTGATCACAACATCAGAGATTTGCTATGAGTAACAGTATATTTATGGTATAAGCCGTCGTATCTGTCCTAGCAGGCTATTACATTTGCTGCATAACTCTTCTTGCTCATAATTATTCAATAACGACGACATTTATTGGCACATTTCAGCCATTGGTACGTACTGAAGAGATTGCAATGGTCATGCACAAATATATTCCGTCAAAAAGATAACATAGTATCAATCATAATGCTGGTTTTAATCAGCCACTAAATAGCCGCTGAAGTCGTTAATACTATTGGACAAACTGATTATCAAGACAACCAGTATACTACGTTCAGGCATTGTTCCAAATTGAGCATCTGCAAGTATGCAACTGGTACTATGCCCAAATACTTTTCCTGGTGTTTTCTTCGGCACAGATATATATAAGAAATAGCAGATTCTATGGCTTCTAAAGACTCAATGGACAGCGCAACAGAGAGCCACAAGAAAGCTAACAGCCTGCTGCAAGGCACCGATTGCCACAAAGAATTTGTGTTCCCACAGGAAAGTGCCATACAGACGGTTTTCCAGGAAAAGTCGGCAATGAACAAGAATATGGTGCTCCAAACCTTTGGAGACAAAGCTTGCAACCTGTCCTCTCTGCCCACGGCGCTCTGCCATGTACGCCTGGCTGATGCTGCAAGATACGAACACTTTGGAAGCGTAGAACGCATGGAGCACAAAACAGCTGCGCAAAGTACTGCAACAGACCGTGGACGATTTTGAAATGCACAAGGACAGGTATGGTAGGACCGTCAAGAGTGCTGCTGCGCTTGCAGAACGGAGTGCACGCACTTGGGCATGCGGGGTGAGGAGGGTTGCGAGGTGCACCAAGATTGTGTATGACCTTGAACACCACCAGGTGCACCTTATACACAATCCTTACATACACGGGGAGCCAGTGAAGGGTCTGGAGTATGGGGGTGATGTGATCAAATTTCCTGGTGCGCATAACCACTCTGGCGGCCGCATTTCGAGCCAGCTGCAAGCGGTTCAGAAGAGAGGCAGGAACCCCAAGAAGAAGTGCATTATTGAAGTCGAGTCGTGAGGTTACGAGAGCGTTCACCACACGTCTCCTTATCCAGTATTGGCCGGATCCTGCTGATTTTTCTTATGTTGCAGTACATCGCTCGCGTGACCTGCGCCACCTAAGTGTACATGCGCATGGAACGATCAAACATAGCACCAAGGTTTCTCACACATTCAGAAGCTCGTATCGATGCGTCCCCTACACTGACACATGGGTCAAAGTCTACACTATTAATGTATTGCTTAGGGGTCACAGCCAGAAGCTCAGTCTTGTCATCGTTGAGCTTCAGTTTATTGGGTGACATCCACACTCTAACGTCGCTGGCGCATAATTCAAGGGATCTAATGGCCTGCCGAAGGGACAGCTGATCACCGAGCCTGAACCTTGTGTAGACCTGCGTGTCGTCTGCGTAGCCATGTCTGAGCAGAGAGTGGCTGTCAATGACACGGGCTAAAGGCAAGACATAACACAGGAAGAGTAGCGGGTCTAGGACACTGCCCTGTGGCACTCCAGTTTTCAAGACGATCACATACGATTCTTCTCCAAGAACTGCGACACTCTTAATCCAGCTGAGGGCTGTTCCCCGCAGACCGATGATGGAGAATAGTCGGTCAATAAGGATGGAGTGGTCTACAGTGTCGAACGCTGCAGACAGGTCCATCAACAGCAGGAGAAGAACCCCTTTACCTTCATCCAGTGCGACATCAATGTCATCCTTCACTCGGAGCAGCGCCGTCTCCACGCTATGACCTCACCTGTAGGCCGACTGAAAGGGATCAAACAGACCATTCATGTTTATGTGCTCAGTAAGACGACTAGCAGGAATGCCAGGTTCGACACTGGTCTGTAGTTCTTTAAGATGTTAGTGTCTAGACCATGCTTTTTGAGCAGAGGAGTGACAATACCTTTTTTCAGACTAGTCGGTACTATCCCTGACATGCGAGACGCATTTACATATTCAGTGATCACCGGGGCCAGTACCTGCAAGACTTTCTCATCCTTCAGCAGCCAAGTTTGCAATGGATCCAGAGAGCAGGATTTCGTTGGGCACTTCTTGATCAAGGCAATGACTTCATCACAGGTAACTGCAGTAAAGGACTCCAACAGCTCCCCTGCAAGTTTACAGTCTGGTAGTACCCTACCATCATCCACATCAACTGAGTTCATCACCTGGCGGATACCCTCAACCTTGTCATGGAAAAAGTTCACCAAGGTGTTTGCCAGCTCAGAGCTGCTGTTTGCGGTTGGTAATACAGTTGTCTTGGGCTGCAACAGTCCCTTCACAGTCCTGAATGTGGTACGAACATCACCCTCACTCAGCCTTTGACGGTAGTACCTCTTCTTTGCATCATCCACAAGTCGCACCACTTCCTTCTGCTGGGCTTGCAGCATCTGCAAATGCACTGCAAGGCTAGTTTTGTGGTACTTCCTTTCAAACTGACGGCGGACTTTCCGCGCCTCGTGGATGGTGTCATTATACCAAGTTGTTCTCCCACCCTGCTTAGGCGAAACCAGACAGAGAGGAGCATGCAGGTCCATAACAGCCAGCACTGTCCTGACATAGCTCTCTGCACATGCATCAGCTTGTGTTGGTGGTGGGTTTGTGGCAAGTGCTTGGTGAAGATCTCTGGAGAAACTGTCCACGTCAATCTTTCGGAGCTTCCTCACCTTCACTGTTTGTCGTTTCTGGCTGACAGCTCCAATCTTCACTGAGAAATTCACAGAGAAGTGATCTGAGAACGCATCATCCATCACATCCTGCATCTTCAGGAAAGGCGACTAACATGGCGTGTACCTGCAAACAGACGTGCTACTCCTGGCAGATGTGTTTGATATATTCCACACGACCTGCCTGAAGCAGTACTGGCTGGACCCAACCAACTGCTACACCAGCCCGGGTCTGTCATGGGACGCATTGTAGCAGCATTGAATGAAATTGCCATATGGTAAGCATTGAAAAAACCTCCTATTTTACATGAGAAAGTACCTTCCAAAAACGAGTCATCGTTAACGTATTAGAAGCTAATAATCCGTCAAACACCATTAGATACGTCTATCAATACCGATATGTCAATCGGACGGGATGTTGTTGTATAATATTTGCTGATTGAAGCTCAATGTTCCAAAATACAGAATACGCTAATATGAGTTTTCCAGAATATGATAAGCACAAATTAAAACTAAAATAACGGACATTCAATTCTGCTGCTTAAGATGGGGATTACACAGCATTTCTTACCAATGATTCTGCTACAACACGTTGCAAAGGAACAATGTTCCATTAGTATTTCCACATTGTGTCTTTCAATACTTTTGAATGCATATGTATACTTTAATGAGGTCTTCCCAGACAAAACAATAAAATGAACCAAGGCCTGGTATGTTCACACCTGATACACATTATCCATTCATTTGACTATCATCCCACCATTAAACATTTAGCTGTTATTAAACATTATGATCAACCTGTTCAGGAGGTATTATTTCGGTATCGCGGCAACTGAACAGATCAATGTTGTCTATTTTTAAACAATTTTTGTGGTGTGTTTGTGGATATGTTTTTCTCGTTTGCCCAATGTGCTGGATATGCCACGATGGTATGTTTGTAATCGTTACAGCTACTTTCGTAGTATATCAAGCCATTAATGAATTGACGAATTATGCCACGCGTTGCTTGTTGGAAAGCAACAACCTTAAGTACATAGGGGCTCTCGAACCATAGATAGGTGCCAAAGAATGTCCCGGTACAACAATAACGATATCCTTTTTATCAAGCCATTCGGCTATATTTGTCAAAAACTCACGATTTAGTATTGGAATGTTTTTTAACAGATACAGTTGAATCGAATAAGTTGATGTCAGTTATGACTACTGTGTTTAGCTTTGTTTAGCAACCGGGCGTAACGTCAGCACTCGATGAACACGTTGGGTATGTTTACAAAGCGTGCCCCACAATGCTGCCATATACGTTGTCTGGTGTTCCGAATAGAATATATGCTTACAAGCAATGTTCATCTTTGAATTTCTCTTGTAAATGTGAGAATAGAGCACACTTTGATCCACCTGGCGGGATAAGGAAGACACTCACACTGGTTATTATTTGGTATTCATTTATGGAATCTCTAAGACTGATAGGAATAAAAATACTGTCACACATCTAACACATATGACTAGATATCCGTGAACGTGTTATTTCCATGCCATTGAGTGCTGATAAACGGACAAGCTGGCAGACACACGATCAGGCGTCACGTGCAAAACAATACTTGGGTAAAGATACCCATACAAAGCACAACTGCTTAAATGCAAATATCCGCTAACTTGGTATGGGGATTTATTTCAGAGAATTGCTCACGTGTGTTAAGAACCATACCCGTTGATTTGATCGAACGCATCAAGTGTTTTCAATGGCCAACCAGGCATTCGATGCCCATACTGATGTGTAGGGAACATAGAAAGTGGAATTCTTGAGATCGATGACCGCGTGTGAATGAGAAGATCGTCCTCTATAAACATGGAGCAAGGCATTTCCTTCATATCCTCTTGTTTCTGTTTCGATAAAGTATTATTTGTAGTTCAACATCAATATAACTGATTTTGTTGCTCACCAGCATCATACTTCAATGTTGATAATAATGTCACGTGTTCACATATTTATTGCTTAAGGTAATTCGAAACAGCCACACTTAAGTTCCATTTAGCTCCTTTATTTATTCATGTCCTGAGTTCACTAATTCCTGCGGCGTTGATCAAAAAGAATGTTTCCACTGAGACACATTCGAAAACGTAGTAATTGACTTTGAATTCGTGAATTCATGACATAAATCGTTCCAATGGTACATCACAAAATGTCATCATGATACCCATTTCGAACTTGAATTTCTAGGTTCATCAATGAGTTGCAAGTCATTTTGCATAATATGTGGGCTAATTTCTTATACCATTCAGTCGCTTCATTTCAGGCAACCTTCAGTGTTGTTTTACGTTTTACAAGCTTGTGTTTAACCCGAAAAGAGTTCAATAAAACAAACAATATTATTCGAGCAATCTTTGTGCGTAATAAAATGGATGCTTGCAAGAGCTACAAACGATTTGATACGCACAATTCTTTTGTTTGATTTCAAGTGTAATGCTTCAATAATTTGTAATTTTGGACTTCTGAACACAAAATCCAATAAATTAATTGTCACATGGAAATATGTCCTCAATGCCCAAATATATTTTAAGGTGACAGAGTCAATTGTTGTTTCTCATTGATGGCTGAACGCTTGTTTTTGGTAAGTATCTGTCACGCGCAAATAGAATTAAATTGCAAAATATCACAGATACAGGACAATGAAAGGAGCTGCCATTGAACGATATATTTAAAACGTGATTGTACAAATATATATATATATATATATATATATATATATATATATGAATATATAAATATACATAAATATATTTATATATATATATATATATATATATACATATATATATATATATATATATATATATATATATATATATATATATATATATATATATATATATATATATATATATATATATATATATATATATATATATATATATATATATATATATATATATATATAAAACGAATCTGATGCCAATTAGTCACCTTATTTTGATACCTTTCAGCAAGTCTGCCGGTTTTATGGTTCTGTAGTGCATGTTCAAAATATCACAGATACAGGACAATGAAAGGAGCTGCCATTGAACGATATATTTAAAAACGTGATTGTAATATATATATATATATATATGAATATATATATATATATATATATATATATATATATATATATATATATAAAACGAATCTGATGCCAATTAGTCACCTCATTTTGATACCTTTCAGCAAGTCTGCCGGTTTTATGGTTCTGTAGTGCATGTTCAAAACATTAATGTGGGTTTCTAGTGTGCCACTAACTATGTGACCGACCCTCAAAGAAAGAGAAGATTTATGGCAACTACAAATATGTAGGCGGGTTATTTTTAGCAGGCACATCCTAGATAAATATGATATAACACCACACAAGACGTAACGCCCAATAGAACGTCGTTTGCTTTTTAGCTTTGAGCATATTGGCTGTGTGTAGCATTATATAATACGGATTCGGATTCAATATCTTCTCTCAAGTCGACCGAAACAATCTTGTGCGTCTGCAATGTTACCAAGATCAGTGTCGCCATATGTCATATTTTGTACCAAATTATCGATATAAATATACTTTCACCTGTACGGTTAATTTGCTTCCCGTGGCAGTTCTATAGCTTTGTGCTGTAAACCCAGAAGATGGATGATGAATTTTGCTTAGTAGTCTTTTACAAAGATCCACTCTTTTAACGTAGGCACTTATGTGACTTTCAGTCCTTAGAATTACTTACAAATTAAGTTGTGGTTAATTAGTCCCAGCAGATTAGTCAGTGACTAATCCTAAATGGTTGGCCTTGGAACCCCTATTTTTTCCGAGAATAACATCCAGTGAAGACAGTAATTATCTTCACTAGACATTAATCATCTTCACCATTGATGCTTGTCAAACGCACTCACTGCAATACTCCTAGTCACAATTTCCCACACAATGTAACTGCAAGGCAAAGTAACAAATCAAAATATTTCAACTTACTTTCATGCGCATTTATGTACGAGCATGACGCAACGTACTTCATGTATGAAATTAGATTTGATATTCCACAGCTTGACCCTAAGTGTAATTAACTTTGGATCAGTTTAATGTCTTCAAGTATTAAATGTCTTCCCTTGATTGTCAGCGCTGCACTGCAGTTGGCGGTCTGTGTTTTTCTATCTGACATTATCATTCAGTAAATAAGGTAGGTTTAACTTGTCATCACTGCAACCGTGTTATCCAATCCACCTGCTATCTCAGCTTATCGTTGTTTATCAGAAAGCTTTCGGGATAGAGACTCTTCTTCGACGTGTTCTTAGAATGAAATGGGCTGGAATAATCTTGATGCGAACCTGAACAACAAGTGCAGGTACCATGTACCGCAACTGCATATATATGCTACTTTAGACTTTTATTGTGTCAATAGATGTTTGGTTAGTGTGATTAAATCAGCTGGGAAAACCTAACGCCTCATACAACCAATACAAATTCAAAAGCAACGCCTTCACGCATTTAGGTGTGTTAATAATAACTGCTTTCGAAAGAAAAGGATTGAAGCTACGTCTTTGTGGTATAACACATAATGACCAACAGCCTAGATTTAATTACTCTCAATAGTTCATTTGCAATTGTAATATGGACTCATATTACGTATGCAATGCCTTTTAAGATGTATCATTTATTGGTAATCTTACTTTAGCATATGGGTCTTGGTGCATGCTTAAGCTTATGCTGTGAAAAATATTACCAGTTTTATAAGCAGTTTGAAAATCAGGAAACATATTAAATCTGAATGCACACCACTTCTATCTGCGCTTTCAGCAAAGCTCTTCTGTCGTCGGTAATGTCTCTTAACTATTCTGGCCCATTACAATTTCTTATCAGGCCGACATCATTCAGTTAATACAGATGGCAGGTTGCTTTGCAAAGTGGGTGATTTATTTTTTCAGCGCAACATATGCAGGCTTGGTTTAAATAGTTATAGATAAAATGCTCATTTATATCTACAAACACCTCGGTGCATGCATACATTTATCAATTGATTATCTTTGTTCGCGTGTGATTACAGTCAATTTATATCAAGCATAGCATACCTGACAGGGCAGTCAAATAAACATCAGAAATTATGTACATATAAATACAAATGGCAAATAAGAGCAAAAATATAGGTTATATTATTCAGGCAGAAAGCATTGAACAAGTCTGCTGGTTTCTCTTGATATTGTCAGTGAAATACAAAACAGTTCTACATGCATAAACATAGGTAATTGAGTTAATAAGTCACAGCCAAAAACATATGCCCTTGGTTTGGGTCATAACCCTCTATGTTGTCCATTCAACACATATTCGTCTATTACCAAGGACTGTTGGTGTTAACATGCATTCACATGGACCTTTAGTGCTCATTTTTACATTGTGTGATTGATGCTTTAGTAAAATTAATAAAGACCAAGTCCCGATGTTACACAGAATAACAATGTGATATATTTATACATTAAGTGAGGCGTTAGAGCATTTGTGCGCGTTGAAATGTGTGCACAAATGAGTTTTCCAGTATATAACTGCCTTTTCAAACCTGTCAGGCATATTATGACAATATCAAATGTTAATAAAGCCAATTGTTTTTTCAAACTCTACCAATAACATCTCTTTGCCGGTGTCATGATATTTGACGTTTAGTATGAATAAGTTCAATGACCCGATTGATTAGTCGGTATTGATTGTGAATGTGTCTTATGATGACTGATCATGCAGATACATCATTCACCTCGCGTGTTCCCCTCCTTTGCAGAACACCCCAGAGCTCATCGTGAAGTAATATCGACAATATAAACGCTGGCAACATTTGGCACCAGGCAAGGATCTATTTGATCAATATGTATACCATTTATGCTGATACCATGGTTTTCTGTTCATCAATGGCGCAATTGGAGAATTATGTGTGAAGCAGAATATACAGGGAAGTTGTGGTTAGGTATTGTGATACTTGCATCACCATATTCATTGCCAGCTAATATTAGTATTTCCGAAATATAGCCCGAAAGTGATGCTTTTAAGGCGCATATGGTCCGAAAGCCTGATCACCCATCAATCAACAATCTTGGCCGGCCATCTTGATATTTTTGTGTATTCTAATAAAATAGCTAAAACACCTTGATGCTGTGGCGATGCCGCCAAATTAGCCAGTCGTTTGGTATAGGACAAATATTATTGATGTGTGACCTTGCAGTACGATAATAATTATTGTGTATGACTGGTTTTATTTGGGATTCCGACTTATAGGCCTGCGGGTGCATGTTATATGCATCACGAGGGTGCCATTTAATTCGTGTTGATGGGATGTCAGATCCTGTATACAAAATAGCCGACCGCTATTCAACTTTGTGAATTGGGTGACCAAAGGCTCAAAGCTCGAGATTAATCAAATTAATCAGTACATTATAATTCGATTCCTGTGATAATGAAGAGTAAATGGAGGCATCGGAAGGTAACAACGGGTTTGTGTCCTTAATTACCACCGCGCAGTAATTCATACCAGGTGCCAGTGATGCAAATCAGACTAGCCTCCAGCCAAATTATAACCATTGCTATCATGTGGATAATTGCTGAATATTCCCGAAGTATAATCCCCAGATGATGTAGACCAGGTTGTCTGGACAGGGTGTGTAGTATTTGTCGCAACAATTCTGTCTGTCAATAAATGTTAACTTCAAATGGGAACAGAGATGGTTTGGGACGATAAGTACTGCAGGATGATAGCCAATAAAAGACTAACTATTGGTCGCATTCTTGGTTAACTGCCCTGTGTAAACGTGTCAAAAGTACATAGACGTGGACAAAAGGCTATCATATCAACGTCATGATAAACATAGCGTACCAAGAGACTGGATAGCATAAAGGTAGTAATCATTTTGACATACCATGTGTGCGGAATGCCTCGTTCGTCAACGCAGTTGACTGTTGGCTCCGAGTTATTAAACAGTTGTTCCAAACCTCTGAGCCTCATGTACTATTGTATGAGTACGATGCAAAAGAATAATCGTGTGGTTGTGACCGTCATCCGCCGGTGCAGGTACCCGTGCATTAAACAAGATTATGCCTCCTACTCGACTATTGCATATCTAGTGCTGAATGAAAAATAAAAACGAGTGGAAGCAATATTCAAAATTTACTAGATAAAAGAAAGAACGAAGAGTACATGTTTTTTCTTTCCTTGGCATAGGACTACCCATGCAATTGCATGTCAACAAGTGCAACGCAGCACCACTACCACAACCAGCTAGACCTGATGATCGGTAGAGATTATCATCCTATCGCAAATACCTATGTTCTGCAGTCTGGCGACATTGTACAAAAGGATCTTGGAAGCCGACACTACTGGTTAACATCTACTAAAATGCAAGTTGTTCCCTTCAAGCATAATGACAGAATCTTCTCGACACAATCTTGTCATGGATGAAGCAAACCGAACGCAGTTGACCTCATTGAAGTTCTTTGATTTCATCATCGATGAGAAGTTTTGATAAAAGGGCCGTTTTTTCTCGC
>CM067350.1:70969726-71174726 GCA_034190875.2 Urechis unicinctus | reverse complement strand
GTCGCTACTCAATAATTATGATATCATTGCGCCCCAAGTCTAATTCATGAATTACCTGGTAGAAAGCGATAAGACGGCTTGATACTATAAATATACAGTTGATATCTTATCTACGATGTTGTGATAAGTCTGTCCTCTTGCTTCTCTTGAAGTTATTTTGTTCAGGACCAATTGTTGAGCTATGACAGATTCTCATAAATATTAACGATTTCGTCACATATTGAAATAGGTCAGGTTTTGGAATGTAATATATGTTTTGGTCTTTCTTTGTTAAGGCACATCATTAACCTCTCGCATTCATAGACAAAACACATCGGGAATGACACATCATAGGAGGCTTTTCCGCATCGTCTTCAGTGGACGTTTCTGTGAACTAATTGAGTGGTATAGAAACTGGGGGTACGAGCGCAGTTTCCAAATGGACTCACATAAGCCAGCCTGCAGTGCGCTCGCACCTCCCCAGTCTCTATACTACAGTGTCAACCAGCCCTTCCAGCCGATCTTCTCCAGTTCCACACCGGTGGTTAGTCAATATAGAGGTCAGCAAGTGAGAAATATCTGCGACCGTCGCTGTAAGTTCCCTTCTTCACCCGTTCGAGGTCCTCCATGAACTGAGACACATTAGGTTTGTTCTTCTCAATAAAGGCGGGATCTGGGCGAATTGTTGTCACTCTCATCGTAAAGAGTTTCCAGCAGAAGAAAGCTCTAGCCGGTCTTTCTGGAATCTCTATAGGCCTGCCCATCCAGGGGCCGTGGTGATCCAGATCGTAGTCGAAGATGGTGTCAAACTTACCGTTTGCGGCGTAGTCCTCCCCAGGTCCTCATAGGCACACACCTGGAAAACACAGTCCACAAACACCCCGATGGTCGCCGGCGGACTGTGGTGAAGCCCGAGCAGAATCTGAGGTTTGTACTGGGGCGGGATAATCCTCCCAGGAATACGCGTGTAAGGACATTTTATTTCAAGCAGCGCAATCTCCTCCTGACTTGGATCCCCAGGAGGACAGAGGAGGTCACCATCAGACTGGACCGGGAGTACACAAAATCCGTCTGGGGAGTAAGCTGTATCCTCCCCGCCGTGGTGGATGTAAATGTTGTCCCCGTAAACATTTGTGTTGTATCTGCTCTCAATGACTGCAATTGCAACCTCCTCGAAGACCTGGCCCCAGAGGCAGGCGACTCTCGTGTGGCCGCCCTTGTTGCTAGTTTTCTTGGTCAGCTTCTTATTATAGCTGTTAAAGTAGTCCTGATCGATAACCGCGGAGTAGTTGCTTCCACCAATGCAGTTCTCTCTTTTATTCTCCCACTGAGTTGTCTTTTGTCTGATCCCGTCATTTGAGATACAGAACGACTTAATCACTTGTTCCATTACCAAGCTATACCTTATACTATCTACTGTTTAAATAGATAGGTACAGACCAAAGATGTCTGGCCTTAATTTCGCCCTCTATTTGGGTATATTTTGTAACCTCAGCTTAAACGAGTTTAAACTCATGATCCGAGATATTACCATCTTCAAGTGCTGTTGATACAATGTCAGCAATGGTATTCAATTTACTCTGCGCTAGAATGCGGATCTGATCATGTTTTTTCACCTTGATGCTTAGTCGGCGACTGACGAATTTTCCAGCAATTACAAGTAGCCCACAAGTGGCCCCAGTAGCCCCCGACACTGAAGCAATAGGGGCAGCAACCACCGTAGACATCAGACCCGTACCACTTGCGCCAAGACACATACCCACAGCAACTAAAGCAGTGTCTACAGCGCCCACTAAGTTTACTGCACACCTATATTTTATATACATAGCACCATATTTTTCAAATTCTTTCTCAAGGTGTTGCTTCTTGTGACTGATCTCATTCAGCTGATAGGAGTGGCCCGGATTCTCATCAGGCGGCACAGTTGGTTGTTGTTTCATACTACCGTAGGCACATGAGTCTATAAGTCAAGCTCAATTAGGAGCGATACTACAGACCAAGTCGCCCCTCTGTTTTGAGTGGTTGTATAAAAGTTAATAACGTTGCCTTGCTCTAACTGCAAAGGCTGGTCTAAAGATATTACAACACCCCGTTGATTAGTAGGCTTACTGATTCCTACCGCTTGATTCGTTCCATTAATAACAGGAACGGCTGTTATAACGGCAGTATCAGCACCCACACCAGAAGACAACCCCATACGAATGATCCTACCATTGGATAACATGGTATATCCACAGGTTGAGTCTTGTGAGTCTCGACCCCTAGCCCCATGGCCAAACGACCACTCATATCCTCTGCAAAGGGGGCCACTTGCTTCTGCCAAATTAGTAATCAGATGTTTCGTTTGGGAGCTTATGTGTTCTCTCAGGTCCCTGCGATGCTGTCTGTGTCTGTCATCAACATACTTTCTATTAACAGCATCCGTTGGCGATATTGGGTCTCCCAACTGAACGATTTTATTATCTCCCATTTCAAGGTCTCCAGTCATAGTACCGCCACCTTTATCCATTTTCGGGGAGTCTACATAGGTCTTTGTTGCATATTTGGAGAGGTCGGCGCCGCCCTGATCCGTTTTCAGTTGAGTTCCATAAATACTCGCCTTTATTGACATCTTGTAAATTGAAGAACAACGCCGACACGAAGGTCGTGATTGTTCGATAAGCGTCCCTTATTATCTCTTATCTGAACCTTTAACTCATTCACGGCTCCTGCACCAACACGTTTTGACACAGGATTAGCAATGTTTGTAGTTATGATATCACCGAAAGAGCAGCCCCCATAACCCACAACTTCAAGAAGCGTAGTGGGCACACCATCAAGTATGTTGTGCGTGGTACTGACTTCATCGAGGTGGATATAAAGTGGGTTAAAGATGCTAAAGTTCAAGAGCCGGCCACCTTTGTGAAGACCTGAAGGAATCCATCCCCAACCCAGACCGGTATCAAGACCCAATATTTTTAACACACCGTCGTCACATTGTAAAGCCAAACCATCAGGAATTGAGAGGGTAATAGTCCCATCTGCAGCATTATCCTTCAAAGTGAGACCTAGGGATGTAAACACATCCTGGACAAGTTTGAAGTTCCAGAGGCCAGGGGGCAAAACAACACATACTTCTTCTCCTGAAGAAATTTTCCCCTTTGTAATGGGCATAGCTGATTCAATGTTATACCAGCCTACAGTATATGTGATTGACCTTAGGCCAACACATAGATCACCTGCAGTGTTGTCAATAGGATTTTGCAGGGACACAGCATCGCCGCTTTGAACATTAGACAGAGTGTGATACATAGCACTATGAATAAACAAGCCTTTAGTTTCAATGCGAATAAAACGTACAAAACTGGGCCTGTCTACCCACCTCATATTGATCGTGAGGATCTGACACACCTTCTCATCCAGGTTAAGGCAGGTAAAATTACAGATGCGTTTTGGGTGGAGTTCTCCAACCTGTTTGATAAATACTTGGTGCCAAACAAAAGTGATGACAGCCTTGTAGTTGGCTGGAGAACCAACCACATGCAATACTGGCAGAACCAGGTACACTTTGTTGTATGGTGTGCAACAAGCGGCTGCGGAGTTTCTGCCCTAGACCACCTCAAATCTGACTCCCCAGCACTAAGTAACCTCTACAGGTTTCACGTCTACTACACCATCCGGAGACTTTTAGACGAAATGAGAATAGCACTGCCTGATGACGCCACATGGTCAGCCACCAACAACACTTTTGACAAGAGAATCTACCACCGGCTCTGCCACGAGTTTGCGGTTGACGAAAACAGCGACTGGAGGATAAAAGGCGGTCTACTTCACCGACCCTGAAACACACTAGGTACGGGTGATCACTCATTATGGAAACACCCAACTGTACGAATCCGTTAGGCAAACCTTTGAGAAATCAACCACCTGAAGTACTTACATACTGGAAAAATCAGCGGGGTTCACCGCCCCAGGTATCACACGGATCAACAACAGCATTCGGACCTATGTCTGGGGCATTCTTAGTGCTCAGGCGCAGACCCGCTCAGAGATACTAGGTGTTGGAACGTCCTTTGATGCCCAAAAGCAATTTCAGGCCAACGTTGAGGATGCCATCAACCCCCCAGTGGACATTCCTTCATCCATCCGACGGTATCAGAACGTCCTCCAGAATGCCTCATCAAAGGTTGATTATGTTTTTGGAACGGGCCTGTACATGGCTCCATCAGATATGAGCCTCGCCATTGGAGACGTTGCCGGGTACAACAATCTGATTACTATTGCACCTGAGGAGCAGCAGATCGGCAGCAATGCTGATGTCAACTTGGTTCCGGTGGTTCCAGATAGAGGAAGCTTTGACCCTCCGCCAGATACAGATACAAATATGGAACTCCCCTCTCCACGGCCGGCCCCTATAGCCAAGACCGGTCTGCGTGGGGCGCGCGAGGATGAGAAAACTGCTCTTATCATAGGCGGAATTGCTATAGGCTTAGCTGTGCTTTGGTTTGCTACGTAGTAAGTCACGGAGTATCAGGAGGATAACTCCCCCCACCGCCACAACTGCGGTCCATACATGTTCTGCCATCCAACCAGCTGCCATTGCAGCTGACTTAAGCAGCCATGATATGATGGAGCCAATGATTCCTGGAAGGGCGGCTGCTGCCTTACCGGCTAGGCTCTTCAGGACGTTTGCCAAGGAGTTCAGCTGTTTTTTAATCCATTCCTTCACCCCGGGCTTATCAGCTGGTGTCGGCGTTGGTGCCGGGGTTGGACTAGTGCTCCCTCCACCCGTCAAAGCGGCTACCAGAGTCGAGATTGCCAATCCAATCGCAGTGAGATGGAGGCGATTGTTATTCCCTGCTCCCAGAACAGGGTGCGTACACGCTCAGCTAGCGTTGTGTCCTCGTTAAGAAGTCTTTTGATTGTTTCTCTGATGCGGTTAATTTGGGTTCGCAGACGTTCAAGGTTTGAAGATGCAGCCTCAACACTGGCACTCCGCAGGTCCTGCAGCCCTTCAAGCTCATTTGCTTGGAATTTCCATGCTCGACTTTCACCCCTCCCTTCCTCCTCCAGGCTTCCCGATGTTTTATATCCCTTTCTATCTAAGTTATCTTAGCTGGGTTATTGACCAGCTCACCCCTCTGGGTCTGCATAGCCTTGTCAAGCCCCATAAGTTCTCTGAGTGGTAGTTCGTTGTCTGTTTGTGCACCTAGGTCTTGTATGGCGTTATGAACGCCCTCTATGAAGCTTGTTTCTTAGTCACCACCTTGCTCTGTCACAGCTTCAAGGCTGCTCATTTCTAACATATCTGGAAGTGCAGCTTCCGCTTTAGCAGCTGCTTGGTCAACGCATTGTAGGGCTTTGACTGCCTTTGTGGATAGTTCAGCGGTCACTCCAAGAGCCCGAGCAAGCTGTGTACCACCGTAATCTAGGATACTCCTAGGAGAGAGGAATTTGTTTGGATTGCTCTTCCATGTCAGAAGTTTCCATTCTCGGCCCCACTTAACCCAAACGTCACCTTGTTGAGACGATCTAAACTCCAGAGTGGCCTGCAGCCCTTGCTTAGACACTGCCTTCTCCCACCTCGTAACTAAGACTTCAGTTTCTTCTTTATAACCCACCCGATCTTCTGTTAACCCAGCAGGCATTTCATTAATAGCCCATGGTGGAATAGTCGTACTCGACCTATCTAAAGTTTCGTCAATCAGGTTAGTCTCCTCATCATCAAAGCTAGTCTCATTCCTCTCCCCTCCCATAGCCCCTTCCTCCTCTGAGTCGTCAAATCCTGGGTTATCAAACTCCATGTCTGTGTGTTAAAGATATAAGTGTAATTAAGCGTTCAACATGACGAGTACTTACGGACGCAAACTAAACCCACACCGCCGGATACGCAAACCGCTCGGGGTAAAGGGCATGCGACAGCCTGTAGTCGTTACAAACAATCCAAGCACTATTGGTCAGAACCAACAACTTTGGGTTCGCTTCCCAAATCTAGGCACAGACGACTTCATTGTTCCAGGGACAGCACGGCTGGCCTTTACAATCACGCTGACCTAGACTAATCTTAACCGCAGCGTTGTGCAAAACCTGGGTCGCGCTGTGGTTAAGAAATTGACAATCAAGATTTCTGGAAATGAGGTCATGTCTATTGATGACAGCGATGTGTATCACTGTTACCACGACTTGTGGTGGACTGCACAGGAAAGACAGGGCCTCTAGTATCAAGGCATTGACACATCAGATGACAGAAACACAACTAAGATACGAATGGGGACAGGAGACAAGGACGAGACCAAGGAAGAGGACAAGGCCGTAGCCGATGTGTATGGTAATAGGTTCTTCGTTCCACTTGACTTTGAACTCCTCGAGAGTCACATGCCATTGTACCAGAGTGTGCTTAATGATAGATTGGAGTACGAGCTCACGTTTCACGTCTACAACCGCGTGATTCACGCAACAGGCGACAATGCTGCCAGCTACAAAATTGATGGCATCTCCCTGGAGTATGACATGGTTACCCAAACACAGTTGGCCCGCATGATATGCACCCAGTACACAGGTCGGCTCTCGATTCTGTATGAGCGTGTTCTACGTCACAGAAAGCTTGTATACAATAAAAGAGATACACTGTGGAACATCAACCTGAACGTACCGGCTCGCAGCATGAATGGCATCCTACTGCTCTCTGAAGACCCAGCCAGCGCCTCATTCGCCAGGAAGACAGAGTCGTTCTACAACCCAAAGATTACAAAAGTTGAGGTGACCATTGAGGGCATCCCCAACCAACTCGATGCCCAAGGCATGCGTGGTTACCAGCAGTGGGATGAAGTGAAGAAGGCCTTTGCAGCAACGAGTAAAGAAGACCCCAGTGTAGCAATAGCTGCAAAAGACATTGTCGGACGTGTCCCTAGGAGAGTATTTAACCACCAAGTATGCTCTGTGGCTCGACTTAAGGACGAGTGATGACGACCAGTTGCACAGTAGTGGCAGGGCCGTGGAAAATGCGTCTGAGGGTATCACCATTCAGATCACAAAAAAGGCAGAGGCGGCCGGCGCATTGAACGTTTATATTTATATTGTAATGGATACACAGCTTAACATTAAAGATGGCAGGTTTGTCAGCGCAGTCTACTAACAAGGTTTTGATGAAACCGAAAACTGAGTTTACATTTCCAGATGGTCCCTGTTCGGCAATTGTTTGTGGGCAGACAGGATTTGGGAAAACTGCATTCCTCCTCAACCTACTTGAATAGCCCTTCTTCGGTGCCTTCGAGCATATTGTAATCCTCTGCCCTACCATACATTTCAACGATGCCTATCAGTCGCGTCATGGGTGTGGGATGATTCAGAGGTCTACGTCGTTGACCCAGGTGAGCGGCTCCATGACCACTTGAGGGCTTTCTACCATTGTTTTAAGGGCGAGCCTACCCTCTACATCGTTGATGACTGTTCGGCTACAAAGGCCCTAACTAAGAAGAAAGACATGTTATCCGAACTGGCCTTTAGCGGCCGCCATGCACAGCAAAGTGTCTGGGTCCTCACCCAAAAGTACAACTCTGTGCTGAAGGACTTACGTGAACAGACGTGCTGGATGGTGCTCTTTCACACCAAGGACCGTGACTCATTTGAAGACGCCTTACGTGAAAATGATGTAATTCCAACATAAGTACGCCAACTACTAGCAAAGACCAAGCACGCAAAACTGCTGCTGAAGACTGATCAACCTACTACATATGCGGTCGATTGAAGTGATTTTGGCCCTGCTAGCAGACTCTGCCTGAGTAACCAATTTAGGTTTCTTCATCTGGGTAACGGTGCAGTATTTTGAAGCTCGAAGGCATATAAGTATATTCATGGATCCTGATACCATTATTGATAAACTCCTTGAACAGAACACGACTAGCTTAGTGGAGACAAAGTCTGGGGGAACGGAACCTAGTTGCACCCCTGGTGTAGATATGTCTTCTTAGAGAGATAGGCTTGCTGCCATCATAGCGGGGGGTCAGGCCAGTCAGTACCTTGGTTTGGAGCGTCTTACAATTGACCAGGTTGAATCAATGTCTGACAAAGAGATCATAAAGCTGTATGTGAGATACGAGGCTCAGCTAGGTGCTAGCATGACGCGCACTCTAGGTCAATCATTGCTACAGCTTTACTCAGGTATTGCTTGTATGTTTCTACCAATCCCACCAGAACACCAGCCAAGGCTAATTACAGACCTCGAGACTGACCCGTTTGTTGGACACACACTAAGCACTGCCACTTGTGAGCTATATCATCGCTATGGCATGTTTTTAGCTCCATTAACCGCGGCTTTAACAACAGTTAAGCACTGTCAATTTGGAAAAACAAGCACCGAATCAATAGGGCCCAATGGAGAGAAAGACACTTCCTCGCTATAGTATGTGTTTAACTCAGCTACAGCATGTGCTTAACTATGCTATAACAGGTGCTTAATTACACTATAACAGGTGCTGACTAAGAGCTGTCAATTGGACAAATAAATTTAGTAAGTAAACATGGAAGAAACAAACAAGAATCAAGGAGAGACAACACCAGGGGAGATAACGTCAGTGACCACTACGAAAAACGCTAAAAGGGTTGCGGCAGGACGAAAGGGTGTTGCAGCTCGAAAAGCCAATCAAAATAAGCTTCTGAGAGAGCTCCGAGAGGCTAACGCCGCACTTACAGATGCTAGAGACGATCCTGTAGAGCTAATATCAATGAGCAAGCCTCCTTAAAGGTGGGCGTGGCCAACATGGGCTGTGCCTTTGGTTGTCCGCGGCGTTGGGGTGTTTGGACTAGCATTGTATTGCTACAGGCACCAGATGGTAGCCTCACACCCTAAACAGGTTGTGGTACAAAAGCCTACAAATGCTCATTTAAAGGATCTGTTTTATATGGAATAACATGACAACACCAATTACTGATGGAAAAATGCTCGTCAACGCACTATACTACGGTGCAGTTGTTTCCGGTATTTCAATAGGTCATGCTAAGCTTGCTAAGATGGCTCTGGGTGGTGGGGTGCCACGTCTTGATTTTACCCCACCCGACCTGGCTATGGCTGTTGCCGATGTATCACTAGCTAAGGACACAAAGGATATGCTAATTAAACAAGGAATCTTACCAGTTGATATACTGAAATAATGGCTACACTCTCGCTGCTTGGAGGCGCTCTTGTTAACGCCCTTGCGTTCTCTGGGAGCAACTTTTTATTCTCTAAGTTACGAGGCAGCCAAGTGGACGCGGAACGTAAACGCCATGATATGGCAATCAAGCAGCTTCAATCTGCTCAGGCAGCATGGACCAAGAAGAGAACTGAGCGTTTAGACTTCATCAATGAGCAACTGCGCTGCCAGGGACTTGACAAGCATACTTTTAGGGATGCAGACGAGCCTATGCTTGAGTACTCTCTGATTACAAATAAAACCGTCGACCCGCTGGGCCCTGAGCCACAGCTTTCAGACTTCTACGAGCCCTCAGATAAACAGAAGGGGGTTGAGGTGGCGTTCATTATACTGGGTATGGCTGCGACTGGGCTGGTTGCATACAGGCTTGCCAAGTAGGTTATTTGGAGACTCGGGCATTTACTTTGTATTGATCGTCGCATGCAGAAGATATACTTTAGTCCTAAGGGCTACTGGAAAGGCATATCAGCTATCAAGAAGCTTGCAACAGAAGCGAGGGTTTCTGAGGAAGTTGCCAGGGGGTGGCTTACAAAGCACGCTATATGGCAAATCTACCTGCCAGTGCCAAAACACATTCCCAGACCAAAGTTTGATGTCCCTGTTCCTAATGAGGTTCACCAAGCCGATCTCTTATTTCTTCCTCACTATGTTGTCAAGCGCCGGATATACAAGTATGCCTTAACAGTGGTTGATGTGGCCTCGCGCTACAAAGCGGCTGAGCCATTGACTACAAAAAAGGCTAAAGAGGTCGCAGGTGCACTGGAGAGGATATACAAGCGAGGTCTGCTGGGGTGGCCTAAACTACTTCAGGTCGACCCCGGACCGGAGTTTATGGGAGCAGTGAATCAGCTGTTAGTAAATCAAGGAGTATCAGTCAGGCGTGGCCGTGTGAATATCCATCGACACCAGGGTATAGTGGAACGCTTTAACTGCACCCTTGCTGAGCGGCTCTTTGGACACCAGTATGCCGTAGAGTTAAAGGATACTGGAAAACGATCTACTGAGTGGGTTTCTTGACTGCAGGATGTAGTCTCTGCGATAAATAATGAGGTGACCCACTTGACTGGAAAAAAACCTAAAGATGCTATAAAGTCAAAACTAGTTGCACAAAAGCCCTCTGCAGTCGTACCAGGGCCCCCTTTAGGGGTCAAAGAGCAAAAGCTTCCATCTGATGTTGGCGTTCACTACCTCAACCAGCCTGGTGAGGCAGAGCAAGACCAGCGGCGGCAGGCCACTGACCCTGTGTGGTCACTCAATGTTTACCGGATTGGAAGCTTTGTCACTAAATCTGGTGAGCCTGTACTTTACTATTTGTTGGATGGACCCCTTCGTTGATTTGTAAAGGATGAGCTGCTTGTGGTGCCGTCCGATACCCAGCTGCCACCAGACGGTATTACTAATTAGACTAATAAAGATCTATATATATAACAATGGTAGTATTTGACAATAAGTGCCCATGGATATTACTCGGAAAGAAAGACCCCTGTAACAGGCCCTGTACACAGGAGCAAGAGTTTTGAAATTTACACAGATATAAGATAAAACATGGTGTCATTAATCGTCTTTGTACGGGTTGTCATGAGGCTATAAAAAATAATAAGGTAGGATTATGTGTGGATTGTGGGTTCGATAAAGTCAACCTCAGTTGTCTTCGTCTTGCCCAAAATGTTGCTTCACAACGGCCTATAGCTGGGGACACTGACTCGCCAGTCGGCACCACTGAACGGGGATTCCCCACTGTATAAAAATAGAAATCTTGTGGCGATGCTAACAAGGTCAAAGTCCGCTCACTGTATTGTCGTTGTCTTTTTTGTATCAACAAATTCCCTTTTAGACTAATGGAACTGTATAGTAAACATGACTCATAATCAGCGAACACGTGAAGCCCAAAACGATTATGTTTCAATTCACGGTCTTAAGCCTCCTTATCCACGCTCTAAGGTTGCACTCAAAGCACTCCACTGCTGCCCCAAGCAGACCAGTCCCTGCCCCACGCAGACCTGTCCCTGACCCACGCAGATCAGTCCCCGCAACCCAGTCCCCACAGCGCGTCTTGCCTTCAAGAAGACTAAGTGGGCTGTTAAAAACTATTTGCGTGGATGGGTGATGAACGTTCCTGAGTCCCCCTTAGCTCGGACCTTATGATGTTCTTTAAAGACATGCGTCGGAAGATGCATAAAGTTTTGACTGGTGAGATGGAAGGGCTAGGTGGAATCAAGTGTCAGTTTGCCCTTAAGGTAAGACTCTCAAAGCACGCCGATGATGACAGCACTGAGTTTTTTTAGCCTGTGTTGCGTAATAAGCATCAGGTGGTTCTCTCCTCAGAGGACGTTGGCGTTGCGCTGGACCAGAGTGCTCTTAATATCCAAGAACGGTTGGAGAAGTGGACCAGCCAAGGTTCTGGCTGGGAGTTTGAGGTGGTCACAACTCTGTGGATTGATATTGCCAACTACCAACCATTGAAGGGTGGCTCCTACCTGCGACTTCCGGCTGCGCTGGCGGCTAAGCAGGCTATCATAAATGTAAAGAACTGGGACGACTTTTGCATTCTATGGGCTATTGTAGCCGCTCTGCACCCGGTAGCCAAGGCCCCACAGCGACCATCAAAATATAACATTAAGTGGCTTTTGGATCTGTTGGAGGGTGCAGGTGTAGAATATCCTACACCGGTGTCGCATGTTGAGAAGATAGAAAAGCATGCTAACCTAGCCTTGAATGTTTTTGGCTGGGATGGGAAGACCACTATCGTACACCGCATCAGTAAGCACTCTGGTACCCGTATAAACCTCATGCTGATTGAGAAGGACAGCAAGTTTCATTACACGCAAATCAAAGACCTGAACCGCTTACTGTATGACCAGACCAAACATAAAGAGCGCAAGTTCTTCTGTGAGCTATGTCTGCATGGATATACCTGAGTGTATGGGGATAGGGCAAACTGCTATGCGAGTGGATATGCCTGAGGAAGGGAAGAACATATTATCCTTCCAGAACTGGCAGACACAGCTTGCTGCACCCTACGTCACCTGCTTACTGAAAACGCCAACAGTGATTGAAATAATCAGATACACGCATCACAATTCGACATACACCAAGTTTAGCCAAAGCAGTAATTGCCATAACAAAAACATTAACGACGACATCAACAGCGATGCGCCTGGTGTCCACATTGTTAGTAGGGCTATGACAACTATGCAGATAATGCTGTGTAAATATATAGGTTATTAGTGCAGCATATATAGCATGGAAAAGTACCTTGCAGACATTAATTGCGTTATTGAATTCTGCCTATGTGCTATTTGATAGTACGACCGAATGATAACAAAGTTATATAACAGTTATGTTTTTCCTGACATAAGCTATAACGCATTAGGCCATTTTATCAACATGAGGCTGATTTCTGTGCACAAATTCGGTAGAAATGCTGTACATTCGATGGCTAAAGAATTCATGCAATAGTAAGACACTGGATAGCATGCCCCAGTACATTTAGTTAATACACATTTAATAATTATATAATACAACCATTTGTATTGGGCATCAGAACATTTACAATGTGCATAAGAAAGGCCATTAATGAGCGATTGACTCCAATGGTTGCGCAAAATTACTATAACTTGTCACCAAGCTACCAATCCCTTTCCCTGCATTCGATTTCATTTTACCCCATCCTAGATGGCTTTAGCCTTCCCTTAACCATATACACGTTAGAGTAATATGTGCATTTAACAAATGTTTGCAGTACCTCTACCTCTCTACACTGGCATTGACAATCCGAAATACTGTTCACAAGGTGCCACTTTCACTTCTGATACCAGGACATAGACGAACGATGTACCATAATAGCTAACCCTATGGCTATAAAGTACGAGTGATATTAAAGAGTTCCATAACTTATTTATCTCATGAGCTATACCAATAATATTGTTATAGACGGAAATTGATCGACATTCGTCTCAAGGCATACAGTTGACAAACTCATGGGAAGCTGGATAATCATTTATATCTAGCCAATGTTTCGTTTGGTATAACTTTTTGTTTGTTTTTTTACATTATCTTATCAAAGAGTTTATAGTTTAACTAAGAGAGCTCACTCGAACCTTACGCTCGAGGAAATTTGTGAAGACGCCACCTGTTAGCCAAAGCGTTATTGTCATAGCGTCTTGTCATAGTGTCTCTTTAAACCACGTAGAATTCTCTGTTTAATTTGGAGCTGTAGTCGCCTCGACAAATCAGACCCCCGCGACGTTGAATCAACAGTCCCATGTGCTTTTGTTGATTTCATGGTATCGTCGCCTGATGTCGGGGGTGTCTTTTGTGTTATTTCATAATCATCACGCAGCTCAGCGCAGCTATAAACTCTTCGCTCGCGACCTTCACATCCCCCTGACATGCCAAACAGCTTAATGCCTACCCAAGGCCAGTTCCCTCGCTTCAGACCGTTATTGACAATCTAAAACTACCATCCACGGTGCGGATGTGAAAGGCAAGGATCGTTAACTGCGCAGGCGCGAACTGTTTTCCATATGGGTACACCAGACCGGGTAATTTTTCCAGTTGACATTTATTTAGTATTGTACATACTGTTTGCGCTATTCATAAGCCTATCGTGGGATGGGTTTTGGCAGCGGCAAGGCTCTGCAAAACGACATTTTCCCGCTCTCATTAATCGCAGTAACGTAAGCTCAGTATTCCCAAGTGCTTTTGTTTGTGTCACGGTAGCGCCACCTTACGATTGCAATGTATTATAATAAGGGAAACGATCACTGCAGAGCCACTCGAAGTCAGCCCTCGTAGTGTAGCTATAAACCATTTGATCTTATTTCCAGTAAACTATCCCGTTTGCTTGGCATCGTACAATATTATAATCTATGATCCTCATAATTAGCTTACCGTAATAGCATTAGTGAGCATAAAAAAATCAGTAACATGGAAGGGGGTAGAAACATAATTTGGATTGACTTGCTCATGTTTAACAATTCGTTCGCTTTATATTTTTTGTATGCAGCTTTTTAGGTCACCAATTTTGATTTACTATGAAAGTATGTCAACTTCACGGCTGGAAGTGGGAAAATGGTAAACAATGCAATTGTAGGCTTAAGCAGTTTCGTCATCTCTGTCGACTAATGACTTACAACTTTACTTTTTGCACCGCTAACTGCACAAGACATATTGCTGCAGTAAGAGGACTGACAGCGTTGCTTTACTGTCACAGCTAATAGCACATTGCTTTTATAAATCCGAGTTTAATTTCCTCCACTTGCCATGTCATCATGCGTAATGAAGCTTGGGAAAGCAAAAAGTTTGCCCTTTGTGTCCAACAGACGCATATGTCATCCCGCTTTTCGTATAACATATTCAAACATCATTTGTTCGATTTGAATGGTTGTTTGATAATAACTGTGTAAACGGTAATACGAATGAATGAATTAAAACGCATGACACGAGGTATTTACGTAATTGTAAACCACATAGCTGGTATAGCGCAGCTTGATTGATGATATCAATCTTCAATCGTGACATTCATTACTCTGAAGCTGATCTACAGTATGAAGTAACTTTGAGACGTACTCATGGTGGTGATCATTGTAGTTAAGCTATAGAGTGATTACGCATAGTTGGTAAATCATGCAATCCAGGCGATCACAATGTATTGTTTAAGGGATCTTAATCGGCAATGTCCATTCAATTCGATTAATAATATGCAACAATGTTCTTGGCCAGATAAGACATTTATTCCTGATGAATATTCCGGTGATTAATCGGCCTTGCAATGTCAATGTTCACTCGGGCAATATTCCGTGAAGACCAAGAGAAAACCTATGATCGCGGTAAATGCGCTGATAATGCGCTAATTTTGGGCACAAATGTCATTGAAACGATAGTATAAGCGCATCGCACTGGTCAACTTCAGACATATACTGCAGTAAGAGTATGGAGTCAGGAATGGAGAGGAAGGGGATGTGTTATTGTTATGGGGTAGGCTATTTGTAGGGTAGGCGCTTTGTCTATTAATGACGGCGCATAGAAGCTTGGCATCGGGTACCGAGTGCATGTGGTTGTAACAGTTCTTAGAATTTTATACTCTTTTTATACTGTATATAGTACGTTATGATAATTAAACCTTTTCAATGATTGTGTAACATACTCATCAAAACTGGTACAAACCTGATAATAATGTTGTTGTTAGCCAGTTTGGAACCTCTTTACAACCCAATGAACCCCTACTCGGAAATTGTTACCAAATAGTACCAGGATCCTCGGACTTTTTGTCGTAAGTGTACCATGAATTCTGTAGCAACTCGTTCTCTTTATTCCTGCTGGTTATTACACTTTCATGGGTATACCTGATACAGCGTGTTCAGAGAAGACACCCTCTATGGGAGGCAATGCATAGTTTCACTGCTGTTGAACACATCGCGATGAAAACATCATAATGTGGGTGAACGTTGATAATAGAACAGCCACTAACATATTAACAGGTGCTAAAGGTTATCATTATATACCACAGAAATGTTGCCAAAATTGCAAACTTCGTCAAAATCACATGACTATGTTTTCGCTATATCAGAACACCTGATGTTTCTATGTAATAGAAATTGACGACGCGCAGCGGTTATTTTACGCAATGTGTATCTAAACTTTGCCTGTACTAACAATCGTCTGGGTTACATTAGGTGAGGTGCGGAATGAAATCTAACCCGTATACGGCAAACTAAGTTGTTTGAGCCCGACTTGTTCCACAGACGCTCATCCATAGCTCGTGCGTTATTAGCATAGGACACCATATCACGACCAGTAAAACACGCGCCGGATCAGGTACCCTGTTGTTTGCTGCACACAATTTGATTTTCTAATAATCTGCATGGATTTTGTTACCTCAACACACACAATTCACACAAATGAAAACTTGCATAAGCTGATAAATGTAGCTAACCATCGGATGGATATAAATTGTGCCTGTGAGCCATCAAACATATTGAATAGCATAAAGCGATCTGATAGCTTGATAGCTCTTATCATCAGACCCACGACTACTTCAAATATCGTGGGTAAAATAACTATGGAATTAAGGTACCGGGATCATTGTTCTAGAGATTATGTATTTTCTCGGCGTTGTAGTCATAATCTTGCATTTTCTTGTTTGGATTGCAATGAATAAGGCATGAGCTTGTGCCGACAATATTCGTTAATAATTATTGATGACTCTTTAAATCAACACTCACCCCTCGAATTCACAATAGCCTTGATGGCTGAAAAATCTGATAAAGCAATTGTCGTAAAACTATCGTTTCAGCCTGTTATATTGCTTATTAACGGTCCTGGTTGTGTAGGTTGTTTTTTAGCCACAACCTCTATCTATTACAAGACAGTGGAAGTATAATTTATGCTAGAAATAGCTGCCTCATTAAAACTTATAGATACAATGACAGACATCAGTCTATAAATACGCCTGTCAGCAACGTGCCATCTAACAAGTGAATTGCCATAAGATTGAATCGTAGAACATTAATTGTGCAGATCGTATAATCACTCCTGCTCGCCATACCCCTACAGTCACATAACAAGTGATAAACTGAAAGCAAACATCTACTTTTCCCACCACTTAATGCCACATGTGTTCCATGTGGAGTCAAGAACGACGAAATCACCATTTGGGAGTTTTGGATCTTTCTTGGTATTGTTTTTGTTCCTAACCTCACCAAGCTATTACCCCTTTATTGGTTTTAAATTTCGTTCAATCAAATATGAATAGGATTGATTACCACCAATTGCCAATTGTCATATCTATTCTCTGCTGATAACAGTTAATGTCGAACATCCAAATACCTGCTGGAACATCGTCGTGAATCCTATTCTATGTACGTGATATATTGCATCTTTATCAAATTTAGTATACTTTGACAAACACGCAACGTTTCTTGCGTATATAGACATTGTGAAAAACGGAATATACGAAATTAGGAAAAGTGTATAACAGTACAGATGCAGGCTGATGACAGATTGGCAATCTAGTCGCTCATTGGCGCAGTCCGCAGCACCTAGCAAGACTGTCAAAAGAGGCTTCTGTCTAACAATGGTTAATATTTACGGATTTTGTGGGTATGTTATAGCTTGACGAGCTGATTTTATATAAATGATAATGGAAAATGATATACGATAACTATGGATATGAAATATCATTATTATATTTATTCATTATTCATACCTATATAAATTTTCCTATCGCTTAACTCGTTTGAGTAAATCCTGATTGGCTGTATCCTATAGTTTGATTATACATACTATCAAGAGGCCATGTCACATTAACTCATTCCCTAGCTTATTTATATCTTACCTCTCATCTCCTTTCTTAAACGAGACATTCTCATAACTCACATGCCTCAGGCCTTATCCCTTACTTCGACTCCCTTACTTGGATTTTCGCATGCCTTAAAACGCAGATAACGTACACACTTTACGTTCCCCCGGGTCTTTGTGACTGATCATCGGTTTAGCTTCCCGGTTATGCATTCTTGGCTGCGTAATCAATCGAGTGTCTGGGCAGAAGTAAAACCCTTAGTCCATTTTGTTCAGTGACGTAGAAACAGCGCAATCGTCGAGTTTCTTATTGAAACCTTAATTGGACTATTGCATGCTTCCCCTAAGTGATGCGAATTATTTGTGATATGCGTGCAAGAGACGAATTAATTTACTTACAGAGTGTCAGAGATCGAGTTACACCTTACCTGCCGTACACGAAGCACTACCTTGGAGCCCCCTAAAGTCGCAGGTTCGACGTATATAGGTTTATTATCACGAGATTATTGATTAAAAACAAGCAGAGCGGTATCATTATACAGTGACCCAAGTGCTAAAATGGATATAATTCCCGATTTGTTATGTGAGGTTTTTTGGTTCGGCAGAGCAACAGTAGCTATGAATAATGATTTCAATGCCGGTGTGTAGATATAAAATTCAGCACATAGATATATCAATTTGGTCCTCACATTTATGTGCAGGCATGTTTAATGCGATAACGACGTGAACACGTTGAGGCATTTTCTGTGTTTGCGATGATGCCCTATCGCGGAAACAATGCGTGCGCTTTCTATTCATCAATATGCGGTGGCTTGATTTTTGCCGTTGGCTAAGCTCCATTTGCAGAGCCTTTCTGCTCCCTTTGACGGTTAATGAACTCCTAATGTAAGGTTCATGACACACGAGGGTTAATTATCGGGTATATAGCCTTGCAACTGTTGCTTTTAGGTATTTTGGCTATGAGCATTTGAGTTAAATGTTAACGTTTATCAGTAATTGCGTATGCATGTTTAAGTGTCTCGGTCATTAAATAGTAGAAGAGAAAAATAAAGTACGAAAACAAGCCTGCGATAGGAACTTCTGCGGTTAGATCAGAGTGGTGCATTTCCTCATATAATACTTGTCTACATGTTTTACATGCTTACATTCTGACTAGACAAATGATATATTAAATTGATAATTGAATAATACTTATATGATATACAGGCGACAATAATATTGGTAGTCATCTTGAAACAATTTGATACAATGATACGGCATCGCATACAGTATTGCTTTGGCTGTATAGCTTGAATATAAAGGAATGCAGACTGAAACCGAACCTGCATTTTGAACGGACTGTAGTTTTAGCATTTCTTCAAATTGTACAGCACGATGATAGCAAAGGTACTAATGTTAACTTTCTGATTAGAAGAACCCCCTCTTGTATTCTGACTGCCGACTGGAGAGGTGCCACAGAACACGAGAACCAGTTAAGGTGTTTGCATATTCTGTCTGCAAAAACAAATACAAAAGATAAAACAAATTATGATGTCTTTATCTGAAAAGTTAATGACGCATGTTTTATAATTGTAAAGTTTGATTTGAAGCCATCGGACGAAATGTTGCATGCCGTTTTTTGTGTGCGTATTAACGTATGCTTTCACGCACTGTCGCGAAAATTGCTGTCACTCTAAAAGAATGCTTTTCATTCTACTATAATAAATAATTTCCAGCATAAATAATTTCCATACGTCCTTAAGCAGTGTTATCAATATTACGTCTTTAAAAACAGGAATCAATGTTGTCCTGGTTATATCTAACACTCAAAAGACCGTGATGTTTAATTAACGTGACAAACCTTATTGGCCGTGTATTACTAAAGGAAAAGAATGAACCACATTACACTGACTTAATCGCTTTTGAACGCTAAATCATGCGTAATCTAAAGCGCACTAACCTAATCCAGCCTTTGATGATTATATTGAAGAACGACGTACGTCTGATATTCGTCTGATGTGCCTTTACCGCATGAGCAACATGCATCATGCAATACTAATTGGATGCTATACGGATTACAATGCTCGGACGGCGACGAGGAGCACACTGACACGCATATCAATTATCAGGATAGCCATGTTAGGTTTCAGGCGGAGTATCTCGTGGATAACGATGCACTGTGTTAAGCAACTAAAACCTTTTAGCCATTTTACAACTACAAATGCGAACATTATATGCAGCATAAACATCCTGACACTCGCCTTTACATTATGGTATTTAAAGGATATAACAGATTATAAAAGGAAACCATTGAAAGATTATGCAAGAGTGAAACCAAATTGGTACGAGCGTCAAATTTGCAGTTTAATCCACTTCACGCTGTGTATCGGCACAGCGAAATAGCACCCTGCTTGGTTGTTTGCTGTTGCAGAACCCTTGAACCACAATGGAAAAAACACCTTCGTTGTTAGTCATATTATCTGCTCAGCCAATATTGCATTATGCCATCATTCTGTGCATTGCTAGGATTGGACATCTGTTGTTTGGCATTGCGTATACTAGATAGTTGATAGTAAGCAAATATCACATGATCCATCAACAAATCTTCGTACGCTATTATCAAGCGAATTCTAGTGAATATGAGACAGCTTTGAGTTTGGGTGTAATTAGATATATGACGAATGGACGATTTGGCGATATAAGTCAAGGGAGCATATTGCTAGCAACATGAAATTGCACTTCAATAGCAAAGCCTAATGTGAGTGTGTTATATGAGCGATATTGAGCCGTAGGGTAACAGGCATGATATTACGTGGCTATACATCATAGATATTGTGTATGCAATGGTGCGATGAGCGGTAAACCCTTCAAGTATAGTGCATTCATCCTAAAATGTAGGCAAAGCACCTAGGGCAAATAATAAGGGATCAATGTTAACACGTTTATCTCTAATATGTATGAAGCGGTATTTGTTGATATTAATGATGTTGTTATGACGACACCATTCAGGAAACAGGAGTCAGTAATATGAAGTACGCAACGTAGTGGTTCATTTGGAAAGTGCATAAATCGATATTGAATATCATCACATGTCGTAATGACGTGTGACATAGGTGAATTTGCAGAATATGATTTAAATGTGTCGCAGGCGGTGCTCATCATTGCATATATTTATCACTCCGAAGCGTACTGGTTCAGGTAGCGTCCCTCTGAATAACAGTTAAATTAGCTAATTACTAAATTACTTGTCTAATTCAGCACACGAGCTTCGTGCGCATTATGTACATATAAAACTACAGTACCACAGCATTAAGTGTTCTTTCGACACATTTAACGAATGTTACATTGCAACCAAAAGTGTTGCCTTCCACATTCCACAACATTTTTATGTTTTTTAAATATGTATTCTCCGAGTGAAGTAAGGAACTTGAAGCTGGTACTTGCATACCATGGAAATTAACGTGATATGTCTGATTTGTTCACTTTCAAGAGGAAACTGCGCCATACAATGTCGTCATTTGTAATAAACAAGGGTCACATGCGTTACAATTATGATAGCAACTATTTTCCCAAGTATGCAGCTGGGTACTACAGTTATCCGTTTTGCCTGAGTCAAAGTAACTCAATTGGATTACCAGAATACCGCATATGCGGTTATCTGGCCCCTGGGAAACTATTATTTCTAAGAACGCGATAACAAGACGCCATTGTCCTGATCAGCGTTGATTCATTTCGTTAAAGAGTGAAGATCCAAAGCGGCATTTCTTATACAACTGCATAGATCGATAAATTTGAGTACTCATATATAAATGTATATATATATATATATATATATATATATATATATATATATATATATATATATATATATATATATATATATATATATATATATATATATATATATATATATATATATATATATATTTATATATATATATAACATTTAAATATATATATATATATATATATATATAGATATTTATATAAACCTATTTAATATGCACGTATATATATATAACATATATACATAAATATGTACACCTATATTTTAAATACACATATATATATTAAGTGTATATATATATTTATTTTGTAAAATATGCACGTATACAATATATATTTAAGTGATATGTATTTATTTTGCATATAAATATGCAATATATAAATATAGATCGATACATTTATGCATATATATATATATATATATATATATATATATATATATATATATATATATATATATATATATATATATATATATATATTGTATATATATATATATATACATATATACATAAATATATACACCTATGTTTAAATATGTAATTATGTACGTATATGTATCCAAATATTTATATAAATATGTATACATATAAATAGATATATATATATATATACATATACACATATATATTTAAGTTTATATGCATATATGTAAATAAACAAAGTCGTATATATATGTACATATAATATATACATATATATAAACATGAATGTACATATGTATATAAATATATATTTATGTATATATATAATATATATATATATATATATATATATATATATATAAATATAATTGTTTGTATATATATATGTTCATATAAATATATATGTATATAAATTTCATAGTCCATTTTTATGTAAAAATTTACGAGGTTCTAATTGAGACCATATGTATCTCCGCAAATGTATGTATAAATATACACACACACACACACACACACACACACACACACACACACACACACACACACACACACACACACACACACACACACACACACACACACGTGCGCGCGCGCGAGCGCACACACACACATACAAGTCATTAATCCTAGTGTCACACATATTTTGCTTATTGGGGAAGCATATGGCTCCGACATTAGACATATTGTAACAACATAAATCAGTTATCAGTCATAATCAAGATCAAACATGCTATTCGTGATCATTAACGTTATTGTCACCGATAGACATATGTCTTGTTTATCAATATGGCTAGTAATATAATCAAATGATATACTCAAGGACGATGTCACAGTACAAATCAAGGCAGTATATCGTAGGCAACTTGAAATTACACTACAAAGCAAGGCCCAATGAAATTAGATTATAGGGAGGATGTATAGCCAACTAGAAATAAGCGCAATATAATGGAACTAAAGATGATAGATATGGTGTGTGTAATGGTACAGCCCAATCAATATTACATGTGGTAGAAGCATCCAGTCCCAAAGATTGAGTTGTAAGAATGATCACTTTCAATAAACAAATACTGATACAACTCTGATACATAAACAAATTTGTCCACAAAACATATCATTTTATAACTATCTAAACGGAGATGCTTACAAATCCCCTGCACGTGTTGGTGGTGCAAGAGAGTTCCAACATTGTTCTATTCGTACGGCTTTGATTCGTTGTATTTGTATGTTAGGATAATATATTTTTGCATTTCTTAAAAATGTTCAATTACAACCATGTTGCTTACTTTAACAACCCCTTGTACCCTGAGAGGTTGTATGAGCTAAAATAGTCGTAAAGATGCTGATATTTTATTGATTTACTATTTGAGACACTGCTGTGGGTAGGATACCTGTCTTTTATCATGTAATATTACTTTTAGTGTGTCAAATCATGCGTAACAAATATGTTACAAAGGCTCCCTGACTCTAAGGTGCATAAACCGGCATCAACATGTTGAGCTATATATTAGTTTAAGTATATATCCAACAGGGCTAATTATTGAGCCTAATTGGTTTTTTTAAATAAACGTCTGCATAATAGCTGTGTAATTAAAGTAACCACAAACAAGACCAATGTTTAATGCGATGCGGAAGTAATTGTGTCGATATCATATGTCACCGCAACCACCATCACGTTTGAGCTGTAGCGAGGACCATAGTCTCATTTTATTTACTTCATTGCATTACACTACAAAAATGATCTGCTTACGCTTTGGATTAGCAATGTAGGTGTTATGTTCATATATCTACGTTACACACAAGATTACACCAACATTTGACCAGATGACATTCGACCGATTAATTAAAATATGCGGCTCTCAGTTAATGTATTATCGGCTGATGCAACGGTTTCTTAGTTACCTTGGTTATGCAGATTGTGCGTCATATTGGATCAAACTTTGTGAGAGCAAGTTGAGGGCGGAACTGATTTGCTAGTAAGGCGGCCATGCTGATATGCAGGGGATACAAGAGGCCTTTTGTTGCAAGAGGATGGTTCCGTTGCTGGTGTCTGCGTTCACGACTATCATAGGATAGTTATGTTAAGCGATTGTCTCACTGACTGGTAACATCAATGACAATCATTGGTAACAGCTTGAAATATAATTGTTTTTGGCAATCGTGTAGTAGCATGAATGTCATATATGTCCAAACGCGGCATTACAGTGTGTTCATCTCAGCCACAACAGAAATATGTTGTGCGTGTATTCAACGGCATATAGGCAGTACTCATCATTTGGCATCATAACGAATTGTTTCAAGCAATAGATTGATGTTATCTCTTACTTGAGTGTTGCTTCACTAGGTATGAGGATACCTACATTTGTCCACGTATTATGTAGGTCATGGTAGGGAAGTAAAGCAACTTTGATGACATTCAACGTGCTAATTACGGTCAGAAAATGCCCTTCAGCGCCGGTTGGTGCAAGAAAAAGACTGACAAACGTAGGGTGTTGAATGCTTCACCAAAGCATTGCATAACAACGGGAGCAAATTTATTCTGCGAGACATTTAAGCTGGTGAGCTGTATTAAGCAATCATAATATATTAATAGCTTCAGAACGTGCGACAGCACCGAACATTAAGGGTGAATAACCGTAGAACGTTGATATTGATATCAATAATATAAGAGATCATAATTCCAAAGAGGCTCATTAAGTGTGCGATGCCGTTTTAACTATGCTGTCGATGGCAATTCGTCATAAACATTGCTCATGTCTCCTTAGATTCTTTTCCAAAAATATCTTTTTACATTTGACTGATGGTAATAGAAAAAAAACTAGTGCATTGGCAGTCGCCCATTGAATGCTGATTGCTGATAATTTTAAAGAGTCGTTTACCGAAAGTTGATGCAAGTTGAACCTGTGGGCTAGTTTATATTGCGAAAAAGCGACACAGATGTATCTCGAAGCGCTTACGGGTCACATATATAGTAGATTGCAACCAAGATGGTGCAAATCTTTCCTGATAAAGGAAGGTATAATAAGGTGTCTAAACACATTATTGTGACAAAGTTCAAAGTTGTGAAACCGGTTTTTTGTGTGTAGTGAAACCTGCTCTTGGCCATGTTAAATGCTCTTCGGCGCCTGTAGGATTTTTTTTATATTCATGTATGTTTGTCAGTAAAAACCATTATTTGGGTTTCTATAAATGTTGTGTTTACGTGCGTTTGGTGCGTATAATTAGAATTGTAGGATTCTTCAAATAAGCTCGCATGACGTCTATAGTACCGAAACTAGCATTAGTGGTATTTGGCGGGTTATCCGCATTTACTGAATGATTTGTGTGGGCTGCAACGATGTCTATGCGATTTAAAGTAACCCCTAGAAAGGGGTTTGATCTTAGAGGCTTCGAGAGCTTTGTCTTCGCAGCTCGGGAGAGTTGATTAACTTGTGAATCCTAGCCTGTGGTGTAGCTCTTCCGTTCATAACAGTTTTTGTACATAAGTATTGCTTCATTCAAATGAATCAAATGCACCTGAAATGGGATATAATCAAATTAGAAAATTGATGGTTGGCATTATCAAAAAAGCATTTTAATTTCGCAAACTGGTCTCGCACAAAACGGAGCAAAATTATAATGAATGAACAACCAGCGCATTCAAATTCGCCGTACTCGGCTGTTAACAGGACATAAACACACCAATTTACATTTAAATACTTTTGATCGTGAGACCAATGTCAACGTTGCTGCTATTCTACTTAGAACAAATAATATGCCAAACAGTGACATCTGTACGGTGAATTGTACCAAAGTGCATAATGCTTGCTAATATTTTGCTTTATTTCTTAGTTCAACCATAAGATTTGAAAATGGATACGAACAAATGTGCATATGCATCTTTTCATGTATGCATCTCTGCAAACAATGTCTGCTGCATATGCGTATCGCATGTGTATACACGCCAGTGCAAATGATTGAAAATCTTTGCAACATTTCGCTATGAAATATTTTTATCTCCTTAACTGGGTCACCATGGGTCGTGTACAGTATGAAACCTTCCCCTTTGGGTTAAGGTTATTGTTCTCATTTTCCAAAAGTGCAAAAAGTATAAAATGGCAATAGCAGGCACTTTTTTTCTGCTGCCGGCATTACTATTGGCTTTGAAGAACAATGTTGCTAGTGCTCTTTTTTGCTATTTGGAGTACAACGAGGGTAACAGTAATGTAACATATGTGGAATGCGCCTTAAGTGTACAGCGCTACCTATTCGGCTGTAATTTCGTTTTGTCGATGTTGGCAAATTTTATTCTCAGATTTTAGCTGCTTAGTGGAGCGAGAGTCAAATATATAAGGGTCATCATTGCTATAATATGGAGGCTGTGTATTTCTGCATAAGCGTGATTCTACGCTCTCACTCCGTCATGTTCAATGTAATCGTATCACTTGTATTACTTGAGTGGTTACCGTAAATTGTGGCGAACGATCTGCTTCCAATTATCAATTTGTATATGCCCTGCGATGTGTCATCGGCAACTCCATCTGTCAACACATATATAAATATATATAAATATATAGATATATATATATATATAGAGATATATATAGAGATAGAGAGATAGATATATATATAGATATAGATATATATATATATTTATATATATATATATATATATATATATATATACACATATATATATATATATATATATATATATATATATATGTATATACATATATGCATATATATATATTTAATATTTATATATATATAAATATTTATATATTGAAATATATATAAATATATATTTATACATATATTTATATATATAAATATATATTTTATATATATATATAGCTACATATATATAAGAGCACACACATATATATTAACATATATATTCATAATGTTACGTTTATATATATGTATATATATGTATATATAGATGCACATATATATATATATATATTATATAAAATATATATATTTATATATATACATATGTAAATATATATATATACATATTTATTTATATACATATATATATATGCATGTTTATTTGTAAATATATATATATATGTATATATATACATGTACTTATGCATATATATAAATATATATATATATTATATCTGTGATATAAGTTCGTATGCAGCATTGCATTGTGTATATAATAAGCTCTTTGCGACTTCTTATTGACATGTGTGTAAGCAGTTCGCTTGTATCTCTGCTGGTACACTGCATGTTGCGTGCATATATAGCATTATGGACCGTGTTGGCGGGACCCAAGCAGTTCGTGTGCAGCATATCCATCAAGTGGAGCAGATGTTGTCGTGATCCGCTATCCTCTCAGCAGTCAATCAATGACAAATGCTTTTGCCTTAGATATTATATGCAGGGTATGGAGTGGTGTGTGTACGAGAGGGAATGCTCTGAGCTGAACACATGGGTACCAAAGACAAATGTAAACTTTGATGAAATGCTACATATCGATCAATAACTGGTGCTAAAGTTTGCTCGCACTTGTGAATTTGCCTTCAACAGTATAAAGCTGTACAATTTATCCTAACAATCTTTGTCACATTGTAAGCATCCATAGATAAAATGTAAGCTGAACAAGCGAAAACACTGACTTATCATACGAGGTAGGAATATGCTCTACTGATCCAGAAGCCACCCGAGAACATACAATGATATTCATCCAATATGGCTCTTTATCAATAATTAACGGCTTAAACCATGTATTGTATCAAATATTCTTGAAATATAACCTGATTTGTATTCCTAGCCGTTTGAGCCATTCTATCTATTCTCATCAAAGAACTCCCTGATGGGAGTACATTCTCTATTTTACCTCGAGGGACTTAATTTTGCATTTACCTCACTGTCACACTGACAAGGAATCCTTAAGGATGGCGAATGTTTGGCAGATGTCCAATGCATGCAGTGATAGAATGCGACACCACAACGGAAACCCTTGCTGTAAACATGAATACCTCGCCCCATAGAAGAGAAATAAAGGTTCACATGAAGGTCACCTCTAAATCAATAGCTTGGGAGCTGTCTATAGCGATCTAAACTGCTGGTTTTTTCTTCATTGCTGTCCCAGTGGCTCAGTTAATAATTTAACTGAACAACGAACGAAAGCGCTATTTTGATGTTGGGTTAGGTATATTACTTACAAATATAAATTGAAAGTGGTCGTATTAATGGAAGTCATTGGTAAGAGGGTTTGTGACGGAAGAGTTAATATGGGCAAATAAGTATAAAGGGGGAAAACAATTAGAATTGATATGTGCTATAGAGCTCTCAGTGGCCCGAATTTCTCAAGGACCCCCGGGGTATACTTTTCATGGGTTCCATTCCAAATTTAGGAGACCGCTGATATAATTAGGGGTCCCAACCTGGTCTAAGGCAAATTGATAGTAAGGTCTTTATAGATCATGATGAGTATGTCACATAAACAATAATGTAAATATCACAGTTCACAATATAGGGTATATAAAGTATATACGTGCGGCTGTCATACGACTGCAGTAATTCTTAATTGTTTGATCAGTTGACATTCGTCAATCAAAACGTTGCAGTCGTTGACATGCTGCAGTCGATGGACTGCTCTAGCCACCAAGACACACACCAGTAGTTGGATCGCTTTTTTCACCAAGACATGTTGCAGTCGTTGGACCGCTCTATTCACCAAGACATGCTGCTGTCGTTGGACTGCTCTTTCCACCAAGACATGCTGCTGTCGTTAGACCGGTCTGTTCACTAAGACATGCTGCTGTCGTTGGACCGCTTTATTCACCAAGACATGCTGCTGTCGTTGGACCGCTCGATTCGCCAAGACATGCTGCAGTCGTTGGACTGCTCTATTCACCAAGACATGCTGCTATCGTTGGACCGCTCTATTCACTAAGACATGCTGCTGTCGTTGGACCGCTTTATTCACCAAGACATGCTGCTGTCGTTGGACCTCTCTAATCACCAAGACATGCTGCTGTCGTAGGACCGCTCGATTCACCAAGACATGCTGCAGTCGTTGGACTGCTCTATCCACCAAGACATGCTGCTGTCGTTGGACCGCTCTATTCACTAAGACATGCTGCTGTCGATGGACCGCTTTATTCACAAAGACATGCTGCTGTCGTTGGACCGCTCTAATCACCAAGACATGCTGCTGTCGTTGGACCGCTCGATTCACCAAGACATGCTGCAGTCGTTGGACTGCTCTATCCACCAAGTAATACTGGACCACTTTATTCACCGCAGTATGTCTTGTTGGAAAGAGTAGTCCAACGACTGCAGTATATTTTGTTGATTTATTGACATTGACATGCTAATGACATTAGTTCTTACAGATAAAACATGGATTCCTTCTGGCTACATTAGCCTATATATGTACGGTGAATGTTAATGTCATGTGTGATTCAATGCAAGTGCCAAGACTTGATACGAAACACGAGCCACAGGTGTTGTTTTGTTGATGTATCAAAGCTGGTATAACAAATGATTTGTGCTTTTATGGACTAAACTGGTCCTGAAATAATGTGGTCATTGGAAATCGACGCGATCACATCTGGCCGCTGCTAAAATATGGCCGCTGGTTAAGCTATTTTAATGACAATTCCTGAAAGGCCAGATACCTTAATCCTTTCTGCGCGTGCGTCAATCATTTGAGTATCATGTACAACGTGATTGGGATAACATATAGTTACTTAAACTGTCACTATTGATAGATGCGGATGGAGAAGGGGTAGAGGTTGGAGGGGCTGGGTAGAAAACATTTGTTAAGAGCGATGTACAATGAAAAAGGGTTAGTCAATAAAGCGTTGGGTTGATAAAAGTTTGCCAATGCAATTAATTATTGCGAGTGGTAGATATTTCACGGTCAACCCGGGGTAAGACTCGCGCTGGCGTTTTCAGATGCAACTGTTGTAAAAATATAACACTCAATGCGTACATGTTGTGATGAATAGACATAATGACTAAACGATTACCGACGGTACTCAGAAGTCAAAGCAACGATCATAACTTACTGTACAACATGCATTAAGCTGCTCGAAAGAAAGGTTGTTCCCGACGAACGATCGATTTCCGCCTCGAGGAGAAACTTATCATATCATTCAAGAGGCCCCACCTAGAATATGCAATTAACCTGCCACGGAGTATGACCTTTACAACTATGCTCGCGAGACAAATGCAACTCAATCGTCATCGAGCCCATGAAGAGAGCATGCATTATGAAACGGCATGTAAGAATATTGCATATGCTAATTTTGGCATATTGAGTACAATTGATGGTGCTTTATATTTTTACACAGAAGACGATAAATTCATCCACGATCACCCAACCGCAGAAGATATTGCGTTTGATGAAGCCGTCGTCAAGGACCTGTCATACAGAAGGGTGTATCATTGGAGAATAACTTAGGCAATATGTCTTAGTCAATATATGTAGAGATATATATATATAGAGAGAGAGATATATAGAGAGAGATAGAGAGAGAGATAGAGAGAGAGAGAGAGAGAGAGAGAGAGAGAGAGAGAGATAGAGAGAGAGAGAGAGAGAGAGAGAGAGAGAGAGAGAGATAGAGAGATAGAGATAATATATATAATAGAGATATATAGATATATATATATATATATATACACACCCACATATATATATATATATATATATATATATATATATATATATATACATATATATATATATATATATATATATATATATATATATATTTATACATGTAGGCCTTCCTTGATTTGCCTATATACATATGCTTATCCGATAAGCAAAATGGCCATTTATGTGGTCATTGCAAAGCGGGTTGCTTGTTCATTAGCCTACATATCGCAAATTCTAGATCTTGTTGTGCAATGTAATCGCACGACATAATATCACAGCCCATAGGAATGAATGCACAGCTATCCGGGACAAGAGACACTGTGATAATGAGACCATTTGCAAGCTCGGTGTGCACACATGTTTTTGCCTTTCATTGCTCCTATGAGCCACATTCTGGTGATTAGTTTTTATATGGACCTCTGTAGTTTGATATTTTTAAAGTCTTTTGCGGCTTTGACTTTCAATGGGCAAAGATGTGGTATCAGATCAATAAATCTGAGGTATAATATACTCTCCAATGGTGGCCAGGTCAACACTTAGAAATAAGTCTTTACTGCTCAGCGTTATATGAAAGATTGATTGTATTTGGCGTGTACTGCAAGAGAAGATAAAGATCTTGGCAACAAAATGCAAAGGTAAGATATGCTTTGATGATAATCACAGGTTATTGGTCAGAACTATTATGATAAATTTCATCACAAACCTGGATCAATATAATTGATGAGGTAAAGATGTTCGTTGTCCTGATGTCTATTTCTTATTATATAGGCCTATTTTCAGACCTAATTCATATCGGACAGAGATATCAAACATTGTATATGATCGCTTTCTCATGCAAAATAGGATGACTTATCACAGGCAATTGAGATGAACCTGCAAATATCTCGATTATTGTATGCGGGAACGCAAGATAATAAAAATTGAATTGGTGTCAATATAAAATTATCTTGAAATCAAATGCATGATTCGCCGAGAGCACTTGAACGACATATTTCTTAGAACAATCTTCTCAGTCCTCTACTCAGATAATGGGCTGCAGTTTAAGTTTTAGTTTGAATATATACTTTTAGCATAACTTTCAGTACATTACTATGTCACAAACGATCACCTTACCCACTGCACATAAATTCCCCCGAGATTGACTTAATTATTCGCTGTAGCTATGAGCTCGCGCAACAACACCAACTTACATTCAAATGTGTTGGGAACCCGTCGCGGTTCATTGCTCTTTTGTTTAACGGAGATGCTTATTTTTCAAAGTCAAAATACATACATTCTTGCCAAAATCACAGATGCAAATTAACATTGAAAAACAACATTCGAAGAAACCAGCTGGGGTTAAATCTGTGGAACCATTTACAAATTATGATTACTTTGTGGAATTATTCATGAGACAAATGCAATAATCGCTATGGGAAGAGGGCATAGGCATGTCAATATAATAGATAAAGTCTACATACTGCATGTGAAGGAATTTTACAGTAAAAACCAGAACGATACATAGTTCATGATATATCCCCGGATATATCAGATGTACTAACGCTATCAATAATAGGGGTGGTGATGGCAGAACTAATCACACTGTGTTCGTCACGTTTGATAATGCATTGTCAAAGGCCAAGTGTGTATCGATTCATCGAGTGGTTTATCAGTAACTATAATTAGGATCATATTTATCTCTTTAAGGGTGTTAACTATAGTAAGTGTTCTACAAATTGAGACTGGTAAATATTTGACGATCAAAGAAACCTAAGCTTGTCACAGCCGCACATATATGTACGATGCATGACACATAAGCATATACACAGCAATTACCACATGCGTACACACTGGCAAAAACCTGCATTCCAATGTGACTTGGAACTAAAACACGTACCTTGATATTAGAATTGATTTTCCGGTATTACATTAACCATTGTATCGGCGAACGAATTCCATGTCAATGCTTAAGCCCTTGCGAGGGCGAATTTCAGGAAGTTTCTTTAACAACAGATGAAGTACAATCGTCAGAGTCGTATATTGGCAATAGCAGAAAAGAATATTCCGTCATCAATACATGCATTTTATATACAGGAAATGAGTCCCGCGGCAATAAGTCAATGGAATCATACGCTACTCTTCGAATACAAACATTGAGTAATTATTGTATTACAAATACCTAGAAAGAGTAGAGTATGAAGAAACTAACTAATGATATCTAGTACATTGGATTCATTGAAGCTTTATTTTTAATTAACTCGTATGTCTAAAGTTTTTAGATCGTTCACATTTAGTGCGTGTTGCATTGCAATATGCAATATATCACCATACATTATCGAGGAGATTCTATGCATACTAATTGTTGATAAATATATACTTCATATACGGTTGCACTCAGCATATCAAAATGGGAGGCCAGAAACACTGTTCACGTCTCTTTTATGCTATTTAAGCCATTGATTTGTCTACATTTAGATTCCAACATGCATGGCCAAATGCATTTCGCCACCAAAATTGCAGGGCTGTAGCACTGTCAACATCATCTTTATGCCATTTATATCATTGAATTGTCAGACCCATTAGATCAATGTAGGTAAGGTGTGGTAAATGCGTTTTCTATGCCGGTCATAGAACAGTGTGCATGGCTAAAGAAATTAGGGTATGGTGATGTAACACGACAGAAGGATAGCTTTTCTAAATGCCAATCTAGTCTTCGTATGCAATCCTTAAACTGCATCCTTTAATTGCCAAGTATTTCACGGGCACAAACCGACGCTTCACCTTCAGCAGACTGATGCCTGGGTGAGCTGTTGCCCGCTTTCCGTTTTAGGTAATTCATTAGGTCATTAGCTTTCGAACACATTTTTACTTTGACAGGAAAACTAGTTGAGGTCATTTGTTAAAATCAAATCGTGCAATCGCGAATTCCATTTGTGGTATTTACGAAACAAAGAGACAATAATCGTCTATAAATTGTCAAAATGCACCCATGACGATAATGAGTTTTCCGAGCTCGCAAGGAATGAAATATCCCTTAACAAGCAATTACGCCAGCTTTAACTACTGCTTTGATCCCATGACATTAACTAAATCATTACCATCTGTGAAATGACTTGGCCTTTTTGAACTCAATAGATCGACTTTATTCTAAAGCACTATTGCCTATGCTTTGCTCATTGACAGAAATATTCAACTAAAATTGTTATTTTTGACACTTTTGGGTGTAAAAGTGCACATTTTAAAAGCGAAAAAAAACTCTCCACCAGCAATGGCATGTACAATGGTTGGTTGATCCGCGTACAAAAGTCCTCGCTACCATTAAATGCCCATTCTCGTGTTAGTCGATTTAACGTGAACGGCGTTCAATTGACGAATGTCTGTAATCTACAAATGGTTTGTTTTCTCTGTCACATTGACAACTTTAGGGGCCAATTGCTTTGTCATATGGTTGATAGCGAATTACTAATCTACCGTCACCGGAGTAACACGAGAGCAATGGGCTGTACGCGGTATGAGTGACAAATGCGCTGAATTGCTTATTCAAGACTTACAAGTAAAAAACGCATAATTAAAGGAGTTGTTAAAATTGACGGCCCATGATGTTACATGCACCATTTGATGTAAATGGCCATCTTGACCACAAGCATGTTTGTGTTCATGACGGGATGTAATATCACTTTTCATGACATAAACCTTTAACCGAAGTGCTTGTAGCTGTGCTAAGGGGGCTCACAATGACCCACTGTGTGGCGAGTATTTTCATGAGTAAACAGCACACCCATCGTCAGGATGCGCTGCCACAGTATCCACAAAAAGAACATTGGAATGTTTATCCCTCGCCTCTTGGATTGCAGCATTTGGGTTATCTTGTTGGTCGCGGCGAACGTGCCCCCCACCCATAAAATAACAATAAAGTGCATTGGAACTTTAGACGCTATGAAAATAACCTCGCTGCACACAGGTGGTGTGCTCTCATATTTTGAACGGAATGAGCCATTTTAGCGCAGCTGCAAACTCGTTACATTAACTACAAGGTCGCAAGGAAAAATAAAGCCGCATTGTTATCACTGCCTTGCTCATATTTGAAATGAGGCTGCAAAAAGCCGATAAGCCCCGATTGGCCCTATTGTGACTTATGAGTCCCAGTGCTCCATAAATTGGGAATACCTACTGTATCGCGAATTGCGTCCATCAAACTACTGATTCACATTGGTAACATCTATTCAACAATGAATCACGATACTCGACATGACCTGAATGGCAGATGGCAGATTGTGAATGGTTTCTGACGATTATTCACACCTGCCGATATAATCTTGCGGTTGAATTCAGCTCATATAAAGACTCAATGGCATGCCGTATATTACATATTACCAACCTGGGGACAAATACATAAGAGCGCTAAATGTAAAGGCCTCAAACGTCTACAATTTTCTGCATTATTTTCATCATTTTTTCAGTCAGCCATATGGGTAGCTATTAGAGGATACAACGCCAATAAGATGCTTCATAGAATGTAACATCAGTGTATGCTCCTTATTGCAAGATTTTTGCATGCTTTCTTCTTGAGAATATAACCTAATCAGCTATCTTTTCGGCATATTGATACAGTATCAGCATCACGTGCAGTGGTATTCTGCGAAGACGATCAACAATGAAAAGATTGCGTGTGATACAACTGCAAGCCAGCATGTATATCCATATTGCATGGGCGATCACCTGTTAAACGCTCGGTGTCATCAATACAATATCCCGGTTTGACATGATAAGTAAGCACTTTGTTTAAACAGCGCGCCTGCTTATGGTGTCACACAGGTTAACTGGTTATAAAATTGATTCATATGGGTAAAAGTCAGTAGCAACTGCATATGAACCATCTAAGGTACTGCGCTGTAATACAAAAGCACATTTAACAACGGTAATCATTTACAGATGTTAATTCATGACAAGCATTTACTTTGACGGATGATTTGATTTCAATGTTAGCCTCGAATTTTCAAAATGTAAATGGCTATGGAGCGTATTGAGTAATACTCAAATAGGATTTCTTAGTTCAGAAAAACACCTGATCACGATATTTTTGATCGTGTGGTTCCTGACATAGCAGGATCTCTCAATAAGTAAGATAGCTTTTTAGCAGACATTCGCGATTATTGTGTACAGACAGGCATATGTGTGGATACTTACCAGACCAGGTTAAATTTGCTATTTTACAACACACGAACCTGTTATGATTTTCATTACCATACGTGGGGTATTTTGGGGAAAAAGCGGATGTCACTGCTCGCGCACTAGAATGTCTCTAAAAGTTCAAGGCTTAAAACACTCGTCAGGCCATTTATCATCAAATATACTAGGTGTGAAAGAATCGTCGTGAAAGATATTCACTTGATACCTGGGAACAACCCATTTAAGCGATGCGGCAAACCTAAGATGTATGCAACTAGTTATTACAAATGTTACAAATGTGCCGCGACACCGAATAACCGATATATGACGGGTGTGAAGATAGTACGCTATCAAACGGCGTCAGATGTATCTAACATATGTTTGCAAGATTATTCAGTGCATCAACTGTTTACGGGTTTTTATCTAAATATCACCTTATCCACTAGTGTGCCACGTCTTTTCCAACGTTACTAGTACAGCAATGCTGAATAGCAATGATTACTGTATGTGATTGATGCATGTTTGAGATACATACTCTACCTATGACCGCTTACGATTATCAACAATGCTGTTCAAGTTTTATCAGATAACATTTTAATAATAAAGGAAAACTTTTATCCGTCAGATATTTAGTCCGCGCATAGCTGATATTTAAAAAGAAGCGTATTTTTAAGTGAAATGAGCAAAAACGGAATAGTGAAATATAAATTGGCATGACAGAATAGGATTGGTAAAAGACATAGCTACATAAACTAAATTTAATTCCAAATTGTTTAATTGCCACTTTTCTTGCAGGATGCAATTGGTTTCCACAATGTTCATAATCCTTGCCATATAGTTTTGCAAAGATCTATAAACATGCACATTAATTAATGTCTACTGTGCTGGACGTTTACATTCTGCCCCGCTATCACAGCAACAGCTGACTACATAAGAAGACAAAAATAGCTGCCATATTAACAAGAATGTTCATTTACAGTGATTGTTTTAACAAGTGACAAGTGAAATATGGAAAGGCTTTGGTTTGTGCTAGTAAAATACGTAGCAATAGAATAAAGTTTAATGATTGAAAGTTAGAAGCACTCTTTGAATGACTTAATGTATGCATAATTAAGAACGACAGTTCTATAAAACCATTAGAAGACATTCTTGAGGTATTTTCGCTTCAACATCATTAAACAGATCTCATAACTTTTCTACAACAGGCACAGAAAACGCATATGTTGCACATTCTTAACATGAATTGGTTTTTTTTTGTTCTGACGGTTCACTGACATAAATGACCAATATAAGATGTATCCTTTTTATCAAACCTAAATATGACACAAACATTGTGTCCAAACAGGCGTACCATATCTATTTAGCTGTCTGGCTACTCTTTTGGTTACAATGTGATGCTATTTATCATAATCGTACGAGAAACAATGCACTTACAATAGCCATCAGCCATATTTGACCAATAATTATCATTCATCGAATCTCATCAATAATAAACCATTATATTTGGCACAGCAACAACAACTTTATGTGAAAAGACAATGTACGTTACACATACGCATATATGCATGTTGTAAAGGTTTGTATTCATAAGCGATCGAGCTTTTATTCCATGGATCGTGCATATATGTAAAACTATAACAAGAAAAGGTTTCTCAACTCGAACGTTTTAGCACGCCGACTAGATTAAACACCTTGCAGCGATAACGAAGAACACTTTTATAAGAGCACACTTAGGTTATTGAATCAACGCTCGATAAAAGGATACGTATTGAACCAGTGGCGGTGCACTATCAATAGCATAACATAGAGACGAATTTTCTGCAGATTAGGACATCATTTCAATTTCTGCGAATAGCTTATTACAATAAATCACTTTGAAGCGAACTTTGAATTGTCAATTTGAATCTTGAGATTACAACAGCCCTTCCCATACTTCACTTCTGAGAAAATAGCCAATTTAGATGACATGAGCCACAAATGACGCAATGGGTTTGAAAATTCTTCACCAATCATTTTATAAGCGTTAATCAGATAAGAAAATCTGATTTCAAACAAAGATAGTTGACATACTACGGAGTTGGGTCATATTTCGTTGACTGGAAATGATGATTATGTCTCTGGTGACCATCATAACTTTAAGCTGCATTTTCTTACCATTGCTGTCTCTTTTACCAATGTCTTGGTTGTATATATCATTCCCGTGAGAATGTTTCTTCATTTTGAAATTGCAAAAGCTTATGGTTGTATATTGCATTTTTAAACTGGGACGAACTTGACATACCGTGTTTAAGCAGCTTTTGAGATCAAGTTGCGATTGCCACAACTCACAACTAATGCAAAGGTATGCTTGACGTATTGTAACTGTTGTCAAAATTCAGAATCTTGATTGCACTGTTCATTTATTTCAGGGTATCAACAAAAGTGTGCCCAATCATGCTACGTCATTCCATGTACCATCCATCATGTTGACTCATTGCATAGCAAGTTAACAGCAACAGCCTCTCAGAACAAAACGCGCTCCGTAATTGCAGTCTTGAACTTAACGAAGCCAATAAATAAACGGAATGGAAACTATTACACCGGTTCACATAAGCAATTATCACGTACATGCATTGCAAGCAAATCATTAGAGCATGCATATGCACATAAATCATTGCTATTGATGGCAATCATATCAAGGCGTTTTATTCTGCGTGTCACATCTTTCCACGTCGTATACTGTTTATCACGCTTAAAAGCAGCTGTGAGTTAAGACGCAGATGGCCCCTGCTTACCTCATCACCCACAGGCGCCCTGGTGGATATGAGCTCTACAGAAACAATAGAGTGGCTGCGTAGAACATCTGCCTTCATTTTGTAAATGCTGTCAATTGGGCCAAATTAAACAATAATACCCTTTTTCTTTCGAATTCCACCTTATTGCATCTTGTGTCTTTATTGTTGAATTTATCTTAATTCTAAATTAATATACGTTTTAGGGAAGATTAAACTTATCCATCTTCGGTTGACCAGTGGCTCCTGTATGGTGCATACCAACGATTGTACAACAATTGATAAATTTAACGCATTTTCCCCTCATTTACGCATTAACAAAAAAGTTGGCATAGGCACAATTCACAAAGAATGAATGTGAGAGTTCAATGGATCAATGCGTTGGATGCGAAGAGCAAATCGTCTCACACTGGGAGAGAGGAACATCAGTCCTAATGAATAACCTCATTAAATGCAATATAGGTGCATTCAAGAAAATAATGGTATGTGCACATGGACCCCATGTGACTTTTCAAGATAAGACAGAGTTATGACGATATGTAATGCAGCTTGAATATATGGACATAGCCATTGCATACGACTTACAAAACATATATTGTTATTCAATTGTGCCTAATTTACAATTAAATGACCATAATAGCAATAGTTACGAAACATTCCCATGGCTTTAGTATGATAATTCTCTGCAACAATTTATATGCAATCAGAGAGCACAGATGCAGTTTCAGACCTACTATAATAACCTTCGGACGATAGTTATAGCAATTGTGCACATTCAAGTGCAAACGAACTGTATGGGTACGACTGTCGTTATTCAAAATGGGGAACATGGAATAAGGAATGTCAAAACTTAGGTTATACACCTGCAGCCGTATATATTACTGCTGGTGTCGGTGAATGTATTGTTTATATACTATGAATCACAATAAATAGACAATTCGGTTATGTTTACTTCAGAAACTTATATTGCGCCTTAGGTCAAAAGATCAATCTCTGCATCGTAAATGTATGCAAATAGTACTGGTAATATTGAGGTTTTACGCAACGTTCAGCAAGGTGGTTATATTACGACGCAGATGGATGAGGATGATTGCGAGGATTGGACAGTTCCCCGGAAGTGCCAGCGACCACTTGGAACAAAGCAGCTTGTTGTTGGCGTAATTTATCCATAAAGGAAACAAACAGGGCTCGCAATTAGCAAATGGAAATAACTTGTCCTGTCTGTCCCTTGTGACCTACGGTATCATACATTATTCTGACTCACATGTGGTTAAAAAATGACGTCATGGGAGGATATCCAATTCACTAAAATAGGTCAGAGCACAGAGCGGTTTTCGAATCAGACTGTTTAGTTCAGAAGAGCACTTATTTTGTGTTTCTCACCATAACAAAATATATCGTTTCAAATACTGAGGCATTGCCCTTTTTAATCTGACGACAAATTTATATCAGCCCCCGCATTTCCTCCGGCTGTTGTTTAAGCGGCGCAAAGATTGTGTACATAGATATACGCGCAAGGGTACATAAGCTCTACGTGTGTATAGCATGACCCGATCGGGCTGCATTTACTTTTATGCAGCTGATGCCTGTTATGAGCAACATATGACCTGTTAGCGTTTATAACCTTGCTTGGGGTAAAATTGGGATGAGCAGATGATATGTACCTATATCGTCTAGCTATGTTAGTACATACCATTTGGGTGATGCAGCAACTTCCAGACGTATGCAACCAGTAAATACAAATGTGCTCTCATTGGTTCATACTACTTCAACATTTGTTTATAGAGCGCATCAAAACAGCAGTTAGATAAGATGCTGTCTCACTCACACGCGATATGTCAGTTGGGACTGTAGGCATTATCCTCTTGATAGAACTGATGAATATAAGGTGCGAGTTCATCAGAAGAATCTAACATGGGTTGAATTGCTAAATTACCTTATACTCTTATCATCTTTATACGCAAAAGTCATACTTAATTAATGTAATGTTTGTCATCTTACAACGCTATGCAGATATCGTAGATATAATTAACTATGGCAAGGCCACCTATAGACCAAGCGTTTTTTGCTCTGGCCACCCATCACTATACAGTCTTGGGTAGCAATCTATGTAAATCGTTACAAAACCAATGCAGCTATTGTCGAGTATCGTTCGTTGCACTTTGCGATCTGTTAAACTGAAAATTAATAATTGGCACAAATTAAGCAGCTGTAATTGTGAATTACTAAATTGACAACATTCTTGGCAGGAACCTACTTGTAACAGATATAGCTGCGAAAACGTCATGTTTCACTTGCGCAGGTTGTGTTGCGACATTCACATGTGCAGTTACCTGTTTTTAACACTCTCCATCTATTCAACTACGATCTGTATTCATGCACATTGTTTGATCATTACTGTGTGCTCATTCTAAATTCGGCCCCGCGGCGTATCATTATGCATGGAACTGTCGGGCTGTCAGTTGCTATTACTCCATCAGCAGTCGACTGTCAAGGACGACGAGAAAGTGCTGCCGCTTATAGAAGCGATTAGTATAATACAAATGGCAATGCTGGCCGCAGCAATAAGTACATGCTATTTCAACTAACAATAGGCTCATTGTAGTAGGTCAGAATCCAAAAACATGAAGCAGAGGAGAATGTTCGAAATAGTAATCGGCAAATGGCGATTCGTTGCGTGCGTTGAGTGTTAGTACGAAGACACTTGCAAGTGTACACAGGCGCGTATATGCGACAGATGCATCCTTGCGTGGATGAGTATATTTGCGTACGAACAAAATGAGGCATGCACAATTTTATTGAATCAGCATAGGAAGAAAACTGTTATCATGCATTATTCACAACAGTATCATGCATGGCATCTTTGCCGCTGTATGGCAGGGCATTGATCTTATTATTTGTATTGGAACAAGTGTAGTATTGTTTGTTCACTGAGCGTTTGCTCCGATTTGTACGAAACAAGTGTGCAGGATAAGCACAACTATGTCAGATAAATAGAGATAAGTTGTTGTGGTACGCTCAATATATTCATGGTAACCCATTATCTTTGCTTCCACGGTATTTTGAACCTCTCATTTTATATATGACCTGCAAGCGGATTTTTAGTTTCCATTATGGTGCTTTCTTGCAAGGTAATGCAACCTTCTCCTGGCTACTCGCAATCTTCGGTGAACAGGAATTATGATTCTCTGCATGGTGTTTAGTTAAGCAAATGTAACTAGGTTGGCAAATAGAAATATAACTCGCTCCCTGGTTATACGGTGTGATATGATGAGCTCCATTTATTATACTATTTAATCAACTTAAAATCGAATAAATAGTTTATATTAAAATATATTGGAAAAATAGACTAAGCATATGGACGCGAACTACATTGTTTCATTAAATAAAACAGATAATGCTGTAAATTAATAGTTATTTTATATAAGATTGCGACCTTGTAGTGAATACTACAGCCTGTTTTCCTCGACACCTTTGGGTGAAATCAATGAATCCTGCCATACTAAAACTGCATGGTTGATACATGTTAGACCATTGACATGTAAGGTGTGTTTCCAAACATCATGGTACATAATGCTTTGTTATCGAAGCGTTTAATATAAAATTTCATATATGGGTTTGATTGCAGAAAGAAACTGCGCATGGCAGTTTTGTCAGCACATCATAGACATATAGCTTAAGGGATTGCTGATGGAAGTCTCGCGATGTTAACGTAGGCAAGAAACTATTAATTACCAGTCTGATCTAGGATTCCATTATTCCTGAATCAGGTCCTTGGTTAGGCATACAACCCTCTTTTAATTAGCGTATTGACAGATTCAAAGGATTGTATTCAGGGATTATGGAAAGTTTTCTACAATGCAAATACTCTAAGAAAGCCTTATGTTGACAGCTAAGAGGATTTTACCACACGGAGTAAGGCAAGACAAGCAACAGCTATGTCATGCAATAGTTACCTCTCCAATAATATCATTGACATTTCTGTTTTTCTCAGATGCTAATATTGCTGAAATAATAAAACAACCAGAGTGTGTTCTTTTGTAGGTCTGAACTACATTTTGGCAACGTTTTGTGTTGTTGTCGCATCTTAACTCCAAAATTACAGTTAGTCATAAAAACTATGTAGCTGATGTACAGGACGATGTTAAGAACGAATTATCGCTTATACTCTAACAGCATGAGTTTTAATAGTTATCTGTCTAGACATACCTCCCTGAACTACTCATCGCAACAAACCATTAGTTATTTTATCACCTTCAATCGATAGATATTTGCAGCATTTTATGAATATTTGAGAGATATATCAGCTTATTGAATAAATGCTCGACTGACAAGCACCAGTCGTTTTTACAGGGCTAGGTTACGAATCTTATTGCTGTTGACTGAGGATCCTGTATTTACTTTTGAAGCATCATGCTATGACGTTGTGTAATGCATTTGATTGCTGGAAAATCATGTGGTTGTGCTTTGTGGGAAAATACGTTACTATTCTTGGTATTAAGAATGACCATTTCACACTATGGTATTGCCGACACCAGAAACCCCACTGAAATTGGTCAATTAATGACCCTGTGCTCAATCACAGCCATACTTATGTTTGCCTTAAAAGTTTTGCTATATCGAACCAGGGGACATAAGTGGTAATGAACGCAACTCCATGCTCTTTCGGATTATTGATTTCGTATGAAGAGGAATACAGAACGCCATGTAAGGCGTGTGCTTCGAAATTGTATAATGACTTGAAGCAAAGCATTTAACATGACATAACACAAAGCAGAGCATTTCTCTTCGAATTGTTGGCATGTAAGACCTTCACATCGATTGCGAGTCCGTTTGAAAATCTACAAACTGTTGCTGCTATTATAATTGATTGAAGCTATAACTGCATGAACAATTGTCACAATTGCTTACGCAAAATGCATTCTGTTAATAATATTCACTTTGACTAACCGATTTATGCGTCGCAAATACAGCCACATTTGTGGGAGTACACATTCACACAATAACACCAATCCTAGCTGCAGTAGATTGTTTCCCACACAAATCAGTTCGTGCTAATTGCTTAACACAGGCCTCTAAACCGGCTTTTGGTGTATTGTTATTGTTTACGGACATAAACGGCACTGTGAGCCTCTTTCATCATATTGGCTAATGGTCAAGTTCAATCATTGCTAATGATTAAAGTAAGGCAGTTTAGTTTATCGTATTGGTTTATAAGGAGCAATTGATTTTGGTCATGCTTAATGTCTGTATGTATCACAGTAACAAATAAACTACCATATGCACAACAGAATGCACAAAAGCATATTGCCCCATAGAGTTGTTTACCAAGAATACATCTTATATAATGTTAGTCATCTGATACATTATGGCTTGCCTGATTTAATTACAATGTTTATAATGACTTTTCAAATTACCTAGGCTGTCACACGTCTAGAGATATGTTTGTGCACAGTATTCGAAAGAAAACATTTCTTGTTTTAGTTTGTAATTCTACAACAATAACTTTATTGACGCAAGTAATAGCGTGACTTTAGGGGCTTAGTCACGTGGCTCTCAATCTTTCATAACCTCTAAAAGTCTCGTTTAACCAACTGGTCTATTGCTTGTCATAGTGACAGCATCTAACCGATAAACCAAAGAGGCTTACGGGTAATACGGTCCCAATATAAGAGACTATACCAATCTCCGAGACCACTGTAGTTGGCGTAAATCGAAGATCGTGTGCAAAGTTGCTATATTATAGTTATCTATTGCTGGTTTGAGATACCATGATCATATATGACGCCAGCATCGATCACCTCCCTTCAAACGTACTTTGCTCTTTGCAGTCTTATTACAGTAGGTAACAAAACCCGACCAAAGGCAACTTAAGAAAATCAAAAGGACAGCACAAAGACGAAAAGTCAGACCAGGGAAACAAGTTTATAATCGTTATACTATCGGCGTAGTTTTTGATTAAACCTTAACTGAACCAATGTACCAACCATTTAAGCTTTACGGACGACAACTGCTTTGCACGTAGAAGATAAATCAATAAATCCATAACGTTCGTCGTGTGCCAGGTATTCTCTTATGTTGTACCTAATATATACGTTGCACAATCGCCAGACATCTTTAGAGAGTGCATCTACAGTTTCCATCCGTGCGATCATGTATCCCGATTGATAAATCCCCAATCCATAACAGTGAGAAAATGGATTTCGGTACCAGGTACTACTAAGTATTGCAGACACTCATGCGATTAACAATCTATTGTAATTTACAACGAACAATCAACTTGGATTGGGAAAGTTTCAATAAATACAATTTGCCATTCCTCGGACCTGTCGTGTGGCATAGGCGCAAGAACAATTCATGGGAATTTAAACTTTACAAACAGCATGCTGTCCGACACATATTCAATAACATATTGGCAGTCGTTATAAGTGCGGTAACGGAAACACATATGTCTTATCAAATACTTGAAACCTTTTGCTCTGGACGATTTTCTAATGCATAAGAGGGTAATAGTTTGTAATACTAGGCACAAAAATTCGCTGACTCTGTTATTTCCAGTAGGAAAACAAAAATTACATGACGGTTTTTAGCAAAGAGATGATTAAATTGCTACCATAATTATTAAGATAATGGTTGACCCGAATCAATCGCGGCAATTATGTCGGGCGAGTAACATGTTAATGAAATTGGGTTGCCAATCGGAGCGGTCGCCATTATGTATTCACGCCTGGCGCCCATTTGGTAGCCCATAACACGCTCCGTCGCAAACCTTCCACTCTTATTATTGAAAATTTTACTATGAAATATGGAAAATTTTGGGCGACTTACGATGAGTTAGATTTAATTAGTCTCACATTAAGAGAGATAATTCGGCAAAGGTTATGTGTATATAAGCCGTGTCTTTTTTAATAGCACAGTATGGCATAATGTGCTATTGTGTACCAGTTATCCAATCCATTGTAGCATTCTGTGGCATTCTTTGCTGTCACACAAGTGGAGCAGGATATCAAGAAAGGTCGTCACTTCGAATTATGCTTCATTATATTTGCAAGTAAATATTACTGTAAGCTTTGAAAAAGTAGGGTACTTTTTGTGAGTGTGTTACGCTTGAATAAATGTGAATTATCGCATGGACCGATCCCAGAAGCGATATTCCTGTCGATATGTATAATGTTAATGAGTGTTCAATGTGGGGGTAGAGGTTCAATGTAAAACTATCATAATTGTAACACCACGGTGACACATTAAGTGACTTTTATGGGGACATTAAAATGTACAATAAACTATGGTATCCTTTTCACTCAATAAAATGTGTAACTATCTAGCGACATTACGCCTAGCAGCATACAATGAGATTGTATAGTATTGATATTACCAATGCATGGTGCATCAAATATACCTAATGAGTAATGAACCTGCATAATTATATTCTTCTTAGCTCACATTAGTAAATGAATGCATTCATATTCGTATCGTTGGTATATGAGACAGTTTGGCTTTGAGACTTCTTAGAATTGACTTAAAACCATATCTTGGTAAGTAGACTACAACTATTCTTGAGAATAATCGTCAGTTAGCGGATGATTATTTTTGCCGAAGTAAAAGTTGATTTAAAACGCAGGAAGTTAAGACTTTACCATTGGTTGTTCAAAGACGTTTCTCGGTGAGGTTAGGTGATTAGATAGATACTGAATTTGTATAGGTTATCATAATATTGAAATGTCTATTGTTGCACGGAGCGAAACAATCAGATTCCTCAATCGTTTATCAGAACTCGGCAATTAATTGTTTGCTTGGTAGGAAGGAACATTGAGCTAAATGCAATCTGTGTTTCAGGCTTTCAGATCCAAAGGGTGGGCAAAATGAGTAGGATAAGCAGATAAAATGCATTAACATAAATAATGTTCACCTTATCGCATCCTCAATTTTATAACAAAGTATACTGTTCATAAATCTATCTTTACACCAGAGGTCATATATAGATGATATGACTGATAAATTCTTGTATTCGCACGAGCGTTTGTGAGGGATATCCCCAGTAGTATGGCACCAATTAAAATGTCCAATTGGATCGCAAAACAGTCTGGTGTACTTCGTAACTCTCAATATTGTACTATTGTTTTGCGGCAAATTTGCTGCATACAGTCTGGTTAAGCAGGTGCCACTTCAACCAACAGGATGCGTTAAGCATTGGTGTCGGAATCATTGCGCAAGTATGTGTTGTTAATGTCCATCACATTAGCCAAATAAGCCATGCGATACTGACAACAAAAACAAAAAGTTGCGATCCCAATCTTGAGGATCTGTTTGGCTTTCACCTCTTACACCTAATTGTCAACAGTTTATGTATATGATAAACATATATCAGCTGGATTATTTCACAAGCTATCATGTTTTTTAAAGCTCTACCGTACAATAGTGAGTTAATGTTTGTGCATACTGGGTATGTTACTTACTTAAAAAATAACACCTGGTACCAGGGGGTTAAGTACTTCAAAAGCTTTTTGAATAACGACAACAAATGTGTCGCTTTTGTCTACTGACGGTTGTGCGTAATAGCACTAAATGTTAATAAGCCACAAGGATTGTTTATTTATACATATAGCCTCGTTCTATATTCGACCCGAACAGATAACTTCCCTTACCCGCAAGAGTATTATTGTGCGTATCGCTAGTGACAGAGAATTGTTCAGTATCCGAGGAGAAATATTATATTCCTTTTGTTACTAATGCCAGCTTCTTGATTCAGCTGTGTTGCCAATAATAATGCTAACTGAAAACAATGCTAATGCCACGGTAATGCGTTCAACGGCAACACCATAATGTCTATTGGGAAAACAGTCGAAGAGTGTGATGAAGAGTTATTGGCTTGATTATGTAGAAAACCAGTATAGAAGAAGTAAAAATAGGACTCCTTTCGCTTTAACAAAACTAGAGGTATCATGTAAATTATATATATATATATATATATATATATATATATATATATATATATATATATATATATATATATATATATACATATATATATATATTATATATATATATATATATATATATATATATATATATATATATGTATATATATATACACATATGTACATTTAGATATATATATATATATATATATATATATATATATATATATATATATATATATATATATTATTTTTTTATATGCATATATATCTATATATATATATATATGTGTACATATATATATATATATATATATATACATATATACATACATATATCAATATATATGTATTTATTAAGATATATGCATATGTAAATATATATAAAATCATATATATACATAAACATATACATATGTGCATATATATGTATATATATACATAAATGTATCTACATATATATATACATGTTTATATATACTTATAAATGTATAAATATATATATGCATATTTATATTTATGTACACATCTGTATAGATATATATAGTTCAACATATATATATGTATTTTTTTTGTTGGAGGCAGACCAGAACATTTGATAACTTTTAAAACGTGTTTCGCTTTCCGAATGGAGACTCTTCCGCTCCATGTTGTTCGCCTTTATAGCGTATAAGATGTATTACCATGTTGTTTAAATACGTTGCAACATGCATTCATAAAATATCAAAGCATTATTTGAATAGTAATTATTCCTTTGCTTAGGTGTCCAAAACAGATGCGTATCTTGTTGAACCGGAAATGAGGGTACAACCATTCAAACGGTACCCCTTGTGGTAGCGGGGTTGTTTGTGGTGAACTCCATTATTCAAGCTCTTTGAAGCCCCTGACAATTTCCTGCCTATCTGGTTCACTATTAATCTAGTCTTCCTTTGTGCACAATGAGCCACCAACACTTCTGGCCTTCATTGAGGAACATCACAGCCACGCCAGGCTCCTATTTGTAGGGCGTTTGGGCAATTTCGCATGCAGAATAATCATTGCAGCAAGCCGCTTCTAACTTCAATTCATACGCATTGTACTACTTTTCATTTTCTGTAGCTGTCGTCGTTTTACCTCAGTACACGAAAGCAGCCTGTGGCGCTTATGAGGGCGAGAAGGTATAATATGATAATAAATTAGTGTCATTGAAAAAACGTCCAATATGTCACCAAACAATACGCATATAACATTATGTAGAAGCAGTACAAAGTCCAACACGTGGCAGTATGCCCTTTTAAAGAACGATCTTTGTTATAAGGTATGCTAATTCTGAATTTTTAGACTGAATGTCGGTCGTGCAGACAGCCTGAAACTATTAGCGTTTGGTATAGACAAGGTAAGGCGCACTGCCTGCGCGGCGAAAGCTTTTTAGCTCCATTGCTTGAGCGACAAAGAAACAGGTGGCTTGAGTAGCTTCACATCACGCGGCCTTTTGGGATCTGGGATCCGGATGTGGGTTTATTTTTTAGTCGCTTTTATACCGAAAATAACTATAGTGCTGATTCAATGCAAGTGTGTGCTATAATTTTGCTCAAACTGTGATACGAAAACCCAAATGAACTATAATGCAAAGACATGGGCGCCTTCAAAGACATACTCCGAAGTTCATATGAGTACTGAACTGATGAATGATACGCAAGCGTGATTCAGTCATTTTCTGGTAATTGCGTTCAATCTCAGCCGGCGTTTAACTATGATTGTTTAATACTATCGACCACGTGCCATGTATGATATATTTTGCCGTTTTCCATCAACAAATTAGCTATTCGTAATCTGGCACAAAAGAATGAATCCATCTCAATCTTCAACTAAAGCGGAGCTATTTGTTGTGTGTAAAGCTGATTATATTTTGAATACATAAACATGGCCATAATTATTATGGCTGATTCAGGCAAATTATGTCATTGCATTTTTAAATTCTTAGTTTTTATTTTATCCAATACAAGCTTGAGGCGCTCGCTATATCTAGGAGCTTTTATATGTCATTAATCCATCATCTATTAACAATAGCGTGGCGTACTTCAAATAGCTAGTACTTCAAATGCCAAGTACTTCAAATGCTATTATCTGTTAGAGCAAAAAGTTGCTTCATGTCTATATAATAAACAACAAATATTACAAGCTGTGGCGCAGTTGGTATATCGTAATAAAGATATTTACCGTATATGCATCAATCTACCATTATGGGTATTGTATATTGCATTTCCCATATGCCTGACCCGAAGTCCCAGTTGGCTTTCATTACACTGTTTAATATGCCAGTTGTCAGGGTTTGAGACGGCCGTTGAAGGCACCACCGCTTATATCCTCAAACGTCCAGAATAGTACTAAACATATGCAGTTTGAATAATGGCATGAGGGCATTTTATGGTGACCAGGATAATACAGTGAACATCGAATCTGATACATTTTATGGATAGATCGCCATCGAGTATAACGTCGCTCATATGGCAAAAAGAACGAGAACCGGCACTGGCGGCAAATATTCAATAAATCATTAATTCTGTTCTATATCGATTATACTCGCGTGTTAACGTGCCTGAAATTGTATAACTAGATTGACATTGGCGCAAATGAATCATTACTTTGAGTCATCTATAACGCCATCTTCTGCTAGTTAGTTTTATATCCCTGCTTAAAGGCTCCACCATGCATGATATTATGTCATATTTGCTAATGCGAAGTCCCTATTCATTTGCTGTCTTAATTGCATTCCCCTTACCCATCGTGTGCCCTGCTGTTATTGTTTAGGCCTTCCTTGCAAAGGGTGGGTATTCACAACACGAGGGATTGAACGGCTTTGTATCGTGTGAGCGATGGCATTTTACAGGGGGCTGTTCGAGCATTACAATTATTCTTATCCATCATTCACCTTTTGTTAAATATAATTGCATAGAGATCGCTTTGTGACACTACTATCAGCACCGTTTCACATAGTCGACTCTGTTGACGACTGCAACAAATTCGTTCTCCTGGACTCTTATCAGATTCAGCACAACCCCAGAACGTGACGGATGCAAATAACAACATCTGGCGTTGTAACATTATGACTAATTACCTTATAGTACATGATGCAAACAAATGGATGCCCAGAAACAGACGTAGTTCTTCTATTTGTTGTTCATCAGGGCATGGATATCATCTTGTGCAAGCGCGGTATGAAGGAACCGCTTCTCCATTAGTGCAATATTGATACGATTTTGTAAGACAACATAGCTCTCACTTTTACAAGCATTCATTCCATACGATACGTGTGACGTGCGACTTGTTATATTATCTGACATCTTTAACATCGTTGTGGGCAATTTGTTGATTAAGTCACATACTACGCGATCCGTTCGATGTTTTGAACGCTGTTGCAAATCCTTCACATATAATTAGGTGACATACCAAACAGTAGTGAACGCTGCATTGCATATCACTTATTATTTAATTGTTGAACTTCATATAAGAGCACAACTTGTCTTAAGGAGTACATGAAGTTCGAAGTGTGATGAAATACAACGAGCTATGATAATACAACAGATGTCTGGCTATTTCAGTGTTGTTGCTTACCATAAAATTGACCATAAATAAAACCCAAGATGTAGTTAACTCATTAACACTTTAATCGTTTTCAATCATTTCCCACCTTCATTTTGGTCTTATTCGTCGAAGCTTAGTGTCTGATCAACATGAGGGAAACATAACGATGTGTGTGGAACGAAACGAGTGAGATAACATGCAAAACATGCGTTTGTGTTTCAGACCACCATATGCCCCGCAGTGTATCAGTGTTCCAGTATCTTGATACCCCACTAGGGGAAGTAAGGGTTATAATGGAATTTCTCACCTGTCAGCAGCTAAAAACCTTGATCGCCATGTGCTTAGCTTGGAATAAAACCAGGCTGTTGATTACAGTAGCTTCTTCTTTATTGTTGCATAGAGATATTATTTTCTGCTGCAACCCTAATCCCTTACAAAATTCAATAATCATAGCTTTTCCTCCCTTTACATGATATTTACACAACATGTTATTCGTCGAACGTGATTGTGTCGCTTGCATATACCAACTTCATTCAATTCACTAATCGCAAAAATGTAATCGGGACCACACGTTGTTTGCGCATCCAATAACCAGCAAAGAAACACCGCCATTGCTGTGTTGACGACCTGATCAAGCAAATCGTTGTTGGAAGCGAGGCAATATCTGGCCGATATCACAGGTTAAATGCCAATGATGAGGTGGGCGCCAATTGTCTTGGTGGTGTCATTTTGCAAGTCAAGCGTATTGAAACGCTGGTATTGAGCAATGACCTTTTGGCTCGTAAAACAAATAGATGGTACTTATACTATATGTAGTATTGACGGGAACCATTGACTAAGACACATGGCAGAACTATAGCAGATTATTTAGCTGCTAACATCGTAAAATAGTGTAATGGCAAGGCAATCTCATTCTATTCCGAACTCCTTATAAGATAGTTAAACCATTTCTAGCGATCGATTGAAGAATATCTGAGAGACGCAATAAGTTGGTGCAATCAATATGACCCTATCATTTACTCCCCCACTTACCGATTTAGTGTAAGTATTCATTGAGCTTTGATGATGAAATCAATAATACATGGTGTTATTGGTCTTATGAGGCTCTTTCGATATATTCGTCCATGTGGAGAGAGCGGTTTTTATAACACTTTGCCTAAAGGATTAGCTTGTTCCGTGAATATATTTAAATGATTGGTACTGGAGCAATTACATCTTAGTGCACAAGTCAAGATTGCTGAGAAAGCCATAACGAAAGACAGCTTAGCCATGTGGAATAATAAACCATCCGCGAGCATGTTATCAAGCATATATATATATATATATATATATATATATATATATATATATATATATATATATATATATATATATATATATATATATATAAAGACTGATAGTGTGAATTTGTTTATTTATGCATTGATCTCTCTTATTAATGAGCAAGCAATAGCATGTATAATAACATCCTTATTGGAGTCATCTTGTCAACAAATAAAGACAGCAAACGGTAGCAAATCGTACCGGTCACAGATAGGTTCATCGCTATTTGTTATTATGTTTAGGCATATGGAAGGTAACTAGAAATTTGTTGCAGCACGTGGTGGCAAACTGGCTCATTTAAGAAAAACTACCTCATGTTGCAGCCTAAATCATTTATAAAACTCCCGTCGCATATACGCAACCGACGTGTGTATGTATGAAAGAACCAACACGCTTTCAGTCTAATGTCAATTAAAACACTCCTCTAAAGCTCATTTTCCCATTGGCTTCAATTACTAGACAAACCTTTATGATTTCTTAAGATATCGAATAGGTGACAAACCGCACATATTTTTAGATTTCGAAGACGGTATCTAACCTTTATGATTTCGCTGTCAATCAATGACAAACCGCACTTTAGTCGAAGCGGATTTAGTCGAGGTACATTATATATGGGTTTTCGCTGTGCATATATGTGGTAATCCATCAATTTCAATGTATCAGATTAACTGCAAAGTAAAATCTGTCATTGTGACTGTCGTTTTGAAGTTTATCCTTGTTGACATTTGTAGTTATCAACATTTCGAGTAAACAACGTGATCAATCTTGTGCTTGAAGGTGATATTATATCTATTGACAAAATGCGAATATTCCTCATATATGAACAAATGCTACTCCTAGGTAATAGAAAACATATATTGCTACGAGGTGATGATGATCCCTCGTTGACTGCACCAATCAATGTAGTAAAGTTAGCTGCCAACAGAAATATAACTTTATTGTTTGTTCCTTTTCGCTATTTCTCTGCCATAACACTCAGTTTCAAGTTTTATTGACGGATAGATTAACAACAGAGCATATTTCTTAGATTATTATCTTAGCATTATAATATAGGCAAATCCTCATTTCATAACACAAGGTATTATCAGACGTATAGTTACCTGTTAATACCATCATCTGATACATTTTACTTATGCACAAAAATGATGTGAATGCGTGGCTGACTTCATTGCAATGATTATGCAGCTGTGTAAAGAATAAGGCTCAACATTTGCTGGACAATATGAATAAAAGACAATAATGTGGCTAAAATGACAGAGCTCTCGGTTAACAGTTAATTGTTGTCTGGTGCATTGATGCACTGTCGTTATGTTACTGCCGTATTTGTTCTGGTGTTGGTGAATAATACCCATGAATGCCATGCAATCATGGCGATAACTGCCAATTGACACGACTGATTCTGCTTCTTGAATTGAAATAACCTAGGACTTTCGTAATTCAAAATATCTTTTCATCAGTCTAGTGTAAAGGAAAACGATTACAAAATAGGAGATATGTAGGTTATTGACTTGATTACATTGATTCGCTAGCAAGGTGTACTTTGGCTGCAACATTGTTCACGTGCATATTTTACTACAGGAGTTTCAATCTAGCAAATTTTATAGCCCTTGAAGCATTGCAGTGTACACACAAGAACTGGTTGATGGTGTCATTGCACATAAAATAGATGCAGAACAATTGCCATCATGAATATGGAAGGAAAGTTATCAATCATTTATCTTAGGAGCTACACTGTACATATTTTTACCCTTGTTCAAGGACTGGTAATCGATTGTAATTATTGGCTGACATGTTAATTGTGTCATAACTGTTAACTGTAGTGAATGGAATGCTATATGGCCCCATTTTGGATTCAACGTCTCTAGATGTAAAGACTAGTGTTTATAAAACCGATTTCACATCGCCTGCCATGTCACCTCCTCCGTCAATTGCTTCCTTTATCTCGCTGACAAGCTTATACGGCGTACAACTACAACCAATCAACCCTCTTCTGACGGGACAAAAGGCCGCTGAAAAGAACATTGTTATTTATTCCATCAATTCGTCCTTCAATGTACACATAAAGAATAAACAGCCTCTCTTCTCATATTTAGTGCCTTATTCGTGGAATGGTTGTAATTATTAAATGTGCTAGTTACTCGAAATAATCCACTAGCATTAGTGTACGTTTTTAATCTCAGTGTGTTATATTAGCGCGGTCGTATATAGTATTAAAACAATGGTGATCTGGATATACTTATGTATATAAGTGATATAAGGGAATTACAGATTCTAACAACAATGCTTACAGTAGTGCCTGATCACTTTTATTTAATTCCAATCTCACTGCGATTGTTCCATTACCGATCATCGTTGCAAAGTATATTTTGCTCTTGATTTCCTTGATGATGCATTTCGCTCTTGACAAAAGAGTAAATCAGGGGTTGAATCCGATAATCCATGTATTATGTATTGTGTAAGGCGTTTGACTTCGTTGTTGGCAATGCCACAAATTATTTCCCTAGCCGTCGTAATTTTGGCCGAGTTTGGCTTAAGCACCCTTTGTGCACAAATGCACAATTATCTCATTTGCATTACTTCTACCCAATCCGTTAATTTACAGCGTATATCAAGAAGAGTAGCACAATCAGATCAGGAAAGCATTCCAAGAGCTATCAAACGTCATTCCATGTAAATCGTTAGTGCTTCCCATCCCATCGTATTATATACCATATATGCAATCGAATGTATGTACAATAGACAGAGAAGTTATCGTATTAAGTGAACGTTAGTATTGTTAATGTCATGATAAATAAACCGTACGAAAATAAGTGTGCTTGCTTCAAAGCATGGGTTACGATATGTCTGAAGCCGCTTTATATTGGCCACCAAAGTGCGTTCGACATGATTTCCTGGGTAAGAGCACTTTATCAAACAACAGCCAAAAAGAGCTAAAACTGAACCTTAGTGACTGCATATGTTTGATCAAAATTTTTGTTCTTAGCAATTGTATACTATTTGCAAACCATATTCAGATTAAAGAGCGAACCAGTGGGATTTATGTTTGCGCAAGCAACCAAGACAGAGAGCGAGCACCCTGTCTAAAAATCCATCAATTTTACAAGGTAGCTGTTGGCCTGCATAATGAAAAAAGCCTTAAATCCGAATAATTAAACTTACGTTATAATAAGTGATTACAAAGAGAAAAACTCCTATCGCAATACAGATTCAAATTCACTCAGTGCGATTTTCCATTGATTAACCACGAAATTATGAAGGTTAGATGCCATCCTATAAATCTAAAAATGTGGAAACGCAACTTATATCTACGGTCGAATATTATCCCCATTACAAAGTTATCTAAAAGATAAACAAGATGGTGGACAGTTACAAAATGTCGTGGAATTAAAGTAGTGCAGAAATCAGGCATCATAGTCTGGTGAGACAATCACGGCAATTTTATTTTTGTTAAGGTGAATTTCACTGAAGGATGTTGATGACGGCGTTTGGTTGATGGCGGCTTGTGTTGAAGATATGGAGTCTTCTGATTGGTTAAGGCAACTGCGCCCTTGCATTGATAAGAAAATTCCGTGTCTCAACATTTGCTGTAGGTTGTTAATATTCATTTGGCTTTACTAATTTTTCAAAGTTAGCAAGCTGCAATGTCTTATATTGAGCTCAAAGCGTTCTAACAGCTTCGTGTGTCTTTTGATGAATATCTTATCAACAAACAGTCATAATGATTTAAACATGGTTCTAATCGATTTCCTTTCACGTAAATAGTACAGTCAGTCAATACGCGTTTAAAATCCGAAGTGTGACATTACTACGATTACCAATCATCTAGGCCCCGACGTGGTTGGCCACTAAATGTTGCAATTTGGCCATCTACATGACAATGTGGAAGTAACTATTCTCTGTTTCATAAATATATCTGATGCTCAATGGAACCATCTACATGAGAGTGTTACTCTACTGACTCTCATTTATTTTAAAGTATGATCCGCATTGTCAAGATTTACAGTTTAATCAAACTTTCCATCCTGAAGCCGACCCAGTTTATGTACACAAAAGGGAGCAATAAAACTCCAGCACGACTGAATGTTATTAAGGCTTGGGTGACTTTTACAAGAAGCCATTAAACACAAGGTCGCAAGCGGTCACTGCCCACAATTATTATTATCGCATGGCTCACATTTAAAGTAAATTTGTGAGTCTTCAAGACTCCGATAAGGCGTGCTGGTTATTATTGCTACCTGAGAACATACATTGGTTGCACGGAGTGGTCTATCATTTGGATGGAGTTATTTTCGCATAAAACAATATCTGATTTGATACATGTCAACAGGTTAAATCAAAGTTTACCATACGCGTAATAAAACTAGAACGTTACCATCATTATCTATTGGTATAATTAGCTTTGTACAACTTTCAATTCCAACATGCGTCCATTTATTGATACTGGCATCAGATTATTCGTATTTGTGATGTCTAATTCATTACAGACAATTTTTTATTTGCAAGTTACGTTTGGAAGCATTTCATTTTCCAATTTTGATATTATATTCATTTTTGACATACAAACGTGGTCAGAGTGCAGAATATGCACATTTGAGTAATAAAGCAGTTAATGATACGCAAGATGTAAGAGCTAGATAAGTTGCAAAAGCGATACAGATGGTCTTCAAATAACCCAGGAGCTATTAAACCTATTAAACCTTTCTAGGATAGACACGTGAAATATACAGTACTTTGATTCAAGCGTTACCAAAAATCAATTTCCTCGTAGCATTTTTGACCAACATAACTTGACATTTATATTTCCCTTTCTGGAATTCTTTCCTCGGTGCAAACAGCGGTGCTGTTTTTATATATATGTGTTTTCGCATAATAGGAAAATCATAAAGGAGTAGGCAATCCAATTCGGTGTTCCGTAAAGTATATACACATAAATACCATATGACTGAATAAAAACAATACTTTTTTTGTTACTTATATCATTATCGGCCATCAAAATTGCGCAGATTGATATTTATGTAATGTCTAAGACTCTCGGTTCGTCTAGTTAGATATTTGTTGTGCTCTTCAGAAATTAACATAGAAACAATTCATAATACATTAATCTGATTATAGATTACGTATATATGCTAGTATTTGTGTTACATTATCTAGAGCTGTTTTCTTTTTCGGATATAATCTACACTAATTGGGCTTAGAACAAAAAACAAAGCGACTTACCGGCGATTATCAAACATTCTCTTCCGCTTTTTAGGGAAAATACATGAAGCAAAGACTACAGCTTGTTCTTTGGCGGTGATATGCGTGTACTGTGTCTTGCTTACATACACCTGCTCAACAAGGAGATAGTTTAGCTACAGTCAGACACACTAGTTGGTTAAGGTAATATTAATTTACCGTAAGTAAAACAGTGTTCCACAATGTACGTCATTTCGCGATAAATAATTGAGCTCAACTCAGCGTTGCTACATATACACAGTATGGAACGCCTGGACTGATAGCAGAAAATAGCCCTCTTCTGTCTATTATATGTCATTTACGTTTGGTTTTCTAATCATAATGTACTGAAAATGTTACACAAAAACACTATCTACGTACAGCAAAAGAAGAACTTTTGCGAATGTCTATATCAGATGTCTTTGTGTCACAGATTCTAATTGTGTATTGCTAAGCATTTCGAACTAGCCGTCACCAGTGGATGTTAAGGAGCCAGGATCAATAACATACACATGTTTTTTTGCCTAAGGAACAATTTGTTTGTTTTTGCAAATTACATGTTGAAGATGCAAGGATGTTGTGAACCCGTCCACAAATTTCTCTACCATGACAAGATCTTGCGGATAACCGGTATCGGCATTTCTCCAAACAATGCGTTTTTACTTTTGACTAAAGCAATTATGTGTAGCGCTCATTACTGTTTAAAGCAATGTAACCAACTGCCAGATGGTTTATAAATCTAGACTTTGAACGATGCACATAGAATATTGTTGTCATTGCTAGGAATATCATGGATCTGTAATCAGACAAACGTCAGTGGTATTATAGAATACGGCGCGTTTACAGACTAGATAAAAAAATCACCATTAATTTGTTGAAACATAGCTCACTATGACAATTCTCAAATTTCATAACCCAACCAACGACGCCTTCTTGTTAAATGCAGAAACAGGTCGACGGTTATACTTGTAACATATAATAACACCACCAATAGTCTGTGGAAAGTGTATGACAAATAAACGTGTGCAATGTAAACCGAGATTTTCTATTCTGACATGAATTACCCTTGTATGTTAATATACCGTGTATACAATTGTAATTAGCTAAAACTGGAATGCAAAAACCAAGACTCCGTCAGTCAGTAACTATTTCCTCCATTTTATCATGGCCTCAAGGGAGCACATCTGGTTAATCAATGCGCTACATTATAAGTAAAATATTGCTAATTCATTAACTGCCATTTTGCATTTGTTGAAATTACACATGAACATGGCAAGGCCGTAATCGATTACTAATGCAGACAATGTTTCATCATCTTCCGGGTTTGATCGTGATTATTGTTCTTAAGTCACTGTTTGTTGACAGATGGTTTTGTGATATGCAAATGGAGAGAAAAAATGGAAAGCAAAACGAATTCATTATAAACAAACACAAGCATGCCAAACGATTCTTTCTAGGTTGATGTTACGATCACTCGCACTTACTGTCCATGCTCTAAATTGCACTATGGGTCGGTACTACCTTCACTCAGTGATAATCGCTGAATAAATGCTTAAGAGTTCAGGGCGGTACAGTTCATTACCTGGTTAATAAGTCAATTAGTTATGAAACATATTCAGTTACAAGCAGTTGCACTTGTCAACAGAACAGCATACCTAAACACCGATGTCTAGCATCTATTTGGCAAACAAATGTGTTCAAATCATTAGCCTCAAATGTGGGGAATCTGTCTCATAGCTTCAAGTCGTTAAATAATCGGCTCCTAAATGGGTCCTGTGTATTTGTGGATGTTTATTGATTAACCTGTATACGCATATCTTTGTCGTTTCGACATCTTTATGGCTATAAGTACATGTTGCAATTAAATGTGAATATTAGGCATTACACCAAAATCGATTAGCAGATTTATTTCATCACCGCAATGCAACAAAGTGTCACATAGCTGTGCCGTCGTGTAACACGGCAGCCTGGTGTGAGTAAGCTTTCAGGGAGAAATGTTTGGCTAATGAACAAGGTGCAAAGTTCTTGCTCAGCAATAGTTAAAAGTACGCAATGCAACGAGCAAAACCCAGTTATTCTACAAAATTAAAAGCATTGTGTTTGCCGTTGGGAATATAAATGCATAAAATATCGTGTAATATGACAAGGTTTTTGGTGATTAGTGCTTCAAATACACACTCGTTATGGTTCCATTTGTATTGTATGAACAAAGCACAACTCGCAAAATGAAGCAGATGTAAGAATGTGGAAGAAACCCTCTTTACACAACTACAATGACCCAAAGAGAATATCGAATCCAGTATATATGCTAGCAGTCGTGTCAGTGCGTATAAGTAATACAATCAACGCTGTGATCAATAAAGAATAACCCACTATTACCTTAGCTGCATGTAATGTCTTACTTGAGACACATGGGTTAATAAACTGTTTGCGAAACACCCCAATAACAACCCCTTGTACTATAGTCAAATATATTGCAATAAATGCCTGATTCACAAAGAGAGAACGAGAGAGAAAGAGAGAGAGAGAGAGAGAGAGAGAGAGAGAGAGAGAGAGAGAGAGAGAGAGAGAGAGAGAGAGTGAGAGAGAGAGAGAAGCAGGGAGAGTCAGCGACGTGCAATGGCCCATTTTTATGCGACTGCCAAACTGCGAAGGGCGGTTCCCCCACACGGACCTCACGACCATTGTGATCGCATCACGTGATGGAGAGATTAACAAATTAGCAAGTGATCCAGTCAAGAACGACCACCTGCTCTCTCCATCACGTGATGCGATCACAATGGTCGTGAATGGATCAACACTTCCTAATTGTAATATATGACGCAGCACGTGGTATAACACTGGATAATTCACGATAAGCTACCACTTGCAGCAACCAATACAGTATCTCGTTTCTATGAACATAGCTTAACAAATCACTTCACTGAACAGGTTGGTGAAAGCCCAAATAGTCGGCAATGTATATTTGCGGGACCAAATAACACAATGGATGCATGTGATGCATGTGTATGCCTCTCTCAAAGTTCATGCGAATTGAAAGTGTGGGCGAGTTAAAGTTGCGAGAAAGCGACACAGAGGATTCTCGGAGCGCTGTCCGGTCACATATATAGTAAATTGTAACCAAGATGGTGCAAATCTTTCCTGATAAAGACAGGAATAATAAAGTGTCTAAACACATTATTGTGACAAAGTACAAAGTTGTGAAACCGGTTTTATTTTGTGTAGTGAAACCTGCTCTAGTCCATGTTAAATGCTCTTCGGCGCCTGTGGGATTATGTTTATATTCATGTATGTTTGTCCGTAAATACCATTATGTTGTGTTTATATAAATGTTGTGTTACATATATATAATTATATATAAGGATATTTTGGAAAAGCCTCGTGTCTAATCTAAAGAGACATGAGAAATGTTTATGACGAATTGCCATTGACAGCATAGTTCAAACGGCATCGCACACTAAATGAGCATCTTTGGAGTTCTGATCTCTTATATTATTGATATCAATATCAACGTTCTACGGTTATTCACCCTTTATGTTCGGAGCTGTCACACGTTCTGAAGCTATTAATATATTATGATGGCTTAATACAGCTCACCAGCTTAGATATCTCACAGAAAAATTTGCTCCCGTTGTTATGTTATGCTTTGGTGAAGCATTCAACACGCTACGTTTGACGGTCTTTTTCTTGCGCCAACCGGCGCTGAAGGGCATTGTCTGATCGTATTTTGCACGTTGACTGTCATCAACGTTGTTTTACTTCCCTACCATGACCTACATTATACATGGACAAATGTAGGTCTCCTCATCCCTATTGAAGCAACACTCAAGTAAGAGATAACATCCATTGCTTGAAACAATTCGCTATGATGCCAAATGATGCATACTGCCTATAAGGCCACTGAATACACGCACAACATATTTCTATTGTGGCTGAGATGAACACACTTTAATGCCGCGTTGGGATATATATGGCATTCATGCTACTACACGATTGCCAAAGCCAATTATATTTCAAGCTGTTACCAATGATTGTCATTGATGTTACCAGTCAGTGAGACAATCGCAACGGAACCATCCTCTTGTAACAAAAAGCCTCTTGTATCCACTGCATACCAGAATGGCCGCCTTACTAGCAGATCAGTTCCGCCCTCAACTTGCTCTCACAAAGTTTGATCCAATATGACGCACAATCTGCATAACCAAGGTAACTAAGAAACCGTTGCATCAGCCGATAATACATTAACTGAGAGCCGCATATTTTAATTAATCGGTCGAATGTCATCTGGTCAAATGTTGGTGTAATCTTGTGTGTAACGTAGATATATGAACATAACACCTACATTGCTAATCCAAAGCGTAAGCAGATCATTGTTATAGTGTAATGCAATGAAGTTAATAAAATGAGACTATGGTCACCCCTACAGCTCAAACGTGATAGTGGTGGCGGTGACATGATATCGACACAATTACGTCCGAATCGCATTAAACATTGGTCTTGTTTGTGGTTACGTTAATTGCACAGCTAATATGCAGACGTATATTTTAAAAAAAACCACTAGGCTCAATAACTAGCCCTGTTGGATATATACTTAAACTTATATCTAGCTCAGCATGTTGATGCCGGTTTATGCATCTTAGAGTCTTGGAGCCTTTGTAACATATTTGTTACGCATGATTTGACACATTAAAAGTAATATTACATGATGAAAGACATGTACCCTACCCACAGCAGGGTCTCAAATAGTAAATCAATAAAATATCAGCATCTTTACGACTATCTTATCCGCTCTAGACTACCAAGTGATAACAAGGAAACAAGATGTTTTTAATTGTTGTGCCATTTATTGTGGCTACATGAACAATTTTGAGAAATGCAAGAATATATTATCCTAACATACAAATACAACGAATCAGAGTCGTACGAATAGAACAATGTTGGAACTCTCTTGCACCACCAACACGTGCAGGGGATTTTTAAGCATCTCCGTTTAGATAGTTATAAAATGATATGCTTTGTGGACAAATTTGTATCAGAGTTGTATCAGTATTTGTTTATTGAAAGTGATCAAGCTTACAACTCACTTAATCTTTGGAACTGGATGCTTGCCCATATGTTATATTGTAACATTAGTCCCGTTATATTGCGCTTATTTCTAGTTGGCTATACATCCTCCATATAATCTAATTTCATGGGGCCTTGCTTTGTAGTACAATTTCAAGTTGCCTACGATATACTGCCTTGATTTGTAATGTCCTTGAGTATATCATTTGATTATATAACTAGCCATATTGATAAACAAGACATATGTCTATCGGTGACAATAACGTTCATGATCACGATTAGCATGTCTGATCTTGATCATGACTGATAACTGATTTATTTTGTTACAATATGTCTCAGTACGGAGCCATAGGCTGCCCCAATAAGCAATATATGTGTGACACTGGGATTGTTGACCTTTCTGCGCGCGCGTCTAGGTGTGTGTGCATGTGTGGGCGTGTGTATGTATATATTGATCCCCGATACAATTTAACAATTCACATTCATTGTCAAATTTTGCTCGTAATTTTAAAACTATTCAGGGTATCATAATGCATTGACTTGGCAAGAAGGAAGTTGTTATTGCCATAATAACAGCCGACCGTCAAAGACGACGAAACAAATGCTGCTTTGCATCTTCACTCTGTGACGATATGAATCAAACCTGATCAGGACAATGCCGTCTTTTTATCTTGTTCTTAGAAATAATAGTTTTCCATGTGCAAGATAACTGTATATGCGGTATTATGGTAATTCAATTGAATTACTTTGCCTCAGGCAAAACGGATAACTGTAGTACCCGGCTGCATTCTTGAGAAAATAGTTGCCACCATATTTGCAACTGAAAAATCTTATGAATTGTACCTCACGTGCCTTGTACCGCATGTGACCCTAGTTTATTACAAATGCCCGCATTGTATTGCGCAGTTTCCTCTTGACAGTAAACAAATCACACATATCACGTTAATTTCCATGGTATGCAAGAGCCAGCTTCAATTTCCTCACTTCACTCGGAGAATACATATTTTAAAAAATGTAGGGGAATATAGGAGGCAACACTTTCGTGTCAGCGTGACATTCGTTAAATGTTTCGAAAGGACACTTAATGCGTTGGTAATGTAGTTTTATAATGTACATAATGCGCACGAAGCTCGTATGCCTAATACCCTACGACTCAATATCTCTCAAAAACACATTCACATTAGGCTTTGCTATTGAAGTGCAATTTCCTGTTGCTAGCAATATGCTCCCTTGACTTATATCGCCAAATCGTCCATTAGTCATATATCTAAGTACACCCAAGCTCACAGTTGTCTCAGATTCACTTGCGCTCGCTTGAAAATCGCGTACAGATGCAAAGATACAAACCAATAATGTATTTCAGACGTTGTAATCATCGGTGGCTACAACTTTATCGCTTTGTTACGACTGTGATATTTGTAAGTTCCCTGGGTTAGGGAGCTTCCCTGACCATTTTTACTATCGGTTGTTATTTGATGTAGGCTGGATGACGTGCTGCTACTGCAGCTTTAGGGGTTGATAACGTGATCAAACGAATGTGGGCATTCCCTCAGTTGGACATTTGGTACCTTTGTAGATTTTCGGGATGAAATAGAATGAATCGTGCTGTTTTTCGCCTACCACTAATTGTTTGAGTGCTTCATGTATGTAATATGTAGTGATTTGTATCACCACAATTACTGCACCCTTCTCTGCTGGCTTATTTACTTTTGTATTGTCGAGAGAACAGCTTTTGGCCAAAGTTTACCCAATGGGCTGGCATATGCCATTGAGAACCAGTTATAACAATTGGGGTTTTAGCGATGCGTTTTATATCCGATAGTAAAATAGAAATGCTATGCTAATTTGGAGAGAGATAGCGCTTGTGCTCTACAGTAACAGCCTGATCGGGAATAGCGGTAGTGTTGGTTTCCGCATTAAAATGTCCATCATCTTCTTGCGAGTCTTTCATTCCTAAGTAAGAGAATAGTAACAGACGTCGCAGAGAAGCACATTTCAGACGTATATTGCCATGCACATGACATAGTCTTTATATTCAAAAGGTAACATAACGTAACGTCACGACAACCGACGCAATCGTTTCGAGAGCAAACAAGTGGTAAACAAACTGTTTCGGTGGAAAATGTTTTACAATGTAAACATCGTAGCCTGAGGCTATAACACGACCATAAGTGGCGTTCTTAATATCCAGACAGAAAGGTGTAAACATAGATTATCTGTCAATGAGGTCCTCAGTAGTGTTTCGATGAACTCAATGGAAAGCCACCAGGTCAACTAACTAGCCCTATCCTGTTGGAAACATTCCGTCGCGATGTTATCGGAAACAAGTAGCTCAATGCATCGCCTCTATATGAAACGCGATTCATATGAATAGCTAATCAAATAAAGTCATAGGCAGGGCATATGAGACCTGACCAATAACATGGTCCAAAACATATGGTATCGTGCCAAACAACAGGGGTTATCAATGCAAAGCGAGCTGTGTACCAATTGATGTGCTTGCGACCTCTGCCTGGTCCGGCACTATGTAGGAGACCCAAAGAAGTGTAAACATGCATATCCCTAGCGTGTGTTTGAACAATTATGCTTGATTATACCTAATTATTTACTCACAAACCAATCACCAACGAAAGAAGCGGCCGGCTTCTTTCAACATAGAAATGTGTGATAAGGCACGGTGTTTTTGAACTCAATCTTCAAAGCTTTATCGCCAAGAGTACTGAAGATGCATGATTCGCACGCACTGTTTCGACGGATAGCTTTATATATTAGGCGCCATCCCCTACGTACGGAATTGGCGTCACGTCTACTGCATACAGACTAAGGCAGATGCTTTATTCACATTGTTACTTGTCGTCTATTGTGTAGTCATTATCTTACGAAATTGACACCAATGGATACCAGAATAAACAGCGAAATGCAGGTTAAAACAGCTTATGCATTCCCTTTGCCAGTCATAGAAAAGTGTACTCATTCGTTATTGTCTTGTTTTCGGAACACTAAAGTCATCGGCACCGCCTTGTACGGATTTATTCGACTCAATTCTACATATACAAATATAATACAAAAGTGCCACTATAGTCTCATAATGTCGTCCTTCAACGTCTTCTCATGGATATGCACGAGCATTTTTTTAATCTTATATGCAAGTATCCACAGGTATTCACGTTTACCTCCGGTTTTATTCCTATATATGGAATTGAGCACATGTGATAATTTGCATTCATACCACCCTAGCTGTGCTGAATGATTGCCAGATTTTACGTTCGCAGATTGACTATTTAAGGTCATCTGTCAAAATATACGAGCTATCACAGGTCCAATCTGTGTATTTTACGATTTGAAGTGGCAATATTCTTCAGTGAAATTCACCGTAACAAAAATAAATTGCCTCACCGGACAATGATGCCTGATTTCAGCACTACTTAAATTCCACGACATTTTCTAACCGTCCGCCATCTTGTTTATCTCTTAGATAGCATTGTAATTGGGATAATATTCGAACGTAGGTGTAGGTTGCGTTTCCACATTTTTAGATTTATAGGACGGTATCTAACCTTTATGATTTCGCTGTCAATCAATGACAAACCGCACTTTAGTCGAAGCGGATTTAGTCGAGGTACATTATATATGGGTTTTCGCTGTGCATATATGTGGTAATCCACTAATTTCAATGTATCAGATTAACTGCAAAGTAAAATCTGTCATTGTGACTGTCGTTTTGATGTTTATCCTTGTTGACATTTGTAGTTATCAATATTTCGAGTAAACAACGTGATCAATCTTGTGCTTGAAGGTGATATTATATCTATTGACATAATGCGAATATTCCTCATATATGAACAAATGCTACTCCAAGGTAATAGAAAACATATATTGCTACGAGGTGATGATGATCCCTCGTTGACTGCACCAATCAATGAAGTAAAGTTAGCTGCCAACAGAAATGTAACTTTATTGTTATCTCCTTTTCGCTGTTTCTCTACCATAACACTCAGTTCCAAGTTTTATTGCCACATTGACGAATAGATTAACCACAGAGCATATTTCTTAGGTTATGATCATAACATTATAATATAGGCAAATTCTCATTTCATAACACAAGGAATTATCAGACGTATAGTTACCCGTTTATATTATCATCTGATACATTTTACTTATGCAAAAAAATAATGTGAATGCCTTTGCTGACTTCATTGCGGTGATTATGCAGCTGTGTAGAGAATAAGGCTCAACATTTTCTGGACAATATGAATAAAAGACAATCATGTGGCCAAAATGATAGAGCTCTCGGTTAACAGTTAATTGTTGTCTGATGCATTGATGCACTGTCGTTATGTTACTGCCGTATTTGTTCTGGTGTTGGTGAATAATACCCATGAATGCCATGCAATCATGGCGATAACTGCCAATTGACACGACTGATTCTGCTTCTTGAATTGAAATAACCTAGGACTTTCGTAATTCAAAATATCTTTTCATCAGTCTAGTGTAAAGAAAAACGATTACAAAGTAGGAGATATGTAGGTTATTGACTTGATTACATTGATTCGCTAGCCAGGTGTACTTTGGCTGCAACATTGTTCATGTGCATATTTTACTACAGGACTTATCGTTAGAAACGAAGTATCAATCTAGCAAATTTTATAGCCCCTGAAGACTGGCAGTGTACACACAAGAACTGGTTGATGGTGTCATTGCACATAAAATAGATGCAGAACAATTGCCATCATGAATATGGAAGGAACGTTATCAATCATTTATCTAAGGAGCTACACTGTACATATGTTTACCCTTGTTCAAGGACTGGTAATCGATTGTAATTATTGGCTGACATGTTAATTGTGTCATAACTGTTAACTGTAGTGGATGGGTTGCTATATGGCCCCATTTTGGCTTCAGTGTCTCTAGATGTAAAGACTAGCGTTTATAAAACCGATTTCACATCGCCTGCCATGTCACCTCCTCTATCAATTGCTTCCTTTATCTCGCTGACAAGCTTATACGGCGTACAACTACAACCAATCAACCCTCTTCTGACGGGACAAAAGGCGCTGAAAAGAACATTGTTATTTATTCCATCAATTCGTCCTTCAATGTACACATATAGGATTAACAGCCTCTCTTCTCATATGTAGTGCCTTATTCGTGGAATGGCTGTAATAATTGAATGTGCTAGTTACTCGAAATAATCCACTAGCATTAACGTACGTTTTTAATATCAGTGTGTTATATTAGCGCGGTCGTATATAGTATTAAAACAATGGTGATATGGATATACTTATGTATATAAGTGATATAAAGGAATTACAGATTCTAACAACAATGCTTACAGTAGTGCCTGATCACTTTTATTGAATTCCAATCTCACTGCGATTGTTCCATTACCGATCATCGTTGCAAAGTATATTATGCTCTTGATTTCCTTGACGATGCATTTCGCTCTTGACAAAAGAGTAAATCAGAGGTTGAATCCGATAATCCATGTATTATGTATTGTGTAAGGCGTTTGGCTTTGTTGTTGGCAATGCCACAAATTATTTCCCTAGCCCTCGTAATTTTGTCCGAGTTTGGCTTAAGCAACCTTTGTGCACAAATGCACAATTATCTCATTTGCATTACTTCTACCTGATCCGTTGACTTACAGCGTATATCAAGAAGAGTAGCACAATCAGATCATGAAAGCATTCCAAGAGATATCAAACGTCATTCCATGTAAATCGTTAGTGCTTCCCATCCCATCGTATTATATACCATATATGCAATCGAATGTATGTACAATAGACAGAGAAGTTATCGTATTAAGTGAACGTTAGCATTGTGAATGTCATGATAAATAAACCAAACGAAAATACGTGTGCTTGCTTCAAAGCATGGGTTACGATATGCCTGAAGCCACTTTATATTGGCCACCAAAGTGCGTTCGGCCTGATTTCCTGGGTAAGAGCACTTTATCAAACAACAGCCAAAAAAAGCTAAAACTGAACCTTAGTGACTGCATATGTTTGATCAAAATTTTTGTTCTTAGCAATTGTATACTATTTGCAAACCATATTCAGATTAAAGAGCGCACCAGTGGGATTTATTTTTGCGCAAGCAACCAAGACAGAGAGCGAGCACCCTGTCTAAAAATCCATCAATTTTACAAGGTAGCTGTTGGCCTGCATAATGGAAAAAGCCTTAAATCCGAATAATTAAACTTACGTTATAATAAGTGATTACAAAGAGAAAAACTCCTATCGCAATACAGATTCAAATTCACTCAGTGCGATTTTCCATTGATTAACCACGAAATTATGAATGTTAGATGCCATCCTATAAATATAAAAATGTGGAAACGCAACTTACATCTACGGTCGAATATTATCCCCATTACAAAGATATTTAAAAGATAAACAAGATGGTGGACAGTTAGAAAATGTCGTGAAATTAAAGTAGTGCAGATATCAGGCATCATAGTCTGGTGAGGCAATCACGGCAATTTTATTTTTGTTACGGTGAATTTCACTGAAGGATGTTGGTGGCGGCGTTGGGTTGATGGCGGCTTGTGTTTAAGATATGGAGTCTTCTGATTGGTTAAGGCAACTGCGCCCTTGCATTGATAAGAAAATTCCGTGTCTCAACATTTGCTGTAGGTTGTTAATATTCAGTTGGCTTTAGTAATTTTTCAAAGTTAGCAAGCTGCAATGTCTTATATTGAGCTCAAAGCGTTCTAACAGCTTCGTGTGTCTTTTGATGAATATCTTATCAACAACCAGTCATAATGATTTAAACATGGTTCTAATCGATTTCCAAAACATTCCTTTCACTTAAATAGTACAGTCAGTCAATACGCGTTTAAAATCCGAAGTGTGACATTACTACGATTACCAATCATCTAGGCCCCGAAGTGGTTGACCACTAAATGTTGCAATTTGGCCATCTACATGACAAAGTGGAAGTAACTATTCTCTGCTTCGTAAATATATTTGATGCTCAATGGAACCATCTACATGAGAGTGTTACTCTACTGACTCTCATTTATTTTAAAGTATGATCCGCATTGTCAAGATTTACAGTTTAATCAAACTTTCCATCCTGAAGCAGACCCAGTTTATGTACACAAAAGGGAGCAATAAAACTCCAGCACGACTGAATGTTATTAAGGCTTGGGTGACTTTTACAAGAAGCCATTAAACACAAGGTCGCAAGCGGTCACTGCCCACAATTATTATTATCGCATGGCTCACATTTAAAGTAAATTTGTGAGTCTTCAAGACTCCGATAAGGCGTGCTGGTTATTATTGCTACCTGAGAACATACATTGGTTGCACGGAGTGGTCTATAATTTGGGTGGAGTTATTTTCGCATAAAATAATATCTGATTTGATATATGTCAACAGGTTAAGGCAAAGTTTACCATACGCGTAATAAAACTAGAACGTTACCATCATTATCTATTGGAAAATTAGCTTTGTACAACTTTCAATTCCAACATACGTCCATTTATTGATACTGGAATCAGATTATTCGTATTTGTGATGTCTAATTCATGAAGATTACAGACAATTTTTTATTTGCAAGTTACGTTTGGAAGCATTTCATTTTCCAATTTTGAAATTATATTCATTTTTGACATCTAAAAAATGGTCAGAGTGCAGAATATGCATATTTGAGTAATAAAGCAGTTAATGATACGCAAGATGTAAGAGCTAGATAAGTTGCAAAAGCGATACAGATGGTCTTCAAATAACTCAGGAGCTATTAAACCTATTAAACCTCTCTAGGATAGACACGTGAAATATACAGTACTTTGATTCAAGCGTTACCAAAAATCAATTTCCTTGTAGCATTTTTGACCAACATAACTTGACATTTATATTTCCCTTTCTGGAATTCTTTCCTCGGTGCAAACAGCGGTGCTGTTTTTATAAATATGTGTTTTCGCATAATAGGAAAATCATAAAGGAGTAGGCAATCCAATTCGGTGTTCCGTAAAGTATATACACATATATACCATATGACCGAATAAAAACAATACTTTTTTTGTTACTTATATCATTATCGGCCATCAAAATTGCGCAGATTGACATTTATGTAATGTCTAAGACTGTCGGTTCGTCTAGTTAGATATTTGTTGTGCTCTTCAGAAATTAACATAGAAACAATTCATAATACATTAATCTGATTATAGATTACGTATATATGCTAGTATTTGTGTTACATTATCTAGAGCTGTTTTCTTTTTCGGATATAATCTACACTAATTAGGCTTAGAACAAAAAACAAAGCGACTTACCGGCGATTATCAAAAATTCTCTTTCGCTTTTTAGGGAAAATACATGAAGCAAAGACTACAGCTTGTTCTTTGGTGGTGATATGCATGTACTGTGTCTTGCTTACATACACCTGCTCAACAAGGAGATAGTTTAGCTACAGTCAGACACACTAGTTGGTTAAGGTAATATTAATTTACCGTAAGTAAAACAGTGTTCCACAATGTACGTCATTTCGCGATAAATAATTGAGCTCAACTCAGCGTTGCTACATATACACAGTACGGAACGCCTGGACTGATAGCAGAAAATAGCCCTCTTCTGTCTATTATATGTCATTTACGTTTGGTTTTCTAATCATAATGTACTGAAAATGAGGCAAATGCCATGTTACACAAAAACACTATCTACGCCCAGCAAAAGAAGAACTTTTGCGAATGTCTATATCAGATGTCTTTGTGTTACAGATTGTAATTGTGTATTGCTAAGCATTACGAACTAGCCGTCACCAGTGGATGTTAAGGAGCCAGGATCAATAACATACACGTTTTTTTGCCTAAGGAACAATTTGTTTGTTTTTGCAAATTACATGTTGAAGATGCAAGGATGTTGTGAACCCGTTCACAAATTTCTCTACCATGACAAGATCTTGCGGATAACCGGTATCGGCATTTCTCCAAACAATGCGTTTTTACTTTTGACTAAAGCAATTTATTATGTGTAGCGCTCATTACTGTTTAAAGTAACCAACTGCCAGATGGTTTATAAATCTAGACTTTGAACGATGCACATAGAATATTGTTGTCAATGCTAGGAATATCATGGATCTGTAATCAGACAAACGTCAGTGGTATTATAGAATACGGCGCGTTTACAGACTAGATAAAAAAATCACCATTAATTTGTTGAAACATAGCTCACTATGACAATTCTCAAATTTCATAACCCAACCAACGACGCCTTCTTGTTAAATGCAGAAACAGGTCGACGGTTATACTTGTAACATATAATAGCACCACCAATAGTCTGTGGAAGGTGTATGACAAATAAACGTGTGCAATGTAAACCGAGATTTTCTATTCTGACATGAATTACCCTTGTATGTTAATATACCGTGTATACAATTGTAATTAGCTAAAACTGGAATGCAAAAACCAAGACTCCGTCAGTCAGTGACTATTTCCTCCATTTTATCATGGCCTCAAGGGAGCACATCTGGTTAATCAATGCGGTACATTATAAGTAAAATATTGCTAATTCATTAACTGCCATTTTGCATTTGTTGAAATTACACATGAACATGGCAAGGCCGTAATCGATTACTAATACAGACAATGTTTCATCATCTTCCGGGTTTGATCGTGATTATTGTTCTTAAGTCACTGTTTGTTGACAGATGGTTTTGTGATATGCAAATTGAGAGAAAAAATGGAAAGCAAAACGAATTCATTATAAACAAACACAAGCATGCCAAACGATTCTTTCTAGGTTGTTGTTACGATCACTCGCACTTACTGTCCATGCTCTAAATTGCCCTATGGGTCGGTACTACCTTCACTCAGTGATAATCGCTGAATAAATGCTTAAGAGTTCAGGGCGGTACAGTTCATTACCTGGTTAATAAGTCAATTAGTTATGAAACATATTCAGTTACTAGCAGTTGCACTTGTCAACAGAACAGCATACCTAAACACCGATGTCTAGTATCTATTTGGCAAACAAATTTGTTCAAATCATTAGCCTCAAATGTCGGGAATCTGTCTCATAGCTTCAAGTCGTTAAATAATCGGCTCCTAAATGGGTCCTGTGTATTTGTGGATGTTTATTGATTAACCTGTATACGCATATCTTTGTCGTTTCGACATCTTTATGGCTATAAGTACATGTTGCAATTAAATGTGAATATTAGGCATTACACCAAAATCGATTAGCAGATTTATTTTGAATATTTCATCACCGCAATGCAGTTGTGCTTTGTTCATACAATACAAATGGAACCATAACGAGTGTGTATTTGAAGCACTAATCACCAAAAACCTTGTCATATTACGCGATATTCTATGCATTTATATTCCCAACGGCAAACACAATGCTTTTAATTTTGTAGAATAACTGGCTTTTGCTCGTTGCTAGTATATATGCTAGCACTCGTGTCAGTACGTATAAGTAATATAATCAACGCTGTGATCAATAAAGAATAACCCACTATTATCTTAGCTGGATGTAATGTCTTACTTGAGACTCATGGGTTAATAAACTGTTTGCGAAACACCCCAATAACAACCCCTTGTACTATAGACAAATATATTGCAATAAATGCCTGATTCACAAAGAGAGAACGAGAGAGAAAGAGAGAGAGAGAGAGAGAGAGAGTGAGAGAGAGAGAGTGAGAGAGAGAGAAGCAGGGAGAGTCAGCGACGTGCAGTGGCCCATTTTTATGCGACTGCCAAACTGCGAAGGGCGGTTCTACCTCACGGACCTCACGACCATTGTGATCGCATCACGTGATGGAGAGATTAACAAATTAGCAAGTGATCCAGTCAAGAACGACCACCTGCTCACTCCATCACGTGATGCGATCACAATGGTCGTGAATGGATCGTGGTTGTAATATATGACGCAGCACGTGGTTTAACACTGGATAATTCACGATAAGCTACCACTTGCTGCAACCAATACAGTATCTCGTTTCTGTGAACATAGCTTAACAAATCACTTCACTGAACAGGTCAGTGAAAGCCCAAATAGTCGGCAATGTATATTTGCGGGACCAAATAACACAATGGATGCATGTGATGCATGTGTATGCCTCTCTCAAAGTTCATGCGAATTGAAAGTGTGGGCGAGTTAAAGTTGTGAGAAAGCGACACAGAGGATTCTCGGAGCGCTGTCCGGTCACATATATAGTAAACTGTAACCAGGATGGTGCAAATCTTTCCTGATAAAGGAAGGAATAATAAAGTGTCGAAACACATTATTGTGACAAAGTACAAAGTTGTGAAACCGGTTTTATTTTGTGTAGTGAAACCTGCTCTGGTCCATGTTAAATGCTCTTCGGCGCCTGTAGGATTATGTTTATATTCATGTATGTTTGTCCGTAAATATCATTATGTTGTGTTTATATAAATGTTGTGTTACATATATATAATTATATATAAGGATATTTTGGAAAAGCCTCGTGTCTAATCTAAAGAAACATGAGCAATGTTTATGACGAATTGCCATTGACAGCATAGTTCAAACGGCATCGCACACTAAATGAGCATCTTTGGAGTTCCGATCTCTTATATTATTGATATCAATATCAACGTTCTACGGTTATTCACCCTTTATGTTCGGAGCTGTCACACGTTCTGAAGCTATTAATATATTATGATGGCTTAATACAGCTCACTAGCTTAGATATCTCACAGAAAAATTTGCTCCCGTTGTTATGTTATGCTTTGGTGAAGCATTCAACACGCTACGTTTGACGGTCTTTTTCTTGCGCCAACCGGCGCTGAAGGGCATTGTCTGATCGTATTTTGCACGTTGACTGTCATCAACGTTGCTTTACTTCCCTACCATGACCTACATTATACATGGACAAATGTAGGTCTCCTCATCCCTATTGAAGCAACACTCAAGTAAGAGATAACATCAATCCATTGCTTGAAACAATTCGCTATAATGCCAAATGATGCATACTGCCTATAAGGCCACTGAATACACGCACAACATATTTCTATTTTGGCTGAGATGAACACACTTTAATGCCGCGTTGGGATATATATGGCATTCATGCTACTACACGATTGCCAAAGCCAATTATATTTCAAGCTGTTACCAATGATTGCCATTGATGTTACCAGTCAGTGAGACAATCGCATAACATAACTATCCTACGAAATTAGATGCAAACACCAGCAACGGAACCATCCTCTTGTAACAAAAAGCCTCTTGTATCCACTGCATACCAGAATGGCCGCCTTACTAGCAGATCAGTTCCCCCCTCAACTTGCTCTCACAAAGTTTGATCCAATATGACGCACAATCTGCATAACCAAGGTAACCAATAATCCGTTGCATCAGCCGATAATACATTAACTGAGAGCAGCATATTTTAATCAATCGGTCGAATGTCATCTGGTCAAATGTTGGTGTAATCTTGTGTGTAACGTAGATATATGAACATAACACCTACATTGCTAATCCAAAGCGTAAGCAGATCATTGTTGTAGTGTAATGCAATGAAGTAAATAAAATGAGACTATGGTCACCCCTACAGCTCAAACGTGATGGTGGTGGCGGTGACATATGATATCGACACAATTACGTCCGAATCGCATTAAACATTGGTCTTGTTTGTGGTTACGTTAATTGCACAGCTAATATGCAGACGTATATTAAAAAAAAACCACTAGGCTCAATAACTAGCCCTGTTGGATATATACTTAAACTTATATCTAGCTCAACATGTTGATGCCGGTTTATGCATCTTAGAGTCTTGGAGCCTTTGTAACATATTTGTTACGCATGATTTGACACATTAAAAGTAATATTACATGATGAAAGACAGGTACCCTACCCACAGCAGGGTCTCAAATAGTAAATCAATAAAATATCAGCATCTTTACGACTATCTTATACGCTCTAGACTACCAAGAGATAACAAGGAAACAAGATGTTTTTAATTGTTGTGCCATTTATTGTGGCTACATGAACAATTTTAAGAAATGCAAGAATATATTATCCTAACATACAAATACAACGAATCAAAGTCGTACGAATAGAACAATGTTGGAACTCTCTTGCACCACCAACACGTGCAGGGGATTTGTAAGCATCTCCGTTTAGATAGTTATAAAATGATATGCTTTGTGGACAAATTTGTATCAGAGTTGTATCAGTATTTGTTTATTGAAAGTGATCAAGCTTACAACTCACTTAATCTTTGGAACTGGGTGCTTCCCCATATGTTATATTGTACTATTAGTCCCGTTATATTGCGCTTATTTCTAGTTGGCTATACATCCTCCATATAATCTAATTTCATGGGGCCTTGCTTTGTAGTACAATTTCAATTTGCCTACGATATACTGCCTTGATTTGTACTGTCCTTGAGTATATCATTTGATTATATAACTAGCCATATTGATAAACAAGACATATGTCTATCGGTGACAATAACGTTCATGATCACGAATAGCATGTTTGATCTTGATTATGACTGATAACTGATTTATTTTGTTACAATATGTCTCAGTACGGAGCCATAGGCTGCCCCAATAAGCAATATATGTGTGACACTGGGATTGTTGACCTTTCTGCGCGCGCGTCTAGGTGTGTGTGCATGTGTGGGCGTGTGTATGTATATATTGATCCCCGATACAATTTAACAATTCACATTCATTGTCAAATTTTGCTCGTAATTTTGAAACTATTCAGGGTATCATAATGCATTGACTTGGCAGGAAGGAAGTTGTTATTGCCATAATAACAGCCGACCGTCAAAGACGACGAAACAAATGCTGCTTTGCATCTTCACTCTGTGACGATATGAATCAAACCTGATCAGGACAATGCCGTCTTTTTATCTTGTTCTTAGAAATAATAGTTTTCCATGGGCAAGATAACTGTATATGCGGTATTATGGTAATCCAATTGAATTACTTTGCCTCAGGCAAAACGGATAACTGTAGTACCCGGCTGCATTCTTGAGAAAATAGTTGCCACCATATTTGCAACAGAAAAATCTTATGAATTGTACCTCACATGCCTTGTACCGCATGTGACCCCAGTTTATTACAAATGCCCGCATTGTATTGCGCAGTTTCCTCTTGACAGTAAACAAATCACACATATCACTTTAATTTCCATGGTATGCAAGAGCCAGCTTCAATTTCCTCACTTCACTCGGAGAATACATATTTTTAAAAATGTAGGGGAATATAGGAGGCAACACTTTCGTGTCAGCGTGACATTCGTTTAATGTTTCGAAAGGACACTTAATGCGTTGGTAATGTAGTTTTATAATGTACATAATGCGCACAAAGCTCGTATGCCTAATACCCTACGACTCAATATCTCTCATATAACACATTCACATTAGGCTTTGCTATTGAAGTGCAATTTCATGTTGCTAGCAATATCTCCCTTGACTTATATCGCCAAATCGTCCATTGTCATATATCTAAGTACACCCAACTCACAGTTGTCTCAGATTCACTTGCGCTCGCTTGAAAATCGCGTACAGATGCAAAGATACAAACCAATAATGTATTTCAGACGTTGTAATCATCGGTGGCTACAACTTTATCGCTTTGTTACGACTGTGATCTTTGTAAGTTCCCTGGGTTAGGGAGCTTCCCTGACCATTTTTACTATCGGTTGTTATTTGATGTAGGCTGGATGACGTGCTGCTACTGCAGCTTTAGGGGTTGATAACGTGATCAAACGAATGTGGGCATTCCCTCAGTTGGACATTTTCGGGAAGAAGTAGAATGAATCGTTCTGTTTTTCGCCTACCACTAATTGTTTGAGTGCTGCATGTAATATGTAGTGATTTGTATCACCACAATTACTGCACCCTTCTCTGCTGGCTTATTTACTTTTGTATTGTCGTTAGATATGGTACTAAGGGCAAGTGTTACTTTATGTGTGAGGTTGTTGTCAAGTGGTGCCCTAGATATGGTTGTAGTGCAAAATAGGCTTCTCGGTTAGAAGTGTCTATAGGGATTCTTTTGGTTTACTTTTGAATTTCAGTGGTTAAAGCATTTGTTTGGGTCTGCTTGTATATTTTCGGGAGTTCTCATCGGTGTGAAAGAAGCAGTTGAATCTAAGTGATCTATGAAATGTATCCAGATGTCTGCGTATTTCACCCATGTTGCGTTCACCGGGTATGGGGTAGAAGTTAAAACCTGTAGACAGTAGTCTGTGTCCAATTTTTGTCAGTTCATGGTGTGACAGATTGACAACGCTACGTTTTGAATTAAGTACAGCCAAATCTATATGTGTTAATAACCAGAGCTCATGGAAGAGATGTTCGAGTATGTCTACCATTGCGGTTTTTTTCAAGTGGTGCTGGTGGCATGGTTAGCCGTGACCTGCTCCGCCTGCGTCGTTTAGGCGCGCGATGATGTATTTGGAGATTCTCGCCTGGGAGAGTAGAATTGTTTCATGATTACATTTGCTAGAATCCGCTCCACCGTACGAAGATTTGTTGATGGAGAAGGCTTTCGGTCCGTCAAAAATGGCCTAGGCACGAGTTTCTGCTAGACCGAACAGCGTGGCTCTCATTGAGACAGTCACAACATAGTGACGATTCTAATTTGTGTGGCAGATAAATCGCATTTCGTGACTGCGCCATGCACAACGAGCGTCGTTGCTGGCGCTCAGCCGTAACGTTGAGGGATCTTGCTTGGCGCCAGAGTGCCTCAGCTCTGAGATCGTTCTGTCTTTTTATTTGTCGAGGTCCTCTGGTAGAACTGTGTACAACATTGGAGTCTTAAGAAGTCCTCTTCGTGAACAGGGTGTCGTTGCTTCTTGATTGAGGTCAGGCTAGTGAGGCGCCGTGGTGTTTGTTTCCTGTCTCAGCGTGAGCGATCAAACCCTGTGGATCTATCTGGGTGTGGACGTTTTGTTCGGCCGGAACGGTATCCTTGTTTGACTTGCCAGACGTAGACGAATAATTGTTGTCCATTTACTTAATACCAAGGTCACATGAGACCTATAGGTGCTTACGGGCCCCGTACGGCCGTGAGGGCATTGGAAACCCATAAGAAATGATCCCCCGTACTATGTTGTGGTCACATGCTTTGCGGACGGTCTGCAGGCGGCCTAAAGGTTGTTCATATGCTCTTTAAAGTATCTTAGATACGTTAAATGATTATTAATTCTGTGGCCACAGTTCAGTTATTGTAATTTCGTTATAGTATTATCGAATAGTTGTGATACATATATTGTGTAATCCATGCTGGTTTATAATAATTAAAGCATCCTCAGACGACGTTTTTGTATATAATACTTATTTCATTACCAAACTAAAAACCAAATACCCTTATCAGATCACCGTTTATTACATATAAATAGACACACGTAACGCGTGGTAAATTGCAATGTGCACACAAATAAAGTCCTTTAGAGCCAAGCGCTCTACATTGTTCTATTTGATCAAAAAGTGAAAAGTCCTGAGCTAAGTCCTATATATCATTTAAAGTCCAGAACTCTAATCAATCCCATATAGTTCACACGATGATGGTATTCTGTACCAGGCAATCAAATAGCCGTATTGAGTCGTACGGGTCACGTGATGGGTCAGTGTGGGGCCTGTCAAGGGCCCGTGGAGTGTCAAGGGGTCCCAAAAGATCTGCGGGCCCGTATAGCACCCTTAAGGAAACCGTACATGCCCTGCAAGAGCCGTACGGGGCCAAAACATTTTTACATACGCATGGGTCACGCACGGTGCTGTTCTAAAAATGGCTAAGCGGCTATGTTGCTTTACACAGTGCAGCGTTATCCACGATATACTCCGCCTGAAACCTAACATTGCTGGTAATTGATATGCATGTCAGTGTGCTCTTCTTCGCCGCCAGAGCAGTGTAATTCGTATGGCATGCAATTGGTATTGGATGATGCATGTTGCCCATCCGGTAAAGGCACATCTAATGAATATCAGACGTACGTCGTGGGTCAATATAACCACCAAAGGCTGGATTAGGTTAGTGCGCTTATGATAACGTATGATTTAGTAAAGTTTTGTCTGGCGTGCAAAAGCGATTTAGTCAGTGTAATGTATGGAACACATGAGGTTCATTCTAGTGCTTTAGTTAAAGCACTGCCAATTATGTTTGTCACGTTCATTAAACATCACGGTCTTTTGAGTGTTAGATATAACCAGGACAACATTGATTCCGGCACTAACTGCCTGCTTTTGAAGACGTAATATTGATAACACTGCTTAAGGACGTATGAAAATTATTCATGTTGTTGTTTTATTTCAAATTAAAGTAGAGCGCAAAGCATTCTTTGAGAGTGACAGTGATTTTCACGACAGTGCGTGAAAGCATACGTTAATACGCACGCATAAAACGGCATGCAACATTTCGTCCGCTGGCTTGAAATCAAACTTTACAATAATAATACATGCGTCTTTAACTTTTCAGATAAATGTTATTTATCTTTTGTATTTGTTTTTGCAGAGAGAATATGCAAAACACCTTGACTGCTTCTCATGTCCAGTGGCACCTCTTCAGCCAGTCGGCATTTAGAATACAAGAGAGGGTACTTCTAATCAGAATGTTAACATTAGTACCTTAGCTATCATCGTGCTGTACAATATGGAGAAATGCAAAAACTGCAGTCCGTTCATAATGCAGGTTCGGAATCAGTCTGTATTCCTTTATATTCGAGCAATACAGCCAAAGCAATACTGAATGCGATGCCGATGAAATTGTATCAAATTGTTTCAAGATGACTACAAATATTATTGTCGCTTGGGCATCATAAAAATATTATCCAATTATCAATTTAATATCTCATTTGTCTTGTCAGAATGTAAGCATATAAAACATGTTGGCAAGTATTAAGTGAGGAAATGCACCACTCTGATCTAACCGCAGAAGTTCCTGTCGCACACTTGATTTCGTACTTTATTTCTTTCTTCTACCATTCAATGACCAAGACATTTAAACATGCAAACGCAAATACTTATAAACGTTAACATTTAACTCAAATGCTCATAGCCAAAATACCTAAAAGCAACGGATGCAAGGCTATATATCCTATAATTAACCCTCGTGTGTCATGAACCTTACATGTGGAGTTCATTAACCAATCAAATAAACATGGTAGGAAATACATTAGCAAGAAAATTGAATCCCATGTCAAAGTATATTACATATAAGCATTCGTTGAGTGTTTTTAAACGATGTCCTGTCTTATAGCACAATAGCGGGTCTGACACTCACAATGGAGACTGACATATTAGAAAAATATAATATTGGATTAGAGAGCCGTCAAAGGGAGCAGAAAGGCTTTGCACCTGGAGCTTAGCCATATGCAAAAATGTTTCTGCGATAGGGCATCATCGCAAACACACAAAATGCCTCAACGTGTTCAAGTCGCTATCGCATTAAACATGTCTGCACAGAGGACCAAATTTATATATCCATGTCCTGAATTTTATATCTACACACCGGCATTGAAATCATTATTCATAGCTTCTGTTGCTTGGCCGAATCAAAAAACCTCACATAACAAATCGGGAATTATATCCATTTTAGCACTTGGGTAACTGTATAATGATACGCTCTGCTTGTTTTTAATCAATAATCTCATGATATTGATCCTATATACGTCGACCCTGTGACTTTTGGGGGCTCCAAGGAAGTGCTTCGTGTACGGCAGGTAAGGTGTAACTCGACCTCTGACACTGTAGGTAAATTAATTCGTCTCTTGCACGCATATCACGGATAGTTCGCATCACTTAGGGGAATCATGCAATGGTCCAATTAAGGTTTCAATAAGAAACTCGACGACTGCTCTGCTTCTTCGTAACTGAACAAAATGGACTAGGGGTTTTCATTCTGCCCAGACACTCGATTGATTACGCAGCCAAGAATGCATAACCGGGAAGCTAAACCAATGATCAGTCACAAAGACCCGGGGTAACGTAAAGGCTGCACGTAATCTACGTGTTAAGGTATGGGAAAAGGCAAAGTAATGGCGTCGACGTGAAGGGTAAGGCAGAGGCAGGTGAGTTCTGAGAATAACTTATTTAAAAGCAGGAAGGTGAGAGGTCAGATATAAATAAGCTAGGGAAGGAGTTAATGCGACATGGCCTCTTGATAGTATGTATAATCATACTATAGGATACAACCAATCAGATGGCTCTTTTTTTACAGTATTGCAACGAGCTGCGGACTGCGTCAATGAGCGACTAGATTGCCAATCTATCATAATCCTGCATCTGTTCTGTTATACAGTTTTCCTAATTTCGTATATTCTGCTTTTAACAAAGTTTATATACGCATGAAACGTTCGGTGTTTGTCAAAATATACTAAATTTGATAAAGATGCAATTGATCATGTACATAGAATAGGAGTCACGACGATGTTCCAGCAAGTACTTGGATGTGCGACATTAACCGTTATTAGCAGAGAACAGATTTGACAATTGGCAATTGGCGGTTCTAAATCCTGTTCATATTTGATTGAACAAAATTTAAAACCAACCAATATTGTTTCACTTGCTAGGTGGCACATAGCTGACAAGCGCATTTAAAGACTGATGTTTGGCAATGTATCTATAAATTTGCTTTTTAATGAGGCAGCTATTTCTGGCATAAATCATACTTTCACTCTCTTGTAATAGAGGGTGTGGCTACAAAACTAAGAGCCAACCTAAACAACCAGGACCGACAGACGGGCAAATCGTATATGTAGGACGATTAATAAGCAATATCACAGACTGAAACGATCGTTTTCGAACAATTGCTTTATCAGATTTGTCAGCCATCAAGGCTATTGTGAATTTTAGGGGTGAGTGTTGGTTATTTTATCCAGGATATGTGAAGTAGTCGCAAGTGGGTTTTATGAGAGATATCAAGCTAATCAGATCGCCTGATGCTATTCCTTTATGTTTGATGGCTCACAGGCACCATGTATATCAATCTTTATAGCAAGCTCGGGGGGAACAACCCGGTAGGCAACATGCATTGTGAGCTCGTGCCCGCCACTTTACCGACCCTCTGACCCTTCTGTCTATGCACACAGCTATCGCCACCATATATATGCTATTCTTGTCTGGATCTAACGCACACCGATCGCCACAAGAGAGCAGCTTTAGGCCAAAGTTTACCCAATGGGCTGGCATAAGCCATTGAGAACCAGTTATAACAATTGGGGTTTTAGCGATGCGTTTTATATCCGATATCAAAATAGAAATGCTATGCTAATTTGGAGAGAGATAGCGCTTGTGCTCTACAGTAACAGCCTGATCGGGAATAGCGGTAGTATTGGATTCCGCATTAAAATGTCCATCACCTTCTTGCGAGTCTTCCATTCCTAAGTAAGAGAATAGTAACAGACGTCGCAGAGAAGCACATTTCAGACGTATATTGCCATGCACATGACATAGTCTTTATATTCAAAAGGTAACATAACGTAACGTCACGACAAACGACGCAATCGTTTCGAGAGCAAACAAGTGGAGAGCAAAATGTTTCGGTGGAAAATGTTTTACAATGTAAACATCGTAGCCTGAGGCTATAACACGACCATAAGTGACGTTCTTAATATCACTAATAGACAGAAAGGTGTCAACATGGATTATCTGTCGATGAGGTCCTCAGTAGTGTTTCGATGAACTCAATGGAAAGCCACCAGGACAACTAACTAGCCCTATCCTGTTGGAAACATTCCGTCGCGATGTTATCGGAAACAAGTAGCTCAATGCATCGCCTCTATATGAAACGCGATTCATATGAATAGCTAATCAAATAAAGTTCAGGTCAAGGCATATGAGACCTGACCAATAACATGGTCCAAAACATATGGTATTGTGCCAAACAACAGGGGTAATCAATGGAAAGCGAGCTGTGTACCAATGTGCTTGCGACCTCTGCCTGGTCCGGCACTATGTAGGAGACCCAAAGGAGTGTAAACATGCATATCCCTAGCGTGTGTTTGAGCAATTATGCTTGATTATACCTAATTATTTACTCACAAACCAATCACCAACGAAACAAGCGGCCGGCTTCTTTCAACATAGAAATGTGTGATAAGGCACGGTGTTTTTGAACTCAATCTTCAAAGCTTTATCGCCAAGAGTACTGAAGATGCATGATTCGCACGCACTGTTTCGACGGATAGCTTTATATATTAGGCGCCATCCCCTATGTACGGAATTGGCGTCACGTCTACTGCATACAGACTAAGGCAGATGCTTTATTCAGATTGTTACTTGTCGTCTATTGTGTAGTCATTATCTTACGAAATTGACACCAATGGATACCCCAAAAAGCATTGCCATACAGATGCGAGAGTCCAATGGGCAATCCTCTAATAAAACACGTTCAACTTAGCATCTTATGTCTCCACTCAACACATATTTATTATTGCCACCTTGTTATGTCGATTGACTCTGTCGCTCTAATATGCATTAACAGCAACGCCCTGAGCTTAATGAAACATGTAACTACTGAATCGAACTGTGTTCTATTATCCGGCGCGTGTTTACGTTCACCCAGAGCTATATGTGGCACAAACAACGGGCTCAAACAACTTAGTTTTTTCATCGCGATGTGTTTCAACAGCAGTGAAACTATGCATTGCCTCTCGTAGAGGTGATCTTTAGTCTGTTCTATTACACGTTCACCCAGATTATATCATCGCGATGTGTTCAACAGCAGTGAAACCATTGCCTCTCGTAAGTGAACACGCTATATCATATACCCAAAGTGTAATAACCAGGAATACAGGGAACGAGTTGCTGCAGAATTCAGGGTACGACAAAAACGAGGATCCTGGTACGACTTACGACAAGGGGTTCATTGGGTTGTGAAGAGGTTCCAAACTGGCTCACAACAACATGATTATAAGATTTGTACCAATTTTGATGAGTATGTTACACAATCATTGAAAAGGTTTAATTATCATAACGCACTATATACAGTATAAAAAGAGTATAAAATTCAAATTCTAAGACCTGTAACACTCACATGCACTCGGTACCCGATTCCAAGCTTCTATGCGCCGTCATTAGTAGACAGCGCCTACCCTACAACTAGCCTACCCTACAACTAGCCTACCCCCTACCCCATACCAATAAAACATCCCCTTCCTTTCCTTTCCTGACTCCATACTCTCACTGCAGTATATGTCTGAAGTTGACCAGTGCGATGCGCTTATGCCATCGTTTCAATGACATTTGTGCCTAGAATCAGCGCATTATCAGCGCATTTACCGTGATGATAGGTTTTCTCTTGGTCATCACGGAATATTTCCAGAGTGAACATTGACATTGCAAGGCTGATTAATCACCGGAGTATTCATCAGGAATAAATGTCTTTTCTAGCCAAGAACATTGTTGCATATTATTAATTGAATTGAATGGACATTGCCGATTAAGATGCCTGGATTGCATGATTTACCAACTATGCGTTATCACTCTATCGCTTAACTACAATGATCACCACCATGTGTACGTCTAAAAGTTACTTCACACTGTAGGTCAGCTTCAGAGTAATGAATGCCAACGATTGAAGATTGATGTCATCAATCAAGCTGCACTATACCTGCTATGTGGTTTACAATTACGTAAATATCTCGTGTCATGCGTTTTAATTCATTCATTCGTATTACCGTTTACACAGTTATTATCACACAACCATTCCAATCGAACAAATGATGTTTGAATATGTTATACGAACAGCGGGATGACATATGCGTCTGTTGGACACAAAGGGAAAGCTTTCCCAAGCTTCATTACGCATGATGACATGGCAAGTGGTGGAAATTAAACTCGGTTTTATAAAAGCCATGTGCTATTAGCTGTGACAGTAAAGCAACGCTGTCAGTCCTCATACTGCAGCAATCTGTCTTGTGCAGTTAGCGGTGCAAAAAGTAAAGTTGTAAGTCATTAGTCGACAGAGATGAGGAAACTGCGTATGCCTTCAACTGCGAGATATGTCATGGGCAAGTGTTTACCTTTTTCCCACTTCCAGCCGTGAAGTTGACGTACTTTCATAGTATAAAAAAAAGCATCTAATTGGTGATTTATCGAAATTGGTGACCTAAAAAGGTGCATACAAAAAATATAAGCGATCGAATTGTTAAACATGAGCAATTCAATCCAAATTATTTTTCTACCCCCTTCCATGTTACTGTTTTTTTATGCTCAATAATGCTATTACGGTAAGCTAATTATGAGGATCATAGATAAGAATATTGTACGATGCCAAACAAACGGGAAAGTTTACTGGAAATACGATCAAAGGGTTTATAGCTACGCTAGGAGGGCTCACTTCGTGCGGCTCTGCAGTGATCGTTTCCCTTAATTTAATACATTGCAATCGTAAGGTGGCGCTACCGTGACACAGACAAAAGCACTTGGGAATACTTGGCTGACGTTACTGCGATTGATGAGAGCGGGAAAATGTCGTTTTGCAGAGCCTTGCCGCTGCGAAAACCCATCCCACAATAGGCTTATGAATAGCGCAAATAGTATGTACAATACTAAATAAATGTCAACTGGAAAAATTAAACGGTCTGGTGTACCCATATTGAAAACAGTTCGCGTCCGCGCTGTAAACGATCCTCGCCTTTCACGTCCGCACTGTGGATTGTAGTTTTAGATTGTCAATAACGGTCTGAAGCAAGGGAACTGGCCTTGGGTAGGCATTAACATGTTTGGCATGTCAGGGGGATGTGAAGGTCTCGAGCGAAGAGTTTATAGCTGCGCTTAGCTGCCTGATGATTATGAAATAACACAAAAGACACCCCCGACATTAGGACGACGATACCATGAGATCAACAAAAGCACGTGGGACTGTTGATTTAACGTCTCGGGGCTCTGATTTGTCGAGGCGATTACAGCTCCAAATTAAACAGAGAATTCTACGTGGTTTTAAGAGACGCTATGAGAAGACGCCATGACAATAACGCTTTGGCCAACAGGTGGCGTCTTCACAAATTTCCTCGAGGGTAACGGTCGAGTGAGCTCTCTTAGTGAAGCTATAAACTCTTTGATAAGATCATGTAAAAAAACAAACAAAAATTTATAACAAACGAAGCATTGGCTAGTTATATAAGATTATCCAGCTTCCCATGAGTTTGTCAACTGTATGCCTTGAGACGAATGTCGATCTATTTCCGTCTATAACAATATTTTTGGTATAGCTCATGAGATAAATAAGTAATGGAACCCTTTAATGTCACTCGTACTTTATAGCCATAGGGTTAGCTATTATGGTACATCTTTCGTCTATGTCCTGGTATAAGAAGTGAAAGTGGCACCTTTTGAACAGTATTTCGGATTGCCAGTGCCAGTGTAGAGAGGTAGAGGTACTGCAAACATTTGTTAAATGCACATGTTACTCTAACGTGTATATGGTTAAAGGAAGGCTAAATCCATCTAGGATAGGGGTAAAATGAAATTGATTGCAGGGAAAGGGATTGGTAGCTGGGTGACAAGTTATAGTAATTTTGCGCAACCATTGGAGTCAATCGCTCATCAATGGCCTTTCTTATATCCATTGTAAATGTTCTGATGCCCAATACAAATGGTTGTATTTTATAATTATTACATGTGTATTAACTAAATGTACTGGGGCATGCTATCCAGTGTCTTACTATTGCATGAATTCTTTAGCCATCGAATGTACAGCACTTCTACCGAATTTGTGCACAGAAATCAGCCTCATGTTGATAAAATGGCCTAATGCGTTATAGCTTATGTCAGGAAAAACATAACTGTTATATAACTTTGTTATCATTCGGTCGTACTATCAAATAGCACATAGGCAGAATTCAATAACGCAATTAATGTCTGCAAGGTATTTTTCCATGCTATATATGCTGCACTAATAACCTATATATTTACACAGCATTATCTGCATAGTTTTCATAGCCCTACTAACAATATGGACACCAGGTGCATCGCTGTTGATGTCGTCGTTAATATTTTTGTTATGGCAATTACTGCTTTAAGTTGGCTAAACTTGGTGTATGTCGAATTTTGATGCATGTATCTGATTATTTCAATCACTGTTGGCGTGTTCAGTAAGCAGAACTTACTGTAGGTTGCATTTTGATAAATGGTTCTGGGTTGGTGAATAGGATAAGAACTGCATTGTTCTGCACGTGCGTTCGAGTTTGGAATGTAGTACCCTGCGCCTGCGCCTATCCCACAACCCATTAACGTGTCAGTGAATAATCGTTCCTTGAGTGAACATGAACTGAGAATTGATCAATGGCAGCTCCTACACTATTCTCTTTGGTCAATTTGTCATAGATGCGGACACAATCGTAGATGCAGATAACGGAGCATAGATATATAGGTGGCTTGTTTTAGACAATTACATAACCTGATGATGAAACAACTATTTTATTTTAATGAGTAGTTACCTTATATGATTTGTGACGATATATTTGGTTCGGACGACGTGATTCTAGATGAAAATGACACAATAATAACGGATCCATATATTTATACATGACATAGCTCTATTTAACAGTATATGAATGATCGCGATTGTTGTGTTTTGTTACTATGCCATTAAACTGGAATCTGTCCTTTGAAAAATAGTGTGAACCCTAATATGGCCGAACTCGACCATGCTTCAACGACAAAATGTCTCATCTAGCTATTAACTCAAGAAAAGAGATAATTCGTGAATGCAGCTGAATGAGGTTAAGGAGACCGCGAAGCATATTAAGTGATAGAAGACGGCGTCGGTGTTTTGTGACTGCATGCCACGGCATTGTACGGCAGGAAATATAGGCTACGAATACCACAGTTACTGTATAGGCAAAGGTGGGGAAACAATCTGTAGTTACTTATTATGTCCGGTCGGCCGAGGTATACAGCATCGTGAAGCTGCATTAAATGTATTGCATTGTTAGTTTCTGAGTGCCGTTGTGCTTGCGGGCGCTCGGCTGTGCGATATGTATTTAGGGCAACTAGTAAGTGAACAAAATGTTATTACAAAATAATATACGACAACAACCAACGCCTAGGATACAACGTTTTGTTCTGATTGGACGTTATGATGTTTGTTGCAATTATATCGCATAGAGCAGAGATATGCTAATGCAGAAATCCCATTAACAGCATGCTTCCCAGAAGGGAAGCAAGTTACTGAATGCTTGATCAACAACAAAGATCATATGTTTACGGTCTCTTGGTGAAGCCCACGTGTGTGCTGACTGTCCTCTATGTGTCAGTCGGATAGCGGAAGAAAGTTATAAAGTATTCGGTTAAATATACCATCAAATATTTTTCTTACAGATTCAATTAGCACTAGCTCCTTCCATACGTTGTATCAAATGCGCAATATCATCTATTAAATGTTTACTGTTTTTATCCCATTTACTTGACTCTGGTCATACTCACAGATGATGGTTTTTTTATTGTACAATATTGCGCTCAATTGTTAATGGCATCAGAGATTATAGCCGGAATGTTTCGTCTGATTGTTGTTATGAGCTGCAATGGTTTAATTGGTAAGACACATATGAAACAGGATAGCGTGTTATGTATAATGCCATTGACGCATGGTCTGTATCCAGCTCCAGTTATTTGATAAAAAGTGATGGTATGATGCGGATGGCAGATGCCGCGGTGCTTCTGTCTGAAGAGCAAATGAAGCATGCTTATTGGAGCCAATTTAATTTACATATTAGTTGCTCACCAATGCACACGCGGTAAATAGTACGCTATGTCATAAGTAAGATTTAACCGTGCATGAAAATCTACGTTACTTGACAGCAAGACAAAACCATAATTAGCTTAACCAGCTTATGTGTGTATTGTATTCCACCATTCATCAACACATCAGTCTTTTATTTCGTAAATGGGATGCTTGCATATAAAAGACGCTTGCATATAACAGTTAATTTTAACTCTGTATCCGTCGGCTGTATGGGTGGTGTCTTGCTATATTTGGAGGCACATATGTTTACTGTCATACATTATGCAACAAATGCTTGATTAAAATTTCATTGCTTTTGAAAAGACTCTAGTAATATGACTTTCACATAAATACATTGGTCAAAAGCACGGTGGATAGCCCGAATGAGAATATTGGGCCGGAATGTCATAGGTTGATAAATCCTCTATGACTGTTGGATAGCGCCTAACACAAGCGTGGTCAAATCAAAAATAGTGCTGGTTTCAGCAATGATACCCGAAAGCGTCGCTTGTGACTGATATGACTGTGTCCTGCTGACTTGGCAAATGGCTATTGCACACATATGTTGTATTTTATTATTGATTGTTGGGAATCAATCCATATATATATGTTTGTTTATAGGATAATCTGATCAAGAAGGCCCACACAATAACGGAATTTTAGGAAACGTTATGTAAAGTAGGTATAATTCTGCCTTGAATGCGTACTCTTCAATAAGGTTTATCTACATTATGTCATATTATGTCTTTCAGAGCATGACCGTTTGCTATTGGTTGACATCAATTGCAAAAATATTCCTCACCAAGGATATCAAAATGTAGCAAATTTAGGTATTTAATCCTGGTTTGGAAATTATCAAACTCATCATTGGAAAAGCAATCTGGGCAACATGTATGTCTTTCACTTTTCTCCTGGTATAATCTTATTGATAAATATATCACATTTTCCTTGGTTCGTATATCTTGACTATGCCAATTTGCACATCAAACCATTTTACATTACATATACTGCATGGAACCCCATTCTCGTATTTGTTGATTTGTAAGGTTCCTGGATCGAGAAATATACATATTGTTTGAATGCTACTATATGGCAATAATTTGTTTTCAAACTTAAACCATTATTTTACCACCATGTTACTAGATGCAAAGTAGCAAAGGGGTGATATGTGTTATATGCCCAAGGTCGTCTTTAGTAAGCGTACATAAGGGGGAAATATGCTTAAATTGCGACATTTTGGTTCGACGCTGTCTTCAAAACAACAAAGCATCACGCTGCTCACAGGCGGTGGGATCATATTTTGTCTCGGGTGGAGGCGCGAGTGCACCTTGTTAGTTAATCTATAAGCTCTTTGCTCGATTTTGTCGTTTTTTTCCACAACAGAATCTTGTTGAATTGTGATGAAATGCTCCTCTGATTGAATAACTGCTCGAAGCAGAATGCTCCGATGGCTCTTTTATGTGCAATTGCCTACCGCTCGTCAAGCGCTATGCCCGTAGGAGTCTTTCAGATATGTTATGCTTCAATATGAAGACTAATAGCATTGAAAAAAGGATAAAGAGCATGGCGGTTAACTTCTTTGATCGGCAACCTTCAAACTAACTTTGTTAGCCCGAGGGCCAAAAATTGCAATGGGTTCCTCTTGAGGAAGCTGATTTGCACCATCACAATCATAGTACGTGTGCACGATGCCAACACTCGGTTATGTACAGGCGAATACATACCGTCCCACCGTCTCATATTTGGATTAACACAAACCCCATATGTAGACGATTCAATATCATGCCATGGCATTGTTCTATCAAAACCAACTTTCAGTAGGCGAACAGTCTAAAGGGGACAGGCGATGTGTTGCACAATACAGTGCAATCTGGGCAACCAGACATATATGGTCGCATCGATTGTTACCCGGACCCTCGTACAATGCGGTGCAGCTTCTTACCAGAAAAGCGTGATATCAGATCAACGTTATTGTGATTGATGTTGAGCACATACACAGTGTCACCACAAAAAGGCAATTGTCATAATCTAACAAAACCATCAACATAGTTGAAAAATTCTAGTGCATATGATTAATCGTGCACGATAAGATGGCACAAAACACACGCGTTGTAAGTTCTTGGGTTAACCAATAACAGTTTGTGCTGCTTACAAAAACCTACTGAAGACACTTGTGCAGAAGATAGCAGTACGATGCTGTATGGATACAGTCAGCATCAAATAGTCCTGCGGCAATCCTTATATAAAACGTGTCGAACGCTGTGTGGACGTCTGAACATTAGTTTGAACGTCTCATTGCAAATACTTAACATGGTGCATCAAGCTGGCCATCAAGATACTACCAACGGAATAAAAAACAGCATAATACACGGTAAACGATGTGCTACTGATCAAATTATAGCGGTCATTATTCTTGGATAAAAGCCCGATATAAATGGGCGCAAATACATCGCGTAAATGACATCGATTATAATGGCAGTCAATATTTGAAGGCTCTATGATATCTCATGAGTCTAATTGTAATAAATATGACACAAAAGTAGATACTGGTTTGTTCACATCTGCATATAACACGGGTTTGCTACGAAAGGCTACAAAATAAAACACGACAATGGACATGGAGTAGTACCATCGCAATGCGCAGTAAGAAATGGGTTGCTTATAAAAATTCCACTTTCAAAAGACTATATCTAAAAAGGATTGGGTCCAAAATGACTACATCACAAAAGCGTGAGACGTAAACAAACATGACATTAGACAGTTCTAACAAAGCAAAGTACAATACACTTGGAGTAGTACCATCGAGTACAACGCATCGGAAACCATTGTTATTTCAATGCTGTTATTGCACGATCGAGCATTTGGACGCCGTCATCAGAATTGAATTCGTATCCATATCTATTGTTTACCGCTTTAAAGCAACATCCTTCTACTCCGTCGTTTCCTTATCGCTATGCATTCATTTGGTTATTCGCAGCAACTATGGCGGCTTAATCAGCAAGAACATAACCGATGGACGATTCCGTTTGGCTACCCCAGAGGCGCATTTGAACAGCGGCGAGATATTGCAATGTCGTTTTTTGCTGACTGTCGGCTAGCCTTCGGCATTCATAGCCATCATATCAATCGGTCCCACTGGGCCTGGTTATTCCCTGGAGGACACGAAAACATGACTACTTACAATCTATTGAAGCATCAGGCATCATCCAGCCCCAAAGCTTCCACAAAGTCAAACCGAAGCCGATTGCCCATGCAAATAATGAGGGAGCGCTCGCGCTGATGCACACAGGACAGCTGCATCAATAGCAAAGGTAAACGCTGATACACAGCAGACGAATTGAAGTGTGAATGAAACTGCATAATAAGACAAAAAAGTTCCAGAACATTATATAAAGTTGCTCCCAGGTGAATGGTAGCTGGTGATAACTCAAGGGTGGAGTGCACTGAAAAAGTTCTTGAAGGTTGCTGTCTATGTACACGCGGCTTTAGGTGTAAAATGTATTCAACGTATTTCATGATCATGTATTTTGATCGTCTCACAATCACCCTAAGATTCACCCTCAGTGCTGTTGTTTGATCCTATCCTGGTAACATTATCACCCTTTTAAGACTGTGGATAAGTGATGCACTGGACTGTCTGACTAATGTGATACGATTTATACATTTCCTAAGTGATGCATATTGAAGTAAGCTAAAGGTTCATTCTCCATATTTAATCGACTCATATACTGTCCCTTGATTACTAATTTGCGGATCCAAAATCCTTCTAAGGACAATTCCATGTATATAAGCACGCGAATAAGCTTTGTTGCTTTGTGACAACTGCTTTTAATTGTAATAGAAGAAGACATTGCGACATGATGGCAATCGAGCAATAAGTCATTAATATTAACATAGTTATGAGAAAGTACATCATTGGAACAAAAGGCTAAATAACGCTTGCGGACATTGAATAAAGCCCCAACACATACAGGATCGTATATATATATATATATATATATATATATATATATATATATATATATATATATATAGAGAGATATAGATAGATAGATATATAGATATAGAGAGAGAGAGATATCTATATAGATCTCTCTATATAGAGATAGATATAGATATAGAGATCTAGAGAGAGAGAGATCTATCTCTATCTATATATCTATATATATCTCTATAGAGTTTCTCTCTCTCAGAGAGAGATATCTATATATATATATATATATATATATCTATATATCTAGAGATCTCTCTCTCTCTCTCTCTATCTCTCTATCTCTCTCTATCTCTCTCTCTCTATCTCTCTCTCTAGATAGATATCTCTCTCTCTCTCTCTCTATCTCTATTCTCTATCTCTCTATATATATATATATATATATATATATATATAATCCGCATATAGCACCCCCAACGAACGCTTTAGATGATATCAGTTCATTTTGAAATAGCTGTCATGTGGTTGTAAATTCCAACAGTGGTTACATTACGATTTTGCTTGATGAGTTGGTTTACTGTTTATGCAAGAGGGCTATTTAGAATGCATTCTTTCGAGCATATAGTTACTATCATAATGCAGCATAGTCAATCCAGTCCCACACATCTTCTACATACGATAGCCTGTGTTCATCGACAAACTCAACAATATATGATTCACATTGTAGCGCTTCTGGAATTTTGCACAAGGGATCTTAGAACATCTATAGTGCGAGAATGTAGTGTCTGTAAATTGTCACGACAGCAGCGAAAACATTACCCAGAACATTGCCGGGTTCGTAGCATATTACTACCTAGAGATTTATTTCATTCAGAGAACCAGTTGTCTTTATTGCTTGATTTAAGAGTCTCACGATTCAACAAATGCAAATAAATCATTAAAACCACAATGTAAATGGCTTTGTTGTTTAATTTCCCATTACAACCGGAAGAGGATGAAAATAAAAGCATTGCACCAATGTAGCATATATCAAACAGTATGATAGCAGTTTTGGGTTGCAGTCTCTACTGCCTTTAACCGTTAGGTTATCATTGCGTTACCAAGCGAAATATAGGCGAAAATGTGCTTTTTTCTATTGGCAGTGGCACTGGTCTTGATTGAAAGCAACTCGTTGGTTACAGATAGTCATGGCCTGGCCGTCATGCCGGATCTGTAAAAGTCAAACGTAGTAGGATTATATTCGTAAGCAACAGAATGCCCGTACATCGTAGCAAGAAGCATCGGAACCCATAACTATAGCTAGTGAATCATTGCAGCTTCAAGACGAAACGTTACCACATAAAACATCATAACCGACAATGCTGATGTCGATTACAAACCATCAACCGTTTGACATCGTCCTGTCAGTATTATCACTGCACCAACATATGATAATCAAGTGTGATAAATGTCATTGACAAATTGTCCACAGTGATGTCATCAGATTGTAGCAAAGTATTGTTTCTACGCGGTCATTATGAATACGAGATGAGCTCTGTTCCCTGTGCCAAAGAGAACATCAACGGTCGTGACCAGAACATTGCGGTATATTTATCCTTGACGATTTTCAACCACTAGTGCAATCAATAATATTTGTGGCTCTTGCCGATTCGCGTTTAGGCAAAGTTGAGTGACGAGACACCGGCAAAGAAATGCTATTGTCTGTGTTTCAGTGCGTTGCCTGATTAATCGTGTGACATGGTTCATTGAAAAGAAACATGGCCAATAGCCATTCCCAAAATAAACAAGGCAATATATTCGATCCCATTTGTACAGCGAGACAGCAACATTTGATATGGATTTACATTTGTGATCGAAATAATGACGCTATGTAAAGGGTACTTAAGAGAACGATTCTAGTTATATCATTAACCATAATATCACCCGATGTTATTGGTACTTGCCAAAAAAAAATATCCTATGTGATTTATTCAGTCGGATGATGTGTCATTGTTTTACAATTACTCTTAGACACCAGTATCTTAATCGAAACGCTAGTAGAACCGCACTTGTACAACGAAACGTGCGTTTGCACATGCGCGTGGAACAGTGTTCTACTGCGTAATGTTCGCTCACATTATATAAATATCTGCTGCAATATCGCGTAGACAGGATACGCAGTTAAGGTCACTATGTATACTTAATCCATTGTTGGTCCCAGTTCGCATATATCATTGATGCTGGAAGCAGGCAAAGGGATTTGAGCGGTTGTTGAACGACTTGACTGCTTTTCCGTTTTGCATTGGGTTCAATAACAATGGTGTGGATTATTTATTCACATAATTCACATAAAAATATTGCGCTGCCCATGTTGCTCTACATGATAAACCACTTATGTTGCAAAGCGACCAGCTATCTATGTATATTCGTGCAAGGACGTGGGTCCGGTATGGACTTGTGATCCACCAGCGTATTGAGTACACATTACCGACGCCCGAAGAGCTCCATTCTATACACGAATAATGTGTGGGCTATTTTGCTGCATACACAACCCATAAGAAGAGAGTGAACGTCGAATGTCCTACTCTTGAAATGAATGTCTCAAATTCTTTGTGCCACGATTATTCTAATGAAATAGCAGTCGGTATCAACTTGCCGCGCGATGTACGCTGCTGCTACAATGTAATACGTTCAGCCTCTTGTGAGCGTAACAAAATCAGGAATCTTAATCGAAATATTAGGTAATTCCAAAAAACACGGTATAAACTTTCTTAATATTTAAGAAACACGTAATAGTATTTAGCACACGTAACGTTTGCCCGAGACGTTTAACCACACCAAACGAAATTGCACTTTGGCAGGAGGTTGATTCGATTGGTCAAATGCACATCGAACGGGAGACAGATACATACGAACAGTTATACTCTTTCAAACGGCCGATGAAATAAATCCATTATCCGTATTTGAATGTATATTTAGCATGCGCCAAGCTCCATTTGCTACAGTATGTTTCTCAATAAGTTAGATTTACGCAGCATGATTATTTCACAGTTTGAATAGCACAATTGTTTTAAGTATCGCTGACATGATACAAGGCTACTTGTGTGAGGTCATTTCTATTGACTATGTATTGGTTGGTTTGGAAGCGCTAGGTATACCCAGATAATGCAATCGTGGCGCCCGACAATAATATATAACATCCTCAAACACCAGGGTCCTGGTGCCTGTTGCGTTAGAAACCATTTATAAACCTGGCCCGTGCGGATCCGATTGCTTTATCCAATACCGTATTTTGTATCTAATATCTGTAAAGTAGTGTATCCTCATAAAATTGCACCGCAACAAATATGATAGCGTGGGTGTTGTCCGTGTCTTTCTACGACCTAAGCTTCTAACAGTTATTTTTTCGTGCTGCCATTCAGCGGAATACCCACTTAGCTGGTAATAAACACTAGTAGTTAAAACCTAACCAGCAAAAATGCAGGTACACGAAGTCTGCACGTATAAAGCATCTTATTATTGCTTGTTGAATGAATAGGGTATGTTGGAAAAGGCATCTTCATTTATGATCGTGGCGTGACAGTTATTTTGTGTTATGTCATGGCGTCGGTATGTTTTTTCCAATCATCAATTGAGAATTTTGCTCAGTTGAAGTTTACATCCATGTCTGTGTGTCTGTATACAAACTGCTGTAAACAATAATAATGCAATCTAAGAGAACGTGTCATCAACAAATCGCTAATTATACATCAATGGTATTGCATTGTTGTAACTAGCCATTATGAAGAAGAACAGCGAAAGGCATTTGCAATTGAACCGAATATCGCATTAGGTATGTCTTATTCCACGTTTATCATGCTGCTGAATATGTAAATGAGCTTATTTACTATTATACTGATTAATGGCTCTCACTTTGATATCGGTTATTGCATTTTGATCTTAACTCTGACCGTTATTGTTGCGCCACATAGCACGTACGTACGTCAGTACACTTTTGCACAACTTTTTACACGTCTTGAGAGATAAAGTACTCATACATGTACGCTCAAGAACACCCCACATTATTACACCTATATTGCAATATAGTATGCAGCCTTCTGTGAACTTGCTCACAATGTTGTGACGGGGATGAATAATTTCTAGCCCAGGCTGATAACACGGCAGGGTGCATTCAACGTGATCCAGCTCGACGTTACTCTCACGGATAGCAGTTGGTTGTACACGATGGTACAACCCCACCCCCCCCCCCCACCCCCACCCTAGGTGTAAGTGTGCGGATGCCTGGGACATCTGCTGGGACTTATCTGCTGTTAAAATGTCAATAGGATTGCCTTCCGATCCTCGATGTTATTTTAGGCGATTATTCGTTACATTAAAAAGATTCGTGCTCAGCAAAATTAATGAGAATTTGTAAAACTGAACGCTGACTCGTGGTATCAGTTCCTCAAATACCATTTCAGTGTTTTAATTGTCACGTCGCATATAACATCTGCATCTGACAGTAATAACAATAGTTTTATGCCACCGAGGTGCATATGCTGGCGATTTGCATCTGGCCGTAAATGTAAATGGGCGATCAACAGCCTAGTGGATAACTACCGAAACATCCTCAGTTCTATTCGCCTCAAAGCTGTCATGCTGGTATCTGCCCTCCTGCATGACCAGTTCATATCTCGATGAGCGTATAAATATGTTATGGTCCTCTTCTCAGACGGTATATATTCTAATTTTAAGCAATTGTAAGTGCAATTTGCGGCATCCTTGATTTCAGACAACAGCGAGGACTGTTACTAACCGGCTGCAATTGATCCAGGGAGCATAATTTTTTATCCCACCTGGTGAAGGAGTTACATTCATTAACATGGAGATATCACTTTCGTCGACGCACGTTCACACTGATATAGTGTTCACAAAGAAAATACTATCCTCTATGTTCCCACACACGTACACAATCTATTTTATCCAAAGGCTAAACGACGCCAGCGATCCCTATCATTACAGCTGCGTGTTAGCAGTGTGCATCAAGAATTTAGAAATTATTATCATGAATTATAAAACTCCTCTGATGCCGTGCAATAAGGTATTTCGCGGATGTATCCCGTTAGGTTCTCCTTCATATTCCGCCTTTGTGTTTTAAACTGAGGTTTGACATTGTTTATCTCATAAAGGACAATTATTTACATTCCTGCTGACGCACGTGTCTGAATGCTTTATTAGCAGACGGACACGAAGGCACTCACGATCGGACTGGCTCACTCAATCATTCTTCCGGACTCACTACGCCTGCTCCCTCATCTTATGGACCGATCGACGGATGAATTGGAGTGCGGTCGTCTGCTCAGTGTTTATTTATAATTTTGAAATTATATTTTGTCAAACAACGAGATGATAAAATTACGACGAAGCGGACTAGTGATTGTTGCGTTAAGTCGGGGATTACCATTGCCCCGCCGAACTCTCTACATTCGAACTTTGTGGAGGAAGTTATTTAACTCAACAGGGACACCACCTTTACTAAGTGGCACAGCGCAAACCGACATTAAAGTAAGCATATCGCTTGATATGGTGTTTTCTGTCTCAATTAACGAATGGAAGCTGAGATTTTCGTAGCTGTATACGGCTGAAGCAAAATGACTCCTTATACATGCATTTCAACAGATATCATCAAATTTATGTTGTAAAAAAACACATAATCCGATTCTCTACTATCTTACATTATCGACTCCACAAGCACCCATGTCAATTCATTCAGCGAGTGCCTTTGGCAGTGTATGAGCATTATGAATGTGCCCCCTTACAAGGACCACTTTGAGTTGTTTTAGTCCACTAATTTATAGTTACCAAAATACGTTTAAAACCTTCGTTGTCAACGAGTTTTAATAATGTACCGTCAAGCGTTACCTCTCATTGCTGTCGTTTATTTCAGGGTGTATGCATCTTAATGTTGCGAATACGGCGCATAGATAATTGGCCTTTGTATCGGGTCATGCAATGATATGATGAAACAAGCAAACATTATCAGGTGGACGAGGCTACATAATATTGCCACATTTATGACATAATCTGCTCTTTCTGAGAGAATAATCATTTGTTGTTGCGCTGTATTTCCCACATACATTTCAATAAGCCTTCTGAATCCCTCCGTGGTTTATCAGATTATATTGGACTTACAGCCAGACAAACTGGCGGTTGAACGGAGCAGGGATTCGATGGGTAATTATATTTGACCTGCTTGCCGACTAGCGAGGTTTTCGACGCATAAAACTTCTCCAGCAAAACAGCTATGGTGTATAGTGATAATTCATCTGATGTCATCATTAGCCAGCCAAAAATCAAGCAGATATTCTAATACGATCAGCCACTATGTAGCTTTTTCGAATAAGCGCACAATGCCGCATAAATGTGTATGGTATGCCATCATTTTCGTCTTAATATGTCTATCCACTCTAACTATTGTCGACCACAGCTATACGATTGCTTTCGCATACAGACACACACACACTCACACACACACATATACACACACACACGCACGCACACGTACACTCAAACACACACACATATATATATATATATATACATACATATATATATATATATATATTAATATATATATGAAGATTATATATATATAATATATATATATATATATATATATATATATATATATATATATATACATATGCGTCTGTATGCAGAAAGCAATATATATGGAAGACAATATTATATATATTTAAGTATATATAAATATGGGTAATAATATATATATAAGTATATATATATATATATGCATATATATATGTATATTTATATATATATATATATATATATATATATATATACGTATATACATTTATAGATATATATATCTATATATATATTTATATATATATATATCTCTCTATATATATATATATACATCTATATATATATAAAACATATCTATATATATATATATATATATATATATATATATATATATATCTATATATATATATATATATATATATAGATATATATATATATATATATATATATATATATATATATATATATATATATATACTGTCGATAGACAGGTCTTACAAGTGGATGGAATTATTAGACAGTCAATAGTTGAATGTCCCGCATGCTTTTCAAATGTTTGCAGCCTCGCTCACCTTTATTGTGTTTAAAAAGTCCAAGACTGATGCGCCATTCATGCTGCTGATTTGTGCGCTTAACGATTGGGGCATTAACGATGTTTATTACTGAGCTATCCAGGGCGAATAAATATTTGCCAGTTCCGGTTTTGATGCATTCCAGGTTTTATATGACAGCGAAATGCACGTCAAGCACATGCAACTATGTCAGTCATAAAACGGGGAAATAGGCAAGAAATAGATCTGCCGTTTTAGCTCGACCAGCTTTGCTATATAATGGAAAATTAAACGAGACTTACCTGTAAGGTGAAGCTTGATTAATATTCTACCTATCTCATCTAGCATGAGAGATCAAGTGAGAGAGCGCGGCAGAGCCAGGAGATCATACTTTAAATAGTGACCATGTGGAAACTTAGTAAACACGAACAAGAAGGGAGGGAGAGGTTGGGCACTTGATCTCTCATGCCATATGAGATAGGTAGAATATTAATCAAACTTCACCTTACAGGTAAGTCTCGTTTAATTTTCCATTCTACCTATCTCATCTGCATATCGAGTTCACGTGAGAATTCAAAGCCACATGGGCACTACTAATAAACAACGAAGGTTCTTGAAAAGAAACATATATTCATGGTTTATCTATGCATACAACAACATTGATAATAGAGTTTCGAAAATCACTGATCAGGTCATTAAGTACACTGAGAATCCAGTGTGTAGAGGGACGCATAACGAAAACGTTACCGTTCCATGGAGAGAATATTTGTACTGTAGTTGTTTGCACTTTCTATGTGTTTGTTGTAAAAAAAAATTAATTCCGCAAATACATTGTGACTGCCATCCTGCAGTTTTGGGAATCGTACTAAGTGGTGTGGCAGAGGCCAATGCCGCACTTAATGAAGTTTATTGATGATGAAGCTATATGGTGATTCCGACCTCTGCATCCTGTCACCAACAGGCAGAGCATGACCAGTTTGAACGACAACAGTTTGAGTGAGATATCCTCGGTTGGTGGTAAGTAGTCCAGTACCAAAGTAACAATCCATGTTGAGGAATATCGCGGAAGGCTGGGACTCGTCTGATACACGCCTTTAACAAAGCGAATTATCAGAGGATGTGAGGTTATGGTGTGGTTTGAGTTTGACAGCTCCACTATAGATCATAAGGCTGATTTTGCCGTATTTATGCCGCTATATCCCAGGTCGGCGTTGTATAAAAGAGTGAGGAAATCCAATATAACAGAGACTGTTGCGTGGTGAGGGTCTATATTGTGATCCGCAGCGAATGTGTTCCATTTATTGAGGTATACTCTAAATTGCATTCTTGTGTCTAGTCTCCATGACGTGATTATAATATCTTGTGTTAGTTTGATAATGCCGTCTTCCTCTTGTCTCTTCGTTACAAGAGGTAAGCTGCTAAGCGTAACTTGGGATACAATGGATGAAAACGGCTCGGGTCGGCTGGCAATGTCAGAAGGGTCTTGTTGCGTTTGAAAAATAGAGGTGCTCATATTGTCATCCGTCTGAGCATCGGGTACCAGGTCTGCGTTGGCCATTGAGGAGCAATGAGGATCGCTTTTTGCCCCATCGTCCTGCAGCTTCCGCGTGGAATGACGCTGAAAGGCGGAAACAGGTATAGGTATATGCCCCAACAGTTATACGCAGTGCATAAAAGCGCAAGGGCTTAACTTATCATCTTATCGTCAAAGAGCCTGCTTTTCTTGGTCAGCTTCCACATTAGCTATCCCAGCGATATGCGTAGCACTTATTCACAACTGATTCGATATACACCAAGTCCAAATGTCATGTGCCATGGTGTTACATTGTACCGATTGACTGCCTGCCATCTCTTGAATATACGATACAGCTATCATGTTGTCCAGCAAGTGGGTTTTATTGGTAGTCTTGCATAGCGCTTGCAGACCGAGTAAGGCTGCTTTAAGTTCAAGTACATTGATGTGGTCTTGTTGTTCAGCCGCCGATCATCTTCCCCAGTGGAGGGTTAATTAATATACTTAGCAATCCAACCGTGAGAGGATGCATCAGTTTGCAAAATGAGGTCAGCATTGCCATATAAAATACGTTTGGGACAACCTGCATTGTCCTCCAATCATCTGACTTCGTGCTGCCCGATGTTCTCTGTCATACTAGTTGAATCGAGTATGAAACCGAAATGCTGCAGTTTCTGGGTTAGAGTTAGTACAGATTTAGAGTCATTTACATAAAACCCCAAATCTCTCATGGTTGCCTGTATATTAGCAACACAATCGGAAACACACGATGCTAGTACATAGGAGTCATCAAGGTAGCCCCTGGAGATATACCCCAATTGTCTTAGCTTTGAAATCACTGGCTTCATAAGCTTGGTAAATATCCTAGGCCCCGAACCTAGTCCATTTGGCAAACAAGTGTATTTGTAGAGCTGACCATTAACACGAACTTGAGATATTTCTTGTTACTTTCTGTCACTGGCACGGAGTAATACTAATTGGCGTCCGTTAAACAAGGGAACCCATATAATAGTCACGAGTCATTAGATTCAGGCAGTGTTAAAGAGTATCCATCTTAAAGTGGCGGTAAACAACAAATGTATTCGATTCTTTCAAGTTCAAAATCAGCCTTAAAGTACCCTGTTTCTTGGGTCTCAGAAAAACTGATCAATTTCTGCGTTAAGAAACACTGCTTCTCTCAGTGTGTAACGTGGACACCTTAGTTCATACCTTTGCACTGGTTTAGAAACAAATTCGATAGATAGACCTCGTACAATGTTCAAAATGTTCGGGTCTCTGGTGACAGCCTTCCAGCTATGAAAGTGGTTTTTAATGTTGCCGGCCCGAGTAATATTCAAAGGAATCTCCTCTCTCACCTCAGCTTTTGCACGCACAGTGTTTACACACTGTTGTGCTTTGAGATTTGTCCCACCTGGTCGTGGGTTGGCGCTTCCCTCGATAAGGGCGACTGGATAGCTGGGTACGGCTGCTGCCGCTGTCATAAGGTCGAAGTCGCCACTGACCCCGCTGGCTTGACCCTAAAAAAGGGAAGCGTTTGTGTGACGAAGTGAAGGTGCGATCACGTTCCCCGCCTCGCGAATGTCTGTTGTATCCAGTCAGCTGGCGGGTAACCTTGGTGGTTTCACTAAGGCTTTTGACAGTATTTTCCAGCTCTTCTCCGAAAAGCAGGGTATAGTCGGGTCAATATATGGAAAAAAAGGGGTCAACCCCCAAAAAATTGCAAAAAACGTTTCTTGGTTGTTTTTGGTTCCTGAACATCTGTAGTTTAACATACTAAAAGTTTACCAAACTCGGATGAACGGAAAGTGGGTTAATTAGGCAATTTCCAAGATGACCGCCAAAATTGTTAAAATGCTTGAATATTTTTGGCTGTCCATAACTCAGCCATTTCTCACCCAAAACTGATTATGTAAGTATGTTTTCTAATATTTTTGAGGTCAACCTTTCACCTGAACCTGGTTTCTTTCATGTGTGACATCCCGATGGGGGTGCAATTGGGGCACCCCTACCCCAAAACTGGTATTAGGGAAACCTTATATTTCCCAATTAATTAAGGAATTGCAAGAACTATTGTTTCTTGGTTTTTCATTGTTCTTTAAGGTCTGAACATTAAGATAGCAAAGGTTCCCTAAAATTGGAGCGTAAATCTCGGTCAATTTCAGGATTTTTACCCCTGTTTGGTATTTGTTTGAAATGGCTCCTTGGTTAACCGCATTGTCCCGCGGAAGAACACTACCAACTTGCACGTTGTTGAATTTGCAAAAATTGACATTATTGAATATCGCTTCGCGAAGCACGTCTCTAGAGCCGTTGTATTTAAGGAACTGCAAATCCCGCAGGTTCTCAGTCAGCCAGTTGATATTCTATGAGAACTTTCCTTTTCATTTAAACAACCTACATCTGGTTGGCAGGGGATGATGCATTTGATTCATCAAGGCTCTACACATCCTGGGAAATCGTCTGTGACTTTCCTCCCCATGATTGATATGTATCCAGGTGACAAAACTTGCATCTTGTCAACTCTTGAATACGTATACAACTTGGCCAGGAAGAACCATGTACCATCAGTGATTACCTTTGATCAGCCATTGTATTGGAAGGCCTCTGAAATTCAGCACAACGCACACACCAACAGTCATCTCAGGGACATTGTAATTCTACTGGGCAGCTTTCACGCGCTAATGAATCTTCTTGGGGCTATTGGTGCACTCATGCAAGGATCAGGACTAGGGTCAATATTGGTAGAAATATATGGAGAAAATGCAGTTGTTCACATTCTTTCCGGTAAAGCTGTGCAGAGGGCACTGCGTGGTCATCTCCTGGTTGACAGGTGTCTCAATCAGATCATTCTAGGTGGGCTCATCCAGGATAACCCAGAATTCCGCTCTACGATTGAAAGGCTAGAGACTGTTTATTCTTCCATTGTGTCTGGTGAAATGTCCTACGAGTCGTTAAAGTCATTAGAAGAAATCAAGCACATTGAACAGAAAATCCAGTCAGCAAAGGTTAGCATGGCAGTTTCATCCAAAACCAGTCAACTTTGGATCGGATATCAGGAGATGTTGGAAATAGCACGTGCATTGATCAGAGCTGATCGCTCAGGCGACTGGAGAGTGCATCTCAGTGCAGTGTCTGATTGCATTCCGATATTCGCAGCTGCTGGACATTTCAATTATGTTAAGTCTGCATACCTCTACCTACAGTGCGTGAATGAACTAGGTCACAAGCATCCAGACATTGTTACAAAATTTGAAAACGTCCTACATGCTATTAGGAGGACAGACCAGTTCTGGGCAGGATTGGGATCGGATCTAACTATTGAACAGACTCTCATGCGTTCCCTCAAAAGTAGCGGTGGTCTAACTGTCATAACAAGCGTGACACCATCTTGGCGGAAGTAGGAAGCCTTTATTGATCATGCGCACAAACGCTCATAGCATACGGGGTACGTTCAACAAGTAGCTTCAACAAGTAGCGTTCATGATCCCATGACATCTCCCCCCTTTTTTAAAGTTTACCAAACTAATGACAAAAATTTACAAAAGAAACATTTACCAATCAAATGCCATACAGTACAGGTTACCGTAAAATCAACCAAGTCATCAGTTCAGCAAATCAAACAAACCATCAACAGCTTAAACACAAAATATATATATATATATATATATATATATATATATATATATATATATATATATATATATATAGCAAAGGAAGGTGTGAAAACAACTTTAGAGCACATTATGGTCCAAAATACTGACAAAAAGTCACAACTTTCACTTTGAAATGGTCAAATGAGGGTAGACTACCTCACTGACTGGAAATGAATGGGCATTATTATGGCCCAGATTACAGGTTCAACCTTGCGACAGGTTTAACCATTCTGCCAGACCGGGTGGTCTGAGCATCACCGGCCGAACGCTCTGGTGTTGCAGTCGGTGCAACATTTGTAGGCGCGGCCATCGCCGGCGCAACGAGGCCAGACGAATGGTCCTTTGCAGGGCTCGCACTCGAAACAGTCTCTCCAGGGTTGGGTACGAGCTGAAGGTGACGCCTGTTCCTGCGGAACGTCTTTCCCTCTCCTGTCTGCACAACGACTGATCTCGGGGTCTCACTCGCTTGCACAACCGTGGCGCTAGAGTCCCAGTGTTTATTCTGATCGGTCTTGATCAGTACATGTTGTCCGGGTGACAACTCAGGCAATGGTCGGGCATTGTGGTGCTGATCATGGTCGCGCTTGTAGGTCGTCTTTGCGTATTTATCATTCATGCGCACAACACCTGAAACAGGCCAATCAGGCTGTAGATTCCTACCTAGCACGGGCAAGGTGGTACAGATTTGTCTCCCCATGAGCAACTGCGCGGGGCTAAAACCTGTAGCCGCGATCGGAGTAGCGCGATAAATCATCAGGGCAAGGAATGGGTCGTCTTGCCGAAGAATGGTTTTCGCCGTTTGTACGGCCCTCTCAGCCTCGCCATTTGACTGCGGGTAGTAGGGGCTGGACGTCACGTGATGGAACCCATACTGCGCTGCGAATGTGAGGAATTCATGCGAGGCGAACTGGGGTCCGTTATCACTGACGAGAACCTCGGGTATGCCCCAGCGGGCAAACAGTCCTTTCAGGGCTAACACAACATGAAGCGCTGTCGCTTTCACAAGTTTCTTGATCTCGATATAGCGTGAATAATAGTCCACTACCACTAGGTATGTCGAACATTTGAGTTCACACAAATCAGCGCCCAAGCGCTGCCACGGCCTATCGGGTAGAGGTGTAGGCATGAGCGGCTCCTTGTTCTGCGCTTTGCGGTACTGTGCACAGTGGGCTACAAGATTCTACCAGGATTTGATTTGATCTGTTGGCTGATCCCAATCCAAAACACAGTGGCTCTTGCACGCTCCTGGCACTTGTTGACACCTTGATGCCCATCATGAATCCTGTTCAATATGTCCTGCTGTAGACTTCGCGGGATGTATATCCTGTCATCATACAAGAGTAGGCGCTCAGACACGGACAGGTGGCTCCTTATCTCGTAATACTTCCGGAGATACGTTGGCATGTCCTTGATGTACTCGGGCCAACCAGACATCGTGTAGTCAATCACGGACTGTATTTCCGGATCACGGTCGGTTGCGGCTCTCACGTCATTCAGCTTTGTAGCTGAGAATGCGTACGTCTTGACGGACTCCACATACGCCACCACCTCCTCAGCGCACATTTTCTCCACATCTGTGCTCGGCAAGGGGCTCCTGGAGAGTGTATCCGCAACTACCAAGGATTTCCCCGGCACGTGCTCAACCAAAGGGTTAAACCTCATGAGCCGCATGAGCAACCTCTGGCACCTGACTGGAACTTGCGCGATATCCTTGCTCATCATGAGCGGCACTAGAGGCTTATGGTCCGTCAGAAGTCGAAATGACGGCAAACCACTGAGGTACTGCTGGAACCTCTCACAGGCCCAGACGGCGGCCAGGCATTCCTTCTCAATTTGCGCATATCTAGTCTCTGCCTCAGTCATTGTACGTGATGCGAACGCAATGGGCTTCAGTTCTCCACCCAGCTGTTCCTGCATAATTGACGCCCCCAGCCCGTAGCTGCTGGCGTCCGCTGACACAACCACCGGTTTCCGCGGGTTGAAGTACGCCAGACCCGACGCACTCGTGATCAGGTCCTTCGCTTTCTGAAAAGCATCCTGCTGCTCACTACCCCAGTACCACGCGTTATCCTGCCGCAACAAATCACTCAGAGGTCGCAACACGGTGGCAAGATCCTTGGCAAAACGGCCAAGATGATTAATCATGCCCAGGCACCTCCTCAGTCCTGGGATATCGGTTGGTGCCTCCAGGTCTGCAATCGCTGCGATCTTATCCGCAGAGGGTTTCACCCCACTGGCATCCACATGGTGTCCCAAGAATGTCAGGCTCGACTGACTGAACTTGCACTTGTTGGCGTTCAGTTTGAGGCCAGATTCTCGGATCGTAGTCATCACTCTCTCAAGTCGCTCGTCGTGTTGCGCCTTGGTCGCCCCATGGACCAGAATGTCGTCCATGTACAAGACTACTCCCTCGTGATCAGCGAGCAGATCGGCCATGATTCGCTGGAAAATCTCGGGCGCCGAAGAAATTCCAAATGGGAGCCGGCGGAAACAATACCGCCCGAACGGAGTGATGAATGTAGTGAGTTTCGCGCTTTCCTCATCCAGAGGTATGGCCCAAAATCCACTGGCACAGCCCTATTCGCGGCAAAACATGTGTTCAAGAAGGCTGACTAGCCACAGTCGGCTGATGCTCTACGGGATTACGCAAATGAATCCTCCAGCTCCAGCAAGTCCGTTCTAACAGATTCGACGCCAGATTCCAAACATTTTGTGCTTGACGAAGGCTCCTTACTTCACCGTCTGTCCTGGAAAAAGGGATGACTTACGGGGAAATTGCCGAGGAGTATGCCAATCTCGCCCTTTCCAAGTATGGACAAGCCACAGTAATTTTTGACGGATACAATGAAGAGCCTAGCATCAAGGACAATGAACATCAGAGACGACAAACGAAATCACACCCGCTTTTGTCTTTTGAAATGAATACCGTCTTTTCCTCTGGCAGAATGGAGGATTTCTTATCAAGGGACTCTAATAAACAGAAACTAATCCTCCTCATCAGTGACAAACTGAAACAGAGGGGTTGCGAAGTCATCAATGCGCATGGAGATGCAGATGTTCATATTGTGAAGACAGCAACAACATCTGCAAAGGTTCGAGACACAAATTTGATTGGGGAAGACACGGACCTTCTGCTTCTGCTTCTACATTGCACTGAGAGGGATAGCAAGAAATCGATAAAACGTATTTTCCACTCTGAATGCGGCACCTCATGTTGTTATTGAATTAAAAATATCACATATCACATATAACATTTTCTTGCATTCACACAATGTAGCTAACATCATTTTCAAATGTTACTCGCACATTATATTCCATTGTTCAGCGTATGATGTTGTACGAGCATCAATTATATATTATGCTTATTTGTTTCATTTCGATTCCATACCCAGATACATAAGGAAAAGCCAGGTCAGTGTTGCCACATACAAAAACGAATCACGCGGGATAAGTAAAGCTAGTTTTGACATATGCCATAAACGTGACCTTGGTATAAATATAACTGTCCGTTTACACAAAGTGTCGTTGCCTTATCGTCTACCGAGGAAAGCCTACATAGAGAGAGTGCAAAGTACTTTTCATTGTCAACATTGTTAAGGTGAATGTTATCAGTACGAAAGTAGTTATCAGGTGGATTAGACCATCCCCGGTGAGTCCACATTTTTACACAAGTGTTGTTTTGTGTCCGGTTGATGACAGCTGTGTTGGTAGCTAAAACTCTCTGGTTGTATGTGTCATCTTGGTAGTTGTTGCGCTAAATGATCTGGCTAAGAACAACATAGAAAACCCCATAGCCAGTGAGTATAAGTGAAGACAAGGCCAGTAAGTGATCGGCAAGAAGGTCATGTGAGAGCTGGGCATTGCACTCAGCGTTGCTGCCCAGTTGTATATCGGTCCCTTGCAAAGAATGTTTGTCAACCAGTTGTGCTACTGCGGAATTATAGAAGTGTTACTACCATCCATAGCTCCTCTGATCCCCAAAACTCAACCCATTGGCCGGGTAAACGTATATTGGCAAATTTGCCATATCGTCGCACCAGATTGTATGTTCCTCAAAACTCGCCAATACGGTGAACAGAGGAATGGCCGACAAAGGATGGCTGATCACGGCAATAGTTTGATTGCGAAAAATGATAAAATGAAGGACACGAATGTACCTGACATTCGTGAGTAATTTGAAGATTGAGAACTGGAGCGGAGGAGGAGTAGGGAAGAACAAGGTTGTATGGAAAGCGTTTCCTTAAAACTGTCTTTGAAGAGATGCGTGAACTGTCATCAAACCGTACATCAAACCACTTCATTTTATTGGCCGAAATAAGCCTGATAGTTCTAAGGCCAAAAGGCCCGTGATATATGTAAGCATGCAGCAGATGGACCTCAATTGCGTAGCTCCCCATATGTACACAAATTCAAATGATTAGATAAATGTTTTTTTAACCGTACAAATTATTTTATACCTGCATGCAACGTTGCGTGTTTGTTGATATATTACCTTGAACATGGTATGAACATGGAACAGGACTCTATGTCACTATGCTATATCACTTCGCTTCTTAATAAACCAAGTCGAGGCAGAGATTTATCATTTTTTATTATCTTGGCATAATATTCCGCTATGGAATGGGCAGTTTTGAATGAATTTGTAAAGAAAATAGTAATTTTGGCATTCCATAGTATAATTTCCCATTTTTAATCGACAATGATGCTTTTTAAAACTGTATATGCTTATAGTAGTCATCCATCTACGGTGAGTCCAGACTTTCGGTTATTTTTCCAACACGAGAGTAAACAATATGGTATACTATTTAGGAATGTATGTGCGTATTAATAACGCAAGTGCTAGAAATTGTAATTAATGGAGGTCGAATATAAACAGAGTGAGGAAAACAACGATGCGGCTGTTATAGATACATACACACAAGCAGCCAGTGGATTCTTGGTCTCATGATGCCTTCTGTCTTGATATTAAGTATGCACACAGAGCCCCTTAAAACATATCATTATACACTTAATGCAATATAGTGTCCAGTCTTGTGTAACCTCCCTGCCAATGTTTTGACAGGGATAATAAACGTCTGTCCCCGCCTCCCGGTATACACGGAGGGGAGCATTTGACGCGATCCACCTCGATGTTGCTTCCATACATATGATGCTATGGCCCCAATGGTTAGAAGTGTGTTGGGGCCTGGGGCACCTTAACTGATGGAAGAATAGTCAATAGGATTACCTTTCTATCCCCGAACGTTAATTTATAAGTGCATTCGTCGGATTAAGAGAATTGGTTCTTGCATGGATTGTTCAGAATTGATAGAACTAATCGCTAATGTCGATACTCGTGGTATCATTTCCACTAATGTTGTTTTAGTTATAAACATTTACTAGGTCTTCCGCGGTACATTTGGTTACGGAATCCGTCAATGATCGTGAATATTGCCCTTCGTGTAACATGCCGTCGTGGCGCAGATATTGGAGATAATATATTTGGCATTCTATGCATATGTGTGTTCAATAACCAAATCGATAGGGGAACTTTCGAACACTCATATTCATAGATAAAGATTGCTATGGGTCAATCAATGTCATAGTACGACATAACATGACCGTGTAGGCTTTAAAGTGACTGACTACATGATGCGGAGAACTGTCATTCGTACTTTGTAGTTGTTTTAAGGTAGCCACGTATCTCAAGTTTATATCATTCTTTCTATCAAACTGATCTCATTAGGGCAAGAAAAGCGGTTTGATTATTTGTTGTACAGCATAAAATAACCTAGAGGCAAGAAACAATAAATGATATTGTCATTTTGTTGGCTCTGGTATGTTTAACGCAATAATAATAATCCAACAGCATATGAGGCCACAAGTACACAATAATGTGCAATAACTGATAATCAAGCATAAACAATTCACCCGTTAACTCATGAACGCTTTTCAATTCTATTCTGGCTGGTCTGAGCCAGTGTTGGCGCTCATTCGCTCTTTCCAAGCCTCCGCCTTTATTAACCGTAGACTATCAATGGTGAAGTCATGCTGAGCTTCCAGGTGTCATTGAATGGCTCAGTATTCGAGGCTTATGCTTATTGTTCATATGGCATGTTGCCATTAACAGCCAGCGTGTGATGATTCAGCTCTGGCTCAGTGTATTTCTTAACACACTTCATCGTTGAAAACATGATTAAATGGTCAACAGGACCGCCCATAGCTCATATTTTCCAGTGCAATAAAATGGTTTTTCATAACCTATTCACAGATCTGATTGTCACTGCAACTTGCCTCCAATACTGTAGATAAATATAAACATGTCGTGGTGTCCGCCATCACGTAAGTCCAGGCGCTATAATCCAGTAAATGGGCATCAAGATAGCATTTAATTTATCTTCTGTGCATTAGCGCATCAGCTTAAACATAAACATGTGCACCGGTAGTTTCTGTAAACACTGTGCAATTCGATTATGTGGATAAGCGTCGATGGTGTCAAGGTGAGACGGTGGTAAATGAAACAATGCGATTCGTCATCGCACATGCTGAGAAGCATAGAGCCTTGCATTGTCAATCAGGCAATTATACACCGGTCCTTATCTACACATGTGGGGTTCAACTCAAATGATACATACACAACGTGCGCTATGATGTGAAAATTTGCGCAATGTGCGCACATCAAGCCACTTTGCCTAATGGCTATTTTATGATGCATGAAAAATTATGAAATTGCGTTCTTTCTCATGTCGGATTTTACGGCTTCTATTTATTATGCTATAAACATTGCTGCCCTTACATGGTATTTCCTTCTCTAGCATAAACCTTTTATGTTCAACCATTGGCTTTTCTTTTGTGCTAATGGCAGAACGGGGGTACTTAAAAGGCGATAATTGCTCTAGGGTATTATTCAATGGGAGACATTTAGCAGAAAGTTTGCAGTTGACGCGATAAATTTTCCCCTTAAACGATTACTTGAACAGCCATCGCGGCATAACCAGTGGAATAAGAACATCATTATGTCTCTAGTCCGCATGTGGATCAGAAACTTTGGACAAATTATGCTTTAATAATTAAATAATAAGTGCAATTGTTAGATATTCCATATCACAATACAGGGTTGTGACTGTTATTCTATTGGAAGAAATCTAGCGGTATTGATTTGTGTGGCGTTTGTATCATCGATTGACAGAAAACTGTCAATGGCATCAATAGTGGCCTTAGGGACTAATTGCCATGCGGTGAGCCACAGCGTTAGCCCAACTGGCAATGAATAGTACTACAACGTTGATGATGGGTATTTATGATTATTGCGCTAGAGCAGAGTCATGTAAAAACACAGAGTGGGGGCTAAGATAACGGAACAAGGTAGGTAAACTGATAGTGGATTTACAATGAATTAGACCGAATAAGTTAAATGGAAAACATTTTGACAGGGATATTTATTACAGATAACATTACAATCATTCATGTCCAAATCCCATGTGGATCAGTGGCTTTAGACAAAAAATTATAGTGATCGATATAAAAATATGAGCATGCATCGATATTTTCAATAAAGAGCTATAAGATGTTTAATTGAAATTCCAGAATTGATACGAACTTTTCTAGGCGGCGGCTAATAATTTATGTACACAATGATTACACACATGATGCTGATGTTTTTTTCTGAAATGAGTTGTACGGATAAATTCTTCATAACTGCTAGATAGTTGCCAGTACAAGCGATGCCAAAGTTAGATAAGTGTTAGATTCTAAGATTGTACGTCGCTGATAATTATAATACATCGTGCTTTGACGACATAACAAGTAGACGAATATATTTCCGACTGATATATTGAGTTCGATTTATAAATAAACGGCCATTATCAGACCCTGTTTATAGAAATTAATGAATATGAATATGATTGGGGGGTATTTAAATCTATAAGCATTTTGGCATTTGTCATATATCTTTTCGATGTGATGCATGGCTATGCCGATTCTATAACTGCCAAGAAGGTTGTTTGATGGGAAATACACCTGTGATGTCTGAAATACGATATCTTGATAGCGACGCATGTCTCAATATTCTATTTTGCTCTGATTCGTCGTACCCTAAGAGAGCAGTTTACTTAAATTGTTGGTTAAATTAGACCTGGCTAGGAAAAGTTAAGGTAGGATGTCACCAGGATTGTTGAATTATTTGTTAACCCTTTAAACTCTCCAGGGAGACGTCGAGCTTTATGCGATATAAGTCATTAAGAATTAAATTGTTGTTTGTATTCTATTACAGCCTTACCAATAACGTGCTTTGCAGCACATCTTTGAACCCCTACTAAAACATCTATGTCAGGTGACAGGTATGTAACCAAGCCTATGTTTTTATATTCTATGCGCTGGATAAAATGGTTGAAAAACAAGTTGTGGATATTTGGCCGCTCTTCCGGAGAATTCTACTTGCCTTTATGACAACTACACTGTATAGTTACTCAATTTGAAATGATGACGCGTATATCTTTTTTGTACGACACTGCATCTATAGAAGATTTTGATGCGTATATCATTTTTCTTCGACGTAGCATGCAGAGAAGAGTAACCCGTTTGGTATTAATAGCATCTATTGGAATTGATATATATCTGAAAACCACTACATAACAAGTGCTAAAACATTTAACGCATGCGAATCAACTCCCCTCTTTTTTCATTTTAACTGTATTGAACGTTATTGATATTGGTCTCATTCTTTAAGCGACCTTCTTTTTTGCTATTTTATTACAATTTTCTTAAAGAGCTTTACTACTAAATTATTTCAATGCAATATTCTGTTCACAACCCTTGCATGTTAAAAAAGCAATTGATGCTATTTTCTCAAATATTCGCCACCGCAGTGATTTTCAACCGATGACAAATAGCCATATCGGCGTTAATGCAAGCATTGTCAATACTATGTCAGTTTGAATGCTCTTTTTGCATGTCCCTGTTTGCATATCTCTCTTTACCTGGTCAGATTATAACCACTGAAACAAGGAATTCTTTATCTATCATTTATTCACTACTATGTCCTAAATACGAGAGGCAGGAATTCTTTATCTATCATTTATTGACAACTATGTCCTAAATACGAGAGGCAGACTACAAGAGCACGCCAAATTGTATCTTGTACTTACATCTAAAAGGAAAACAAATGACACCGTGCACTGAAAACGTCGAGAAATGTCACAAAACACCAGTATGGAGTACAACTTCGTACACACTCAAATGGCAACTCTTTCGTTTGTGATTAAATATTGGGTACTAAATTGTAAAATCGCCACAAACATTTACACAGGCGACTAGGGATAAGACTGCATGGCAGCAAAAAATTTGGACAATACAAACCAAATACACAGTGGCTAAAACCTGTGAGTGTAAGAGCAAATACGCCTTCGCGTACACAGCTGTCTATGGAGCCAATATAGAACTTCTTACATCAGATAAGCTCCGGAGGTGCCCGGCATATCTACCACTCGAAAAGGTTACTATTAAGCGAGCATCAATGCAATGCGCTAAATGATTATACAATACAAAATCTAGACATTGTCGGAATTCAATTCTTATGGATTTCAATTGTTGAACGTTGTAAATAGTTCCATGACATCTATGCCCTCAAGTTATCAGCAAGAACATACATCTACATTCACTAATTAAGTACATGCTAATGCACTAAGTGTAATAATAATGTGCGAAGAACACATTTTTGATACAGATTAGTGTTGAAGCAAATACAAAAATGTTATTTACGAGGCTGCTTGGTAGCTACCCAGTAGGCACAAAATGGCACTAACATTATAATGTCGAAAGAGACAATATTAAGTAATTTAAATTACTGTACGGTAGAATAGTTCGATTATTACATGGATAATAGAAAGGAGTTTTATTATGCATATTTTCGACATGGATATGTTATAGATACACATGTGTCCCTTGATACATATCCTTAGTGTACGCATGTGGATGGATGTTACCCTTTCAACAACCAAGCTAGAGTGCGCCCTCGAACAATCGAGGAACATTTTTGAAGCAGAGAGGGAGATCAACTAGCCTGCAGAGGCATCTACTTAACACGCTTGTGAATGTCGTAAATATTGTGCACACATTGATGCCACTGAAACACATAAGCATTTCCGCTACTAAGCAACAATCTTAGGGTTTACAATGTAATCCATCGAAATGAAAACCCAGCCTTTGTATATCCTAGCAACGCTGATCGTTGACCTATATTTATTATGCCGACGGCTGTTTGTTGCTCTACATAGAACTGTATTCTCGTGCTATCGGAGTCTTCGATTGATGATAAATTTCTCGTTTGCCGATTATGGTCTGCCTCAAACACCCGAAAAGTGAGCTACTTGGTTGATATCCAATTCGGAGATTTTCCTATGTTTAGCACAAGAGCTGTACTAGTGTGTTCAACGTTGGTTTGCCATGTTTAATCGGCTTACGTATAGAACATTGACAAGCAATTGGTAGAGGCACAAGCTCTCTCAGAAATTAAATTTAGACATTTTTTGGGGTGATGATCAGTAGTTTTGAGGAACATTCTAAATATTTCATACGGGCATTGAAGTGGCACAACCTATCTGTATTATATACTTTAGCAATAAACTGGGCATGTTGTGTACCGAAAATGTTTTCATAACGAATCAACATAAATAACAGACCGAGCAATTGTCAATCTAAATTGTTTCAATGTACGCAATTTGCTGAAGGAATGTCTTTTTCCTTATTTAACTAGCATCTGCTATGACGAATATTCGCTATTACCAGCTGATCTCCTATTCATGAGTCTGTAATATAGATATACAATTCATAATTGTCTTTTCTTATCAATGAATTAAACGATTACCTACGATTGAAAAAAACATTTGGAAAGTGTGACTGATAAAAGAAAAAAATAAAAAATGGGTAGCGGTAATGGATTGATTCATCCTTTCGTGTGTCAATTTATTTACACATTGCTTCCTTTACACGGCTCAAAGCATCGATTTCATTATATGTGTCGTAAAAAGCGGTGCGTAATACCCAAGTTTACGTGTTAGCAATGGCACCGCCGACAATAATTCAAACACTTGGACATAAGATATGACCCACAATTTACATTTCTTCTCTTTTCTATCGCCTGTTTCGTCAAGGCGTTTGCAAAACAAATCAATGTAACCCATTTTATCCCGCTAAACCACAATAACATTTCAATCCAGCATTTCATATGTTATAATAGGTAAATGATAAGGCAGATTGTCGCATTGTCACTGCCCCGCTGTTCTTCAATATCATTGTGTAAGTATTATAATTCAATCCTCCATAGGCACCCTGAATAATAATTGAAGTGAGCAAAAAGATATAATTTCGGTATGGCGCTGCAAATAAACACACGAGCAGTAAAGGCATTAAACATTTATTGTTTGTTCATGGAGGAATGACTCCAAAATCATTTATCACCTTCGATTATCGATATGAAAAGAGTGGTGCTCTCAAAGCGGTTTCAGGCGTAGATGCTACCAATTATTGTCTCTGAGAACAACTTTCACGACTAGGCAAACAGAAGGTACATTGATCGGTCTCTCATGAGATTTAATATGGTTTAAAATTAAGCTCTACGCAAAATTAGGGCTTGAGCAAGCATGGGTAATGAGTGCAATTGTTGGTTTGGCACAAATGATACTGACGCTGTACCGAAACACCCTACAATCACAGGCACTGGGGGTATCAACAAATAAGGAAACACTTTGTATAATTGTTCAAACATTTACGTCACTGCATAATGCTATCAGTTGTACAGCATATCGCGTAATTTTACCTTGAAGTAGAATGTGCGTACGTAAGCCCCCGAACCTCGAGCTGTTTTTCATGTCAACTGCCATGTCGGCCCTAAAATGAAATTTGCTTATTTTGTTCTTCATCACAATCGTCAGGCAGTAACCACTGCTGCAATTAATTCAGCAAGCACCAAAATTAATGCTTAGGATTATCCAAAGCAGCAAAGCGTAATAAGATTTCCACCATAGTTTGAAGCAATGTGGTCGCCAATTACTTCCATTTGCTCACTTAACCTATTATTATTTCATGCGCTGAGACACATTCGTACTTCCATTCCATCGACGTCGATCGAAATGTATGTGCCCCGTAAGACGCATTTGCAAACGTTTGGAATAAACAGACCTAGAGTTGCATCATGTACTTGATAAGGAACACCGTCAATGAACTTATTCCAGTGAGGAAATTGCTACAGTTATGGTTCAATCCAAAGATATCATAGCTAATAATGTTTTAAATCACGTCGATTGTTATGGTTAATTATGGGGCTCAGTCGTCATGAACTATCAGGAGACCCCCTTTTCGTCAGCATTAGCTGCAAGACATCGATTATCGACAAATTAGATCAACAGTCCAGAGTGCTGTTTACTCTTTTGAATACTCATTGCATAGCAAAACGGAGTAGACCCTCTTAACGAAACTGTTTTATCAAAGGGCCAGACTTGTGTAATGAAACATTGGCGCAAAGCCAAGGGCTACATACAATTCGTAGCATATCATTATTGGTTTGATAAAAGATGCGTCTCGACATTGCGAACGGCTACTCTTAATGGAAACATCACCCGTGTGTATTTATGTGTAAACGCTATGCTTTAGTCTCTTTCAGCCTTTCATTGCTTCGCTCGAGATCTTTGGATGGGAAATAATAAATCGAACAGGCTTCGTGCTCCTTTCACGAACAAACAGCTGATTGTGACAATGTTATAACTCCCTGTAGATATGATTTCCTTCCCATTGCCGATGTTGATATGGTAGAATGTATTGGATTGATGCTTGGTTAAATCGGGGATAATGTGAAACTGTGCACGCGAATGTAAAACTTTACAGGCTCAATATTTTATCTATTCAGATATCTACATCTTGTAAATTAACTCTATTGGGGATGAACACTATGTCTTGGTAAAGACCTGAATATATTGCGCAAATCAAAACGATATGTACGTTTGATATATATTTTATCCAAACAATTAGATATATTTGAACTGCATCATTTTAACGTAGTACCACAATCCAATTGGTAGAACTTATTTCATCTTACGTGAGCGATATAATTAGGGAAATACCCATTATCTATATTCTGGAAGATCAGTCTCTAGCTTACCAATATACAAAATAATTATTCAATATTTCAAAATAGATTTGCTTACCACTCAGTTATATGACAATATCCCTTGACCGTAGCATTCATCACGATTGATTTCTGTGGATGTAAATATTTAGGATTAGTCGTACTCATCTAGCTATCAATACAACAGTTACTTCATGCATGTATCGTATTTGATAAAGACAGGCCGTCTACGTCATGTCCGTGGGGTTTATCATCCACAGGATAACGTTTCATATACAGTTGGCTAGCGATTGATTAGCGGTCGAGAAAACAATTCGTACTAAATTATTAGGCATATGTAACATGTTAAGCCATAATTAGGGAGATGTTGAAACGTTTGCATAAACATGGCGATGGTCACTGATTGTGCTCGTCGGAGAAAATGAAACAGTGTGGCGTGTATCCTAAAAATGTAAGCCAAGGTTTAACACGCGGTAAAACCACCTTTCGACACCCGCTTGATAGTTTTCACTTATTCACATAAACCTTGTCAAACTAAGCATTTTCGCTTCTGCGCTACTAAATCAAAGTTCGATATGGACTGGGGTATTCTTTTGCCCAGATACTGCAATATTACAGCATAGAACCCTTAAGATAACCAAGTTATTGATCACCCAATGAAATGATTGCCACTATTTATCTGAAAATCAGGAACAACGGCATGGGAAGTATGTTGTGAGTTTTTCAATACAATTCGTACAATTATACAATAGGGTACAATCGGGTGGGAACAATACTGTCTTTTTATTTACAATTGCTTTTCTGTTTTTATGAAGATCGTGAGATAAGGTTGTCAACATTTTGGCTCGATGTGTTGGGTGCATGTATATACCATGCGTAACATAAAACATTAAAAAGGTAACCAGGCGACTTGCTTTTCATGCTCGCATTATATCATAGTCAGTGCACAAAAGTGCTTTGTGTCGACATGCTCAATCTGTGCCGCAACTCTGAAAGGGATTGCTTGTATATTACGCATTTTGCACTGCTTGCATGGACGTCGCTTTGTTATCAAGAAGTTATCGTAAACTTGTATCTAACCAGACAACGGAGCTTTGCTATACTTATTTACTGTGTATAGAAAAGCAGTAAGTTAAGTACTGTACTAAGTTCACAAGTTTAAATTTTGAACTCTGAAAGGCATTATACGGTATATCTCATGATATCTTTATTGCAAATTTTCTTTCCCTTTGGAAATTCTGATTCATCAGACTGTGAGGTAATTTATGATACCATTTTGGTGTCGATCGCAGTTTTCTGTGACTTTCTGTCGAACTGACTTCTGGTTCCTGGAAATTGAATCCGCCGTCAAATCGGAACTATCGGCGATATATTCATGGTTTGTAGTTTCTAATATTTTACTCTCTTCTTTCTTATCCGATTCAACACTAATTCTCCTCTTTCGTCAGATGAAGCGCACTTCTTAATTCGTGTCTTCGGGGTTGTCCATTTACGATTTCATGATTTCTGGCCGCCATTTTTGAAAAAAATTGCTTGACCCGCTTGAAAGTCACTGCTTTCTTTGGAATGGTCTACAACACGCTGTAATGGCCTACAGAAACGCTGGACTTAATACGAGACGCGGTATGCATGCTGATTTGCCCAAACCCTATTCACAGTAAAAGCATGAATAACTATTTTATCATTAACAATATGACTGACGGCTTAATCATCATTTTTTTTCCATTTTTTCCATACCATTAGGTCATTACACTATTTATTACATATCTGTTTGTAAGAACAGATCGGCAATGCATTTATTTAGTTGAATTACAGGCGGGTACAATGCAAGGGTAAAGCCACAAATAAAAACACTGCTACAATCTAATCTATACCCGCTAAAAACCTTGTTATATCGCTAGGTTACCTACTTTTTGACCTCATGTTAATATCACGCTGCTACTTTATCATACAATCCGTGCACAGGGGTATGGGAATCAATGCTTTATCGATTGTCATAGCTTGACCGTCATGTCGGATCTGTATGCGTCACACGCAGAGAATATTGTTCCCAAATACCCACAGGCTCGACCATCATCACAACGTGTGTATAAACTAAAATGGGTTATTATAATAACGCTCACATGCACACATATATTTGGACTCCGAGATACAACAATACACATCCAAATCTATCCGTAAACATACAAGCACCAATAAATGCAAGTGGGTAGCCAAACTCTCGAACATGCGTGAGGAACATTCTTCTACTGTGAAATCTGAAAGCATGATTGTTTTACATCGAGAGTTATAAATGATACGGATATATCATTTTCAACGATGGTTAGGGTCACACTGTATACACTATCCAATATTTATCCCCATTCTACATGTCATTTTTGTTGGACTTATGCACATACTATTGCTCTCTTGTCGAACTGATTTATTCTCTCACTGCTTTTCCACTATGTATTTGATTGAATAGTAATGATTTTGGATGTTGATATATGTACGGATGCATTAGAGTAATGCTACATATACATAAACCACACACAAATAAAGCTCTGGGCAGAAAACCTCTCCTGTTACAAAGCTACCAGCTATACATATTATAGCAAGGAGTCGGTCCGAAACCACCAGAATATTTATGAGAAGGGCTTCATTATATAAGCATATATAGTTCTGCCCATTATTCTACAATTCCACTCGCAACATCGCACTGTAATCAATTGAAGAATTAAGTATCCAAACTGCTACTCTTGCAATGAATACTTATAAACTCGATGTATCATGGAAACGTTGAGCCAGTCAATCGTGCCATGGCAAACGTTTATATAGTTCTACTCAGCAATTGACGATAATGAAGTATATGCGCTGCTAGTTATCATCCAAAAACGGGGATTCTCGAAATTGCGCTATGTTGATTAAATGAATCCCCTTGTGATAGCTACGTTTAACCTAATCCTCTCCTCAGTCCTTTTTATTGTGACAACTATTTCATTACTATTCTATAACTGAAACGTAACTAACATCTAGCCGAGCAAAATATTCAACACACGCACAGTCTTTGTGTTCGTATATAAATGAACTTTGCGAATGTGATTTAGAACGCAAACGCACATCCTTAACGTATAACTGATAGCGAAAGCTCATGCATAACATTAGCATTCGCAGACGCTAATAGTGAGCTAATGTCAGTTCGTGTTGTATTTGATACCATGGTGAATATTGCTCATTAATGCTATTGCCGTGTAAACACGGGTACTTGTACTTACCATTAGAACTAGCTGTATACAGTTGCATGATCTGAAATGCATTCACATTTGAAGTCCATATCTACGATCTATTTTAGCTACTTTGTTCTCCATAAGACACGTCGCTGTGTGCAACACTCGTAAAGAGGAGGTATTTATTGCTCGTGTGTGTATGCGTGTTTTGGGGTATTTGCTTAATCAAAGCTTTACATTGCCAACTCAAAAATGATTGAAAGGAAACAAAGATACAGAGACATCGCCGTAGCATTATTAGTATCTTCGTCCTTCACATGTGAAGAGGACCATCTTTCAGTCATCATTCATCCTAGCCAGGTGTCACCCTGTGATGACATTGAGGTTGGTAATCGATGCATGTCTTGATTTCCTGGCTTCCCTTTTTGCAACTGCAGACACGATACGGTCAGCCTCATATGCCTCAGCTCCTTTAATGGTTTTGGAACGCCAAACATGTCTGTCCTGAGCTATTGTCTCCCAGCTTGTGTGGTTGATGTTACAACTCCTTTAACGACACCTTTAGGGAGTCTTTTAACCTTTTCTTCAGGCCACCACAAGATCTTTTACCAGTGGTGAGTTCGCCATATAAGAGCTTTTTTGGTATTCTTTTGTCCGACATTCTGAGGACATGGCCAGCCCAGCGGAGTTGGATCCTCTTGAGCATTGCAAAGATGCTTTGCATTTTAGCTCTGGCATGTACTTCAGTGTCAGGAATCATATCTTGCCATTTGATGTTTAAGAGTTTTCTCAGGCAAGTAAGGTGAAGACGGTTAATCTTCCTGGCATGGCGTTGGTAAACAGTCCAGGACTCGGCACCATAAAGGAGAGAGGTAAGAACTGCAGCCCGATAGACCTGGAGTTTGATTTCTAGGGTGAGTCCTTTCCTATTCCATACTGAGTGTCTAAGTCTGCCAAAAGCTTGGCTAGCCTTGGATATCCTGGAGAGTACTTCGTCATCTATATGGATTGTGTTGCCAAGATATGTGAATTTAGCAGTGTTTGATAGCATTTGGTTGTTTACATTTATTTCTGGTGCAGAACATATTTTTCCTGGTGCTGGTTGGTAAAGCACTTCAGTCTTTTTTACTAATGGTTAAACCAAAATTGTCACAGGATGTTGCAAAACTGTCCATGCAATGTTGCATTGCATTCTCATTTGGTGCAGCAAGGGCACAGTCATCGGCAAACAGGAAGTCTCTTACTTTAGTGATGTTGACCTTTGTTTTAGCTTTCAGACGTTGAAGATTGAAGAGATCTCCATCCGTTTGATATCTGATTTCAAACCCGGAAAGCTAGGATCAGCATCGCTGAGAAGATCATGCTGAAGAGTGTAGGTGCATGCACACACCCTTGTTTCACACCGCTTGAAACATCGAAAGGGTCGGAAAATTCGCCACTATCAAGTACTCTTGCCTGCATGCCATCATGAAACTCCCTAATTATGGAGCCAAATTTGTCTGGGCATCCAAATTTGGACATTATCTTCCAAAGACCTTCTCTGCACACTGTATCGAAGGCCTTTTGGAGGTCGATAAATGTTAAGTACAGATCAACATTTTGTTCCTGACATTTCTCCTAAAGTTGTCTGGCTGCAAATATCATGTCGATTGTCCCACGGTCTTTCCTTAATCCGCATTGGATTTCTGGTAAGAGCCCTAGCTCTAGGTGTTTAATGAGCCTGTTCAGAAGAATACGAGCAAGTATTTTTCCGGCTATTGATAGCAGAGAAAAGCCTCTGTGGTTATCACAGGATTTGCTACTGCTTTTCTTTTTGTATGGATGGACTATGTTTGCATCTTTGAATTCCTGGGGTATTTTAGATTGATTCCACATTTGTTGAATCAATTTTGTGAGCTTTCTATGGAGTTTTGCACCTCAAAATTTGTAGATTTCAGCAGGTATAGCATTTGGTGTTTTTTCACTTGATAATCGTTTGATTGCTTTATCGACTTCCGCAATAGATGGTATAATATCTAGGTCATGGTTCGTTGGGATCTGTGGGAGTTTTTCTAAGGCATCGGAATTTACCTGAGAGGGTTTGTTTAGGACACTTTCGAAGTGTTCAGCCCATCTATTTAAAATTCCATCTTTGTCTGTAATGAGTGTATTTCCATCAGAGGAGAGAAGCGGGGAGCAGCTTGATGATTAAGGCCAAAACAGAGTCCTTAGGGCAACATAGAAATTCCTCATGTCACGAATGTCTGCATAATGCTGAATTTCAGCCGCTCTGTCTTAGTACCATTTGTTCTCCATCTCTCTTAATCTGCGTTGGATAGTACTACTATTTTTTCGGGTGAGCATCTTTATTTGCTGTTGAAGGATTGTTGTTAAGGTTTCTTAACGATGTCTTTCTATTTTCTAGTAACAGCTTTATGTCATTGTCATTATCATCAAACCAGTCTTGATGTTGTTTTCGTGGATGTCCTAGGACTACTTGTGATGTGGCATACACAGTGTCTCGGAAAGATGACCAGTTTTCTTCGATATCCATGGAGTTTAGCTAGATGTCATCCAGTTAAGTCTCCATTTCATCCTGGAGTTTCTTTTGAACTGACGTATCTTTTAGTTTAGACACATCAAGTTTTTTGGCGGTTTTAGACCCATCTTGGGTGCATCCAGGTTGATATGTTTCTTGTACGAAGTCTAAAGACAGTATTTCTTATAACAAGCTGGTGCTTTGTGCAAAACTGCAGCAATAAGTGACCATTGCCATTTGATTTTCCAACCCCATGTATACCAATAACATCTGTCCAGGTGGCATGATCATTTCCTACTCTTGCATTGAAGTCGCCGAGGAGGACTAGTTTGGGACTGTTGGTAGTGTTGGACACAAGTTGGTGTAGGTCCTGGTAAAACTTGTCCTTTGCATCATCAGTGTTTGTCATTGGTGGAGCATAGCAGCTGATTACTGTGGCATACTTATCTCTACCAATTGGAAGGCAAAGAGACATGAGGCGGTCATTTACACCTTTAGGTAAACTTGCAAGTTTCTTGACCAGGTGATTCTTGACTGCGAATCAAACACCTGATACACGCCGATCATCAATAGCCTTTCCACTCCAAAAGAATGTATAGCCAGCTCCAATCTCAGTTAGTTTCCCTTCTTCAGCTCAGTTTTATTGAGGGAAGCAATGTTTATGTTGTACCGTGCGAGCTCACGGCCGACAAGTGCTTTTGTTCTGCCTGGCCTATGAGAATTTGGGTTATCAAGAAGTGTACGCACATTCCAAGCCCCAAATACAAGGTTTGTGGTTTTAATTTGTTTCTTATTGTTTCTACCGCTGAGGTGGGATCCTTTCCACCGGCGGGAAGCTGAATAGATAGATTGTGAAGCAGGCAATGTTTAGGGCACCTTTTCTAGCCCCTTCCTCATTCTAGGGAGGTGAGCAGTGCTGTCCTAAAGAGGGCTGCTCAGTTACTCAGGGGGCTGCCGAATTCCATCACTGCTTCTTATAATAAAAGACGACCATATGGCCTGAGCCGCCTGTGTGCAGGTTTGTGACTGACAGCTTCCAGTGTATCTGCACCTGCTGCTTCACCACTTGCCCGTCGCCACAGGACTTTTTAGGATGAGTTGGTTGAATGAAAAATGAGGTGCGCGTGAATTTGATTAAAGTGAGGGAGATTTGCGCTGAGTCAGTCTCACTCTCTCGTCTCTGCAAAACGTTTGTCAATGGCAAGAAATAATAAAGACGATCGAAGGCTCTGAAGAGGTGCAGGGAGTGCAGAATGTAGAATGGCTCCACTCCGGATGTTCTGTTAGGGTTTACTCCCTTAGCCTTTGGCTGAAGAACCTTATACCTGAATTCACAGGATTTTGACTGACTGTGATACCAAGAGGAACTAAGTACGAGGAACCATAGCTGTAAAGAGTACCGTGCTGTTTACAGCCGAGGCTGGTATGAACTCACAAGCACCCTGACGGAACCCTAACTAGCCCTTGTAACCATCACAGCCAAAGCACAGATAAGGTGCTGGATGCCATCCCAGTATTCATGGACCTCATGTCCACGCCTGTCGCCAAGAATTATTAGCAAGCCCGTAAAATGTGCGTAGGTTGTGCGAACAGTACATGCAGATCCCATGCTTATTTGTTAGCCTGTGTGGCTAATATATATATATATATATATATATATATATATATATATATATATATATATATATATATATATATATATATATATATATATATATATATATATATATATATATATATATATATATATATATATATATATATATATATATATATATATATATATATATATATATATATATATCTTGCAGTTATTGCCACATATAGTCAGAACACACACTGTAGAGTTTATATACTTGGCTACCAATGAACCCTTTCACGCCTGAAACCGATGTTGTCTCTAGCGTTATATCAAAGTCACTTACAAGGAACTACATGCATTATGAAGTTCTGCATCACGAGCAGAACTGTAAATAATGGATGGTGTTAGTCGATTTGATCAAACAAATTTCTCAGTAGACACGTTCATGTGCGTTTTACGAATCGAGCTTATACATTATAGGCAGATATTGGAACAAGACGGTTGTCCACCTGTTTTGAATGAGCGGAGCATAATAGAGCAATTGACAAACAACCGACAGGAGGAGGATGACGTACCATGTATCATCCAGAACACCCGTGTGTTAACAGCGTCACTGTCCATCCGTTCGATAGGTGTACACGATGACTTTCATTTTGTTGACAAGTGGATATATACACTGAGTTGAATGTGTCAATAGATGCAGTGGTACATCCTGTTGTCATCCCCTCCCACGCCTATTGTAGAACGTGATCTCTAGGCAACGATGCAGGGGTATAAGAGAACAAACAATGTGCGTTTGCTGGGAGTTAGACTTCCCAAGATGGGAGGTCGCTGTTGTATTATAAAGTTGTTATCGCAGTTTACCCACGCCTTGTGTTCCCTGCCGTCTCCAACAGTCCTATCAGGAAAGAAAATGTCAACATAAACGGTATAACCAACGCTTAAGCGCGAGTAAATTGTCAACAAGTACAGACCGTTGTGTGAAATGGGTAGCTCCGTTAGGTTCAGCTCATTTCGCTATCAATTCAAATTACACTCGAGGAGAATGGGGAAAATGCCGCAGCACTTGGCGTTAGGCCAGTTAACTCACTATTACCCACCACTGCCGACGACTGGTTTCTATGATTCGCTTCGCAGAACAGGTTAATTGAAGCAAAAATCAAGCGCTGACGTGAAACACGATTAGCGTTGCCATTGCACAAGCTGCCTAGCCCCTAACAAGTTGATGCTTCATTCCATTTATTTCCATATGCCGCCATGTTTACTTTTTCGTGGGCCAATCACATACGCGACGAAAAGAGAGGATCAAAAGGCCTGTTTCCTATGCGGAGAGGAAATGGTGCGTTAAGTTCAAGTTGTGTTTACTGATAAAAATGATAGAGTACATACCCAAAATCTATTCCGACAATGAAACAGTCTGCGTAATCAGCTTGCATTCATACTAATTAGTTTATTTGAAATATCAAAAGCAATGCTCGGGGATGTATCAACTGGCAAATTAAGCGGTAGGCATACCCCATCATTTTAATCCACATATTGATTATATAGGGTAAATGTTAACATAACGTACTGTACATCCATGGTGCGCATTTGGCCCGATAAGGATGACTTGATGGGCTGGTTTGCGTTATTGCCTTTTGGCCATAAGCTGCCTATGTACATTAAATAAGGCCACTCTTGTGACTAATTAACTTGCCGTTCTAATTTGTGGAAGCTTGTCAATCGACTGAGCTGCAGTTATCCACAAATATAATGAATGGATTCCCGCGATGACCAAGCTGCTTCATCCCACTTGCCGCATGTGACACAATATAGGCGGAATCTTCTCACGTAACGTGATCCATATTCAGGGAACCTCAATGGCTACAATTATAAATAAGAGGACACATTATAATGCATACTAATTCCGCACTCATATGTAGCACTGTGGGATAAATATTCGATAACTAGCTATTACAGTAGACTATATCGCTGTCAATGTACAGTGTACGTCATGTTGTATCCTTTATTCCATTGTGCCCTTCGCGGCAACATCGTATTTGTCAAGACAATATTCCACTCTGCTGAAAGACATTTGATAACTTTTTTTATCATCACTTAGTATTTCAAATGCCACATAATGGTAAAATAGGTGTTTTCGTAAATCGATGAGATATATTTGAACGTTTTGCGTGTACGGACTCGTCCAACTTAGTAGAAAGACTTAACTTGGTCTACATCATCGATCATTACTAATTGAGGACCATGAGCATAACTGGCAGAGATAGACCTGAAGTGAGTACATTAAGTGCGCTGGTCATCAAATCAAGTATGATGGATGGCACACTCGATGATGCTATACCCGTACCAAATAACAAGCGTTCACAAGTTTGCATAATCTAGTGCGATTCCAACATATCATATATATATATATATATATATATATATAGATATAGATATATATATATATATATATATATATATAGATATATATATATATATATATATAGATATATATAGATATAGATATATATATAGATAGAGATATATAGAGAGATCTCTCTATCTATATCTCCATCTGTATGTATCTCTCTATATATATAGAAGATATATATATATCTATCCTATAGAGATATTCCCTCTCTTTCTCCCTATCTCTATCTCCCATCTGCCTCATATAGAGATCTCTATATATATATATATATATATATATATCTCTATATCTATATATATATATATATATATATCTATATATATTATCTATATATATATATATATATATATTTATCTATCTTTATTTATATTTTTGAAAATCAAGGCCCGGTAATTCTTGCATAAAACAATACCTGTCAGAGTAGAATACTAAACGTTACATTGATTGATAGATTAGGTTGTTCATGAGATGCAAAATTACTTATAAGTAATTCATAACTTATTTTTCCTAAATCTAGATTCCCCATGGAAATTACTTTTGTGTCTTATAGTAAGATGCGCAGTGTAAATGGCTATATTAACGATAAATAATAGTCAAAAAAGCGACATATCATTTAGACCGTCTTGGTCAGTTGCGGTACATAATTTCAGATCAAAGACTAGGGGCTTGCTACCCGTGATCCGTGCTGATAAACCGTCATCAAAGCCAACCACATAACGTCACTTACAACATTAGTGGAAAATTAATATCTGGTGCTAATACAGTTGAATTCTTGCAAATCAATCTTGAGCGGTCTATATTTTGCAACAATAAAACTGGGTAATAGGAAACAGGGTCGAAGGCCTTTGAATACAACGATGGCACGTTGCATATATAAGAATCAGTTAAGGCTGAATAAGCTGCGTCAAAACAGCAAATGAGGCTGACAAAATACCACGATAATAATTTTGTGAAGATGTTGAAATTAACGCCGCCGAGTATTATCGTTGTTACTAACACCTGCAACAAAAGATAGCGCGGACAAGAACTGAAAATGTCAAATGAACCCCATATTAGGCTCATTCAACCGACCAGGCCATTACTTGGTGGGTGTATATAAAAAACCTACTCTATGTCGAATGTTTTCCACAGTCTGACTCAGTCATACAATTTATACCGCCGGCGATCACGTTTATTGCGGAGTTTGCTGCTTATGTAAAACAGGAAACGACAATATGCGCATGACAATGCCTCAGGTATTACTTAGCTGCTATTTGCATCCATGTGCCGACCGCATGAAATACCAGTGACTGGTGATTCATCCAGAAATCGAATAACTGTGTCCGCATAACAGGTGAAAAGCCGAACTGTTTGTCAACATTTTCAGTGCGACACCAATTTAACACATATGCCACCATAACATACGCGACCTTCTTGATCGAGTTACAATGCTCAGGGAATTCACACGGACTGTTGTTGACGCGGTCTTTCCTAAACGACATGCTGTTATATACCCATTGTGATCATTTTTACCGACTATGACGACTTGGTTATGTATGGTTTTCGTCATAATGAGTCTGGGTACTGATACATTTTAGATAAAGCAATAAACACGTGTACGCTGCATTTGATCATATAATCTTCCATGTTACTGATCAAGTAGCCATTCTTACTCATGGAGAACTGTAATTCTGGTAGGCTGTAGTGATCCACCATATAGTTGGTTCAATACAATCAATACCCAAGTCACTTAATGGCAGTTTGCGATCACGTCAATTAATTTACGCTACTTGTTCTATGGACGGACATCGAATTCACCTGCTGTAGACGATATCTTCATTTCGACAAGTCAGCATCAATATGACAATTATTATAGCTCATTGGCGTAGAATAACGCCATTGACAAGCATTGCACCATTCGAGAACCAATTGTACTGCAACAGAATTATGCGATAAGTTTAGGCAAATACAATTCATGCGTAGCGTTGGCCGGCAGTTCGGGCAATGTTGATCGATCATTGCATTGGGTAACAGTTTTGCGTGACATTTATCGTACTGGTAATGATTGATATAAGGATGGCACTCAATAACAATTGTTAGGAAACGTGGTACGGTTACATAAGTCAACGATTAAGTTACTTAAGTAATATGTTTATGCTGCAAAGATATCCACATTGCAAATCTCGCAGTAGGTTGTGCTTTTGCCCTAATTTCAAACTAAATACTGGTTCATTTGTGTTTCTTCATTCAATGTTAGACTTTGTTAATTCAGCCGACCTTTGGTAAAAGAACGCGAAAATTATGGTGACTGTTACGAGATGTTCTAATTAAATTCTGGAGGAACATATGATTATTGGTCATTGGACTGCTTATCTACGTTAATATAAAGTTCACCTGCATATTAAGACATTTGATTATTGCTCCCTGGACTGCTTATCTACCTTAATATTAAGTTCACCTGCATAGAAGGACATTTTCATATATGGTAGACAATGTGCGATATCAAAATATAAGTCACGATAACTGCTGTGCACTTTCTATGATATTTATGTGGAAAGGGACGAGTAAAGGGAATATTCACAGCCGACAATGAAAACTTCCTGCTGTGTTGTTCATGCACTTCAGCGAGAAGGTCACATAACAATATACATACCTAATTATATTGTATGCTTCTCAAATGCTTGGGATCAAAGTGAGCTGAATATGATATGCTAGCCTAGTCTGACATAAATAATCAATGAGGCCGAGGCGCCAGAGAGACTTATGTAGGATTGTTCTGAATGTATTACTTATAAGAGAAGTAGAAAGTGATTCTGACAGGACCAAGAGATATACATCAGTTAATGCGTTGGTCAGTTGATGGAGCCTGGCAATAGGTGGGAAGCAGAGCGATGTAACGCAGTTAAATAAACTTTTGAATCACCTGTCACTACATGATGAATGGAGATAGGCATATTAAAGTGAGCCAATAGGATGGAAATAATCTTAGTTTGCTGTAGACAGAAGAGAATAGTTGTTTAAGCCAATATGATGACTCCGGCTTAAACTGGATAACGAGAACATGACGCTCGCCCAAACATATTGCTTTACGATACATCACATGCGATAAAACAATGGCAGCTATCGGTGGGACTGCAAAGTCATTAAGTATTCCAATAACGAGGTATTCCAATTACGAAACATGAATATAAATATATATATATATATATATATATATATATATATATATATATATATATATATATATATATGCATATATATATGTATATATATACATATATATACGAAAGCAAATGCAATATGTTCAATGACAGTGATGTACCCTGTCCGCGTGCTGAGAATCACCCAGTGATGCTGTATGTAACAGTACTGCACACCACAGACGCAAACTAACAACACAACAAGAACAGCATTGGAATGCATGACTACTTATTACGGGCAACAACTGCAACAATATTTACCAGACAAAAATCGGCATGGTATTTGAGTTATTACAAGAACCGCATCAACCCAAGGCCAGATACAAGAAAGGGTCTTCCTTTAGGGTAGGTCAAAACGAGGAAGCAGAGATATGAAAGCCCGCCAAATCTGACATGTAATGTTATACGGCAGGGTAAAGTATAAAACATGAACTTAAATAGTAACAATGATGCTCATACCTTTTACTGATAAATTCCAAAATACCATATCAGTAATTTATGATCAATTGTTCTACTCCATTGCCCAACAATCAAAACAAAGTTGATGGCAATAAATGGACCTGAATGTCTATTCATTCAGGGCCATTTATTGCCATCAGCGTGGTGCATCTTGTGCGGTATATATTAATCAAACAGGCTTAGTTAATTGTGTTACATAATTGCTGGGCTGAGATCATAACCTTGCTACCCATACAACTTGCTGATGTGCCAAGAAAGGATCGCATGCATAGATATTAACTTACGGCGCGTAATACCTTATAAAACACTTTTGCATACCATTAGAACTGCAACAATATCGATTGCTAATGCAATATGTAGTATTCCTGCCAATACTTCTTGAACGATCTACAGTACACCCATTGTCAATTGCAATAGTAAACGTGGAGGATAGGAAACGGGATGGTAAGCTTTCAAATGCCATAATGGCGTCTCTTACATATGAGTAGCAGTATTGAATGGATTATGACATCGTTCGGACAAGAATTGAAAAATTTAGGTAAACTCCACAAAGCATGTGCACATTAATGAGCATATAGTGTCCTTCATTCAATTTTCCGGCAGGAAATCGATAACTTGTCCATTTAAGAATCAGGCCATGTCCCTCATTATTGCACATTCCACGCTTGTGCCAAGCTGGTATCTTTGCACACATGTGCTATTACCGGACGATAACAAACCGAGCTAGTCATAGCAAGCTGTGCTTGTAGTAACGTGAGAATAATGTTATATCACTTACTATGTTACCGGCTCATATTTCAGATCCACATTCTCGGGTTTCAGTCGCGGCCACCAGGCGGCGATGCTGATTTTCCACCGGAAATAAGGGCATGTTTTTCCAAAACACAAACGCAATACACGATGCGGAACGTAGAGATTTAAGCTGTGGTGAATATTCATCGTTTGATGTTAGATATTGGTGTTATTTCGGAGAATTTGTTTAGAAATATAGTTCTATAGACTATATAGACTGCGCGGAAGCAACCATGTCCAGGTTTACTTGCGCCGTAGTGGACTGCAAGGCCGATGTTCAAAAAAACCGAAAAGACAACCGTGGATAACGGTAAAGTTTCCGTCAGTTGCATTACTGACGTGACAAGTATATAGACTGTGTAATTTCAATTGCCAGATAACAAAATAATCAAGGCGACAAGTCTCTTTATCCGGCGGTAATGCTGGATTAGACTTTTCATTGGTATTGATGTCACTGCAAACATCACGGCCACAACATGTTTTCAACCACCATTATCTCTGCAAAGAAAGATGAGAAAATAAATAACAAACTTTTTATCTCTGTTTCACAAGATGACAGCACCACATAAAACACAACACAAAGTTGATATTATACCAGCAAGGTATTTATACATATTTGTGAGATGTGTGACATATCTGTATTGAACTTTCTGAAGTTAGATATTCATCAATCAATTCATTAATACTGTTCCTTTATCAAATGAAATATGTAGCATTCAGTATATTCCTTTCTGTAAAACGAGGGCGTATCATTGCGGGGGCTATCGTCTCGGGGGCGAACAGACCCAGGGGGCGTATCGTCCCAGCGAGGGCGAACTGATCCGGGAACGAAATGTCCCAGCGGAGGCGAACTGACCTGGGGGCGAACCGTCCCGGGGGCGAACTGACCCGCAACCCATACATTTGTATATATATTTATATTTGTACATATATGTATATATATAAATATATATACATGTATATATACATATATATATATATATATATATATATATATATATATATATTTATAAATATATATATATAAATTTATATATATATATTCATATCGATATCTACACATATTTATTTACATATATTTTATATATACATGCATATACATATATATATATATATATATATATATATATATATATATATGTATACATATATATATATCTTTATAGATATACCTATATGTATACATATACGCTTACACACACATATATATATATATATATATATATATATATATATATATATATATATATATATATATATGTATATATATGTATATATTCATATATATACATATATATACGTATATCTTTGTATATATGTATATATATATATGGATATATATAAACATTTATATAGATATATAAAAATATATGTATATATATGAAAATATACAAATATATATCTATATGCATATATATACAGATTTTAATATACATACAAATATATATATGCATATATGCATAGGTATATATTTATATATGTATATAAATATATGAACATATTAGTTTTTTTATATCGATACACATACATGTAAACAGAAGTTCAATATATATTTATATATATATGCATATGTGAATATATATATATATATACACATATATATAAATGTGCATATATGTATATTTGTATATATATATGCATATTTATAGATATACGTATATATAGATATATATATATATACATATATACATATATATTTGTATATATATATATATATATATATAATAATGTATATATCTATATATATTTATGTTTATAAATATATATATATATGTTAATGTATACATATATACAATTACATATATATACATATATATATATGCATGTATATAAAAATTTATATATATATATATATATATGTGTGTATATATTCATGTATACTTACATATATATATATATATGTGTATATCTTTATATATATGATATATATAAACATTTATATAGATATAAATAAACATATATGCATATATATGAAATTATACAAATATATATCCATATGCATATATATAAATAATTTTATATACATGAAGATTTATATATGTGCATATATGCATACGTACATATTTAAATATGTATATATACATAAATATATGAACATATATTCACGCTATTAGATTTTTTTTTTTTTATATATATACCCATATATATACACTGAAATTTTTATATATATATATATATATATATATATATATGTGATATATATATATATATATATATATATATATATATATGTGCATATATATATATATATATATTTATAAATGCATAATTATAGATATACGTATGTGCATATATATAAGTTCAAAATATATATATATATTTATATATAAATAAATATATATATATATATATATATATATATATATATATATATATATATATATACATATATATACATTTATATATAGATGTATATGTATATATATAAAACGTTGTATAGAAATTGGGGTTTCTATACTACTTATAAACATATGCATAGATATAAACACTCATATATGTATGTATATGTTCCTAAACATCTATACATTCATATGCATATTTTATATAGATCATACAAATGTATTTATATATATGAATATATATGCGCACCTGTGTATACAAATATTTTCATATATATATATATATATATATATATATATATATATATATATATATATATATATATATATATATATATATATATATATACATGTGTATATGTGTATATATATATATATATGTATACAAATATATACATATGTGTATATCTGCACGTTTGTGTATATATACATATATATATATGTATATCTATGTATATATTTATGTAAGTATATGTATGCATATATAAACACACACACACACATATATATATATATATATATATATATATTTATATATATATATTTATATATATAAATATTTCTATAGGTTGCTTTAGGTTATGTACCAGATTGCGTTATTTGTCAAATATTCTGTCCTGTCATTGTCCAGTCGCATGCGCCGTGTCAATTTGTCACCTATGTTATTGCACAACTCGTCTATGCATATTGATCACGTTAAGTAACGTGATTAAAGGGTATAATCATTGTGAGCATCCGGTCGGTTATCGTCAGCGGTTCAACTTGACAACATTAACATATATCCAAGATGTTGTTATTTCAAATGATCCATGTGGTGACCCAAATGCTTAATCATGCTTTGTTACACATGGCAATTGTTTTTGGGCCATCACTGATTTGCACAGGCGTCCAGTTGAGAGCTATTCAATGTACAAAGTTGTTTTACTGCCGTCTTCTGTCTACACGGAGACCGTAGATGTTGATGATATGGCCAGTGGAAGACGTTATTCCTAATTATGATGCAAGTGGGCATGAAGCTTATATTTATCCCATGGACGTGTTGTGGAACTGCGTCCTAAGCGCACACATACTTCATCAATTGACGCATGGATGAGGGCACGTATACAGAATGCTGCAGATGCAAGTGAAGATGTAAATCCTATTCATTCCGAGGTCCTTGGCCATAAGATATTATTTGGGGTTAACATGGACGTTGTATTTATTGACAAGGTCGCTTCATGTGTCCCTCCATGTGATATAACTTTTCGGACTGCTTCAAACCCATGATCTACTTTGATATTGAAGGTTGGTGCAAAGAGGAACTGTGCTATTAGTTGGCCACATAAACAATGTCGCCCGACGTGATATATCTGTTTCACATTGTGTATTCGATGTGCTGCCTCTCATACATACATATGGCCTGACAGACCACCTCATGCAGCGTTCCATCGCATCGCTTTTCATCCATCGAATGTACCATGCCGCATAGTCTTGGATGTCACAGTGTTTTTCAAATTCCATTCAATAGTTACACAATATCATGGTGATGTATTTATGGTTATAAATGCATTAATTTGCTGTGGACACAAGGTTAACCGTGAAAATACAAATTAAGCGTTTAGATCGCCTCTTCCGTAGTTTGGAATCTTATGTTGTTCACAAGTTTAGTGATATGCAACAGAGCAATAATAAGCAGAGAACAGTTATAAAATTTATGTTCAGAAATTATCTGTTTTATCCAAGCAAATATTATCGACGAGTGATGTGATTATGCACAAATTTACATTTAACGCAATGGGGACCTGAACTATCTAGAGCAAGCCAAAGAGGATGTAAGCGTCTAATACCAGATACTTGCCCCGCCATTAATAGTCGTGATTTGTACAAAACTTCTGCGGAAACTCTTCACCCGATAACCAATAACTCTCGCAAGTTAATATTCTATCAGTGACTGGGGACTGAAGGCTCCACTCCCTGATAACTATTACAGATTCACTAGTAGCACATAATTAGGTGTCGTGTAATCCTTCGATGTTGCGTAAAGATCACGAAACACACAGTGTTTACACTAATAACATGTTAGTCAGGGGATTAACTACAAAGTGAATATACTCATCTCCCACATAAAGATTGAATGTCACCATTTCATGCGTATAAATGCGTCAGTGTAAAGTTAATACAATGAACCTTACGTATTGTGGTTAATGAGGTATACTACAATGCATAGCTCTTCGACAGCATAAAGCTCGGTAAGCAATTGTTTGTTTGTCATACAAAATAAATGTCATATTTCATTTCATGCATAATATCATTATCCATTCACAGCCCCTGATCGAAATATCTGACAGAAGAAGGGATAATTATAAACCCTTGGTGTAGATGTGTGGTTCAAAATATATTTCAAAAATCATTTGTCTAGAATACATCGAGCCTTTTAGTGCGATAATTCAATTGCATCGACTTGTCAATAATCAGTTATTGCACCAAATGTACCCGCCGTGAGATCAGCAGTTTATCTAATATATTGTTACAATGTTATCACAAAATGCAAAGACCAATTTCCTAAATCCTTAAGTTTCAACAAAGTGCGTTTCACCAAACATTTTAACGACATCAATGCTTGCATAAAAACTAATCTAATAAGCATTCGTTAGTTACCTCCGTAAGTGACTTAGGGCTTGCTTTGCATGTTCCTAAGAGTAGAATTTTTTCATATCAATCTTTAGACATTTAGCAGCAACCATCGTCTTTTTTTTACATACCCATCCAAAACGAGCATAATGACTATGGAACATTTTGAGATCGATGCTCAGAAAATCCAGGCGACAAAGCTGACTACTTATAACGATCGAAGAATCTTGTGGTTTTAGAAGCACTAACTTGGTTAGGGTGAGGTGCGGAACTAAAGCAATGCGATGCGAGTCAAAGTAAGACGAAGAATTCAACTGTTGGTGCGGCATTCAAAATTTTCCATGGATAAGTTGATCATGCTGATCTTCATGTCAAAATACCCCACGCATATGTGTGATCGAGAACACTCGAGCGTTACAAAATCTTTTCATTGAAGTCATAAAAAGGCAGGGCATCAGCTGGCACAAAAAAACGTTTGTGGCTGTTTTTGTAGAGGATGTCAGTTATTCATTAAAAACATTTCTACGCTAAGCACGGCATAACATGTGCGACAAGTTTCCAGGAAAAATTAAATCATTAGTAGTTTTATTGCTGATATTTATGCTGCATAATGTAGCTACTCGCGTTGTGAACCGACGTTGTTAATTTCGATGTAGTCAAATTCTTCGAGCTGACACACAGTAAATGACTTGTAAAGGTTGACGCCCATCATTGAACTACGTTGCCATTGCATCACGCTGTGAATGTGTCCTGTAGCGTAACCGTCTCAGCAAATATCACCAAACAGTTTTCAGTGAATATATCGATGAATTTACTATTGAGAAAATAAAAGGCCACGTCGATCGTATCTGAAGAGATAGTGATATCAACCCTTCGATTTGCCTTAGGATGACACCGCTCAGTACGTTTGTCAAATAGTGTTTTGCTCCATTTACAATTACAGATAATCACAGTGTACATAGAAAAATTGATTTTAAGGTAATTATTTGCACTTCGACTAGGCCTTCACTTAATTATTATTAGTCTAAATTTTATGCTCTGGTATACATACTCAATACGGTACTCACATATATGACATGAGGTTTTTTTCTCCAATATACATTAGAACTATGACTTTGTCTTCTAGAATCATTCGTTGAACTTGTTCAAAAACACTCTATTATATGTATATTGAGTGTACATCATACATCTTAAAGAATGTATCAAATCAGCTACATGTAATTAACTGCCTAATGTTTTGAAACAATATTCAACGCAAGATAATCCTAGGTTAAATTAGGCAGTATGTGCCATACCTACCTTTTATATGAATGTTTTTGAAAAAGGAAACGCTATCATATCATCTCCATTATTTCCCGCTTAAAAGAAATTTTTACCACCAAACCCCTCAAAACATCCACCGCGCATATCTTCTCGTGTATTCATAGCTTGAGTTCTTATATGGCTGCCAAATATATATCGATCGCATTACACATATATGATTAACTCGCTTCCAGCAATTATGTCGTTTTGTCTGATACAATGAGCTGCTACATAGAAAGCGTTGCCATAACTGAACAGTGGTCGTGTTTCTCTGACTTTCGAGTACATGTTTTATTTCCTGGAAGCAAACATTATCCAGCCTCAATGCATCACAAATACTGAATGTCAACGCCTCCTGTTTCGGTGAAACGCTTTATATGCGTTCAAGTGCACTAAGCCATGCAATACATTGACATTCACAGCACAGACAATGTCAATGGCTAAAGGGCGAGTGGAAATGTTTGCGTTTAACCAATAATGGTTATTGTCATTAGCAAGTCAATTTTCATTAACATTAAACAAAAAGCTGCTGCTACTAGACCACGGAATCCACCAAGACATGCGATTATTCCTTACTTTGCAGTTGTATTTGGGTAATTACCGAGCATGAGAAAGAAGAGCTAAAAAAATTAGTTAATGTATCTCCGTCGTAGAGCATTTATACTCATTATGGCATTGCTATAGGACATCCGTTATGTGTAACAAGTGTGTACTATATAAGAACTTGCCGAATCTCACATGGAGAACATACAGTAGTAAAGATTTATTTTCATGTATGGTTCTAGATGTGCATTGACATTCTATAGCTATGTCATGCAAGGTGACACTTCATTTATACACATACACTGCACCAACACACAAACATACACGTTCACTGACACATCTTTAGCTTTTAATGGGATATACTTGCATGTTCACACGTGCAAGTGCATCTCATTCAAAGGTGATCATGTGTGGGTATAAATAAGTCACCCAGACATCTGTGGTATATTCCAAAAGCATGGTCAAGCCGTAGATAGGTGGAGTAGTCAGTATGGCATATGCATATTGATCATGACGGTACTAAACCTAATTAAACACTTTTGGTTCACATAAATATATATATATATATATATATATATATATATATATATATATATATATATATATATATATATATATATATATATATATATATATATATATATATATATATATATATATATATATATATATATATATATATATATATAAAATGCACGTATATATCATATATATATATACATTTTATTTGAACAGTCCACGAAAAAAGAACATTTGGACGATCAAGCAATGCCCAGGATAAACAGCGCGCGATATTTCTTTTCAAGACCATTACCGGACTCGGCTGGCACTTTGCTCCCCCAAATGTCATAAATGCGAGCAAAGATGGCCGTTTTATCAAAACTTCTCATCGATGATGAAACCAAAGAACTTCAATGAGGTCAACTGCGTTCGTTTCAAAACCATCTATGACAAGATTGTGTCGAGAAGGTTTTGTCATTATGCTTGAAGTGAACAACTTGCATTTAGATATACTGATCATGGCTAGTTTAGTGGATTTGAACCAGTAGGGTAGGCTGCCCAGATCCTTTTGTACAATGTCCCTAGACCGCAGAACATAGGTATTTGCGAAAGAGTGATAGTCTTTCCAGATCATCAGGTCTAGCTTGGTGTGGTAGTGGTGCTGCGTTGCTCTTGTGGACTTGCAATTGCATGGGTAGTCCTATGCCAAAGGTTCTTTCTTTTATCTAGTAAATTTTGAATATTGCTTTCACTCGTTTTTATTTTTATTTTTCAGTCAGCACTAGATATGCAACAGTCGAGTGGGAGGCATAATCTTGTTTAATGCACGGGTACCTGCACCGGCGGATGACGGTCACAACCAAACGAATATCCTTGTGCATCGTACCCGTAGAGCATGAGGCTTGGAGGTTTGGAACAACTGTTTAATAACTCGGAGCCAACAGTCAACTGCGTTGACGAACGAGGCATTCCGCACACATGGTATGTCAAAATGATTACTACCTTTATGCAATCCAGTCTCTTGGTACGCTATGTTTATCATGACGTTGATATGATAGCCTTTTGTGCACGTCTATGTACTCTTGGCACGTTTCGGAGAGCAGTAAACAAAGAATACGACAAATAGTTAGTCTTTTATTGGCTATCATCCTGCATTTCTAATCGTCCCAAGCCAACTCTGTTTCCATTTGAAGTTAACGTTTATTGACTGACGGAATTGCTGCGAAACATACTATACACCCTGTCCAGACAACCTGGTCTATATCATACTTATGGAAATATTCAGCAATTAGTCACATGATTGCAATTGCTATAATTTGGCTGGAGGTTGATCCGATTTGCGTCACTGGCACCTGGTATCAATAACATGTGCTTCGCGGTGGTAATTAAAGACACGAACCTGTTGGTACCTTCCGATGCCTCCATTTACTCTTCATTATCAAAGGAATCGAATTATAATGTACTGATTAATTTAATAAATCTCGAGCTTTGAGCCTTTGGTCAACCAATTCACAAAGTTGAATAGCGGTCGGCTATTTTGTAAACAGGATCTGACATCCCATCAACACGAATTAAATGGCACCCTCGTGATGCATATAACATGCACCCACAGGCAATAAGTCGGAATTCCAAATAAAACCAGTCATACACAATAATTATTATCGTATTGCAAGGTCACACATCAATAATATTCGTCCTATACAAAGCGACTGGCTAATTTGGCGGCATCGCCACAGTATCAAGGTGTTTTTGCTATTTTATTAGAATACACACAAATATCAAGATGGCCTGCCAAGATTGTTGGTTAATGGGTGGTCAGGCTTTCGGACCATATGCGCCATGAAAACATCACTTTCCGGCTATATTTCGGAAATACAAATATTAGCCGGTTTTGGATATGGTGATTCAAGTATCACAATACCTAACCACAACTTTCCGGAATATTATGCTTAACACATAATTCTCCAAAAGCGCCATTGATGAACAGAAAACCATGGTATCAGCATAAATGGTATACATATTGATCAAATAGATCCTTGCCTGGTGCGAAATGTTGCCAGCGTTTATATTGTCGATATTACTTCACGATGAGCTCAGTGGTGTTCTGCAAAGGAGGGAAACACGCGAGGTGATTGATGTATCTGCATGATCAGTCATCATTAGACACATTCACAATCAATACCGACTAATCAATCGGGTCATTGAACTTATTCATACCAAACGTCAAATATCATGACACCGGCAAAGAGATGCTATTTGTAGGGTTTGGAAAACAATTGGCTTTACTAACATTTGATATTGTCATAATATGCCTGACAGGTTTGAAAAGGCAGTTATATACTGCAATACTCATATGTGCACACATTTCAACGCACACGAACGCTCTAACGCCTCACTGAATATATGAATATATCACATTGTTATTCTGTGTAATATCAGGACTTTCGGAAAACGTTCTCTTTTCGAGTGGTCTTTATTGATTTTACCAAAGCATCAATCACACAATGTAAAGATGAGCACTAAAGGTCCATGTGAATATATGTTAACACCAACAGTCCTTGGTAATAGACGAATATGTGTTGAATGCACAACATAGAGGGTAATGACCCAAACCAAGGGCATATGTCTTTGGCTGTAACATATTAACTAAAATTACCTATGTTTACGCATATAGAACTGTTTTGAATTTCACTGAAAATATCAAGAGAAACCAGCAGACTTGTTCAATGCTTTCTGCCTGAATAATATAACCTACATTTTTGCTCTTATTTGCCATTTGTATTTATATGAACATGATTTCTGATGTTTATATGACTGCTCCTGTCAGGTATGCTATGCTTGATATAAATTTACTGTAATCACACGCGAACAAAGACAATCAATTGATAAATGTATGCATGCACCGAGGTGTTTGTAGATATAAATGAGCATTTTATCTACATAACTATTTAAACCATGCCTGCATATGTTGCACTGAAAAAATAAATCACCCATTTAGCAAAGCAGCCTGCCATCTGTATTAATGGAATGATGTCGGCCTGATAGGAAATTGTAATAGGCCAGAATAGTTATGAGACATTACCGACGACAGATGAACTTTGCTGTAAGCGCAGATAGAAGTGGTGTGCATTCAGCAAATCTGCAATCATGACGAAGAACATGTCCAGGTATCACTGCTGTCACTTAATTGAGCGTTTTCAAATCCTTTCGCTTGAAAATGACTGATAAAATGTATAGCTCAGTAGTTAATAAAAAAGGCATAATATAGTAAAAAATACATTTTTGCAAAATGTCATGTAAAATCTATTGTTATACCTAATAACAAAATATGTTGCCTCATTCGTAGCGCAACAATTTCTACAATCGACATAATATATAGGATCTAGTCAATGTGCTGCGATATACACTGTCATCGGTTCTGCTAAACGAGTCTCCAATACACGACGGTTGTCACTTGGTTGAAATAGCTTAAGTGGGCTGTTGTTGTAGGAAAACATTTTTTCATATGAAATCTGGTGGCCCCAATGATCAATAATACGAACATAGCTCACCATGACAAAATGACCCACAATAACGATAGGTTGTCTTTGCGAGGACAGTCATCAGTCTGAAGTGAAGTATCACAATTGATGTCAAGCATACAATTGATTGATTGAATACGGTAAAACGTAATATTTAGAAAATATCGAGGACGTTTTTAAAGTCCCCGATTAATGCCGATTATCTGCGACCAGGTATTCTATGATAATCGCATTATCAGGTAAATTTAATATGTTTCCAGATTTTCAAACTGCTTATAAAACTGGTAATCTTTTTCACAGCATAAGCTTAATCATGCACAAAGACCCATATGCTTAAGTAAGATTACCAATGAATGATACATCTTAAAACGCATTGCATACGTAATACGATTGCATATCACCATTGCAAATGAACTATTGAGAGTAATTAAATCTATGCTATTGGTTATGTTATGTTATACCACAAAGACGTAGCCTCAATCCTTTTCTTTCGAAAGCAGTCATTATTAACGACACTAAATGTATTGGTTGTATGAGATGTTAGGTTTTCCTAGCTGATTTAATCACACTAACCAAACATATGAAATATCTAATGACACTATAAAAGTCTACAATAGCATTTATATGCAGTTGCGGTACACGATACCTGCACATGTTCAGGTTCACACCAAGATTATACTCCAGCCCATTTCATTCTAAGAACACGTCGAAGAAGAGACTCTATCCCGAAAGCCTTCTGATAAACAAAGATACGCTAAGAGAGCAGGTGGATTGGATAAAACGGTTGAATTGATACCAAGTTAAACCTACCTTATTTACTAAATAATTATGTCAGATAGAAAAACACAGAACCGCCCACTGCAGTGCAGCGCTGACAATCAAGGGAAGACATTTAATACTTGAAGACATTAAGCTGATCCAAAGTTAATTACACTGAGGGTCCAGATGTGGAATACCAAATCTAATTTCATACATGAAGTACGTTGCGTCATGCTCGTACATATATGCGCATGAAAGTAAGTTGATATATTTTGATTTGTAACTTTGCCTTGCAGTTACATTGTGTGGGTAATTGTGACTAGAAGTATTGCAGTGAGTGCGTTTGACAAGCATCAATGGTGAAGATGATTAATGTCTGGAGAAGATAATTACTGTCTTCACTGGATGTTATTCTCGGAAAAATAGGAGTTCAAACGCCAACCATTCAGGATTAGTCACTGACTAACCAGCTGGGACTAATTAACCACAACTTTATTTATTGAAGTGTAAGTAATTCTAATGACTCAAAGTCACATCAGTGCATACATGAAAAGAGTGGATCTTTGTAAAAGACTACTAAGCAAAATTCATCATCCATCTGCTTGGTTTACAGCACAGACCTATAGAACTGCCACGGGAAGCAAATTGAATCCGAACCGTATATATAATGCTACACCCAGTATATGTAATATCGATAAAATTTGGTACAAAATATTCCATTGGGCGACAGTCTTGTTTGGTAGAATTTCAGACGCATCTATGATGTGTTTCGGTAACGATAACCCGCCTACATATTGAATCCGAATCTTCGTTTTTCTATAAGGCTCTGTCCCAGCAAATATGCTCAAAGCTAAAATACAAGCGACGTTCCATTGGGCGTCACGTCTTGTGTGGTGTTATATCATATTTATCTATGATGCGCTTGATAAAAATAACCCGCCTACATATTTGTTGTTGCCATAAATCTTCTTTTTCTTTGAGAATCTGTCACATAGAAAGTGGCACACTAGACACCCACATTAATGTTTTAAACATGCACTACAGAACTAGAACCATAAAACCGGCAGACTTGCTGAAAGGTATCAAAATAAAGTGACTTATTGGCATCAGATTCGTAAATAACTACTAACCAAAAACAAGCGTTCCTCCATCAATGAGAAACAACAATGGACTCTGTCACCTTAATATATATTTGTGTATTGAGGACATATTTGCGTGTGACAATTGATTTATTGGATTTTGTGTTCAAAAGTCCAAAAATACAAATTATTGAAGCGTAACACTTGAAATCAACAAAAGAATTGTGCGTATCAAATCGTTTGTAGCTCTAGCAAGCATCCGTTTTATTACGCACAAAGATTGCTCGAATAATATTTTTTGTTTTATTGAACTCTTTTCGGGTTAAACACAAGCTTTTAAAACGTAAAACAACACTGAAGGTTGCCTGAAATGAAGCGACTGAATATTATAAGAAATTAGCCCACATATTATGCAAAATGACTTGCAACTCATTGATGAACCTAGAAATTCAAGTTGGAAATGTGCATCATGATGACATTATGTGATGTACCATTGGAACGATTTATGTCATGAATTCAAGAATTCAAAGTCAATTACCTACACGTTTTCGAATGTGTCTCACTGGAAACATTCATATTGATCAACGCCGCAGGAATAAGTGAACTCAGGACATGAATAAATAAAGGAGCTAAATGGAACTTAAGTGTGGCTGTTTCGAATTACCTAAAGCAATGAATATGTGAACACGTGACATCATTATCAACATTGAAGTATGATGCTGGTGAGCAACAAAATCAGTTATATTGATGTTGAACTACAAATATTACTTTATCGAAACAGAAGCAAGAAGATATGAACGAAATGCCTTGCCTCATGTTTATAGTGGACAATCTTCTTATGCACATGCGGTTATCGATCTCCAGAATTCCACTTTCTATGTTCACTACACATCATTATCGGCATCGAATGCCTGGGCTGCCATTGAAAACACTTGATGCGTTTGATAAAATTAACGCGTATGGTTCTTAACACAAAGCTTGCTCTACTCTCACATTTACAAGAGAAATTCAAAGATGAACATTGCTTGTAAGCATATATTCTATTCAAAACACCAGACAACGAATATGACAGCATTGTGGGGCACGCTTTGTAAACATACCCAACGTGTTCATCGAGTGCTGACGTTACGTTCGGTTGCTGCCAAAGCTAAACACAGTAGTCACAACTGACATCAACATATTCGATTCAACTGTATCTGTTTAAAAACATTCCAATACTAAATCGTGAGGTTTTAACAAATATAGCCGAATGGCTTGATAAAAAGAACATCGTTATTGTTGTACCTGTACATTGTATGGCACCTATATATGGCTCGAGAGCCCCTCTGTACTTAAGGTTGTTGCTTTACAACTAGCAACGCGTGGCATAGTTCGTCAATTCTATAATGGCTTGATATACTACGAAAGTAGTTATAACGATTACAAAAGAACCATCGTGGCATATCCAGCACATGGGTCAAACGAGAAAAACATATCCACAAACACACCACAATAATTGTTTAAAAATGGACAACATTGATCTGTTCAGTTGCCGCGATACCGAAATAATACCACCAGAACAGGCTGATCATAATGTTTAATAACAGCTAAATGTTTAATGGTAGGATGAGAGTCAAATGAATGGATGATGTGTCTCAGGTGTGACAACATACCAGGCCTTGGTTCATTTTATTTTCTTGTCAACTGGGAAGACCTCATTACAGTATACATATGCATTCAAAAGTATTGAAAGGCACCATGTGGCAATACTAATGGAACATTGTTCCTTTGCAACGTGTTGTAGCAGAATCATTGGTAAGAAATGCTGTGTGATCCCCATATTAAGCAGCAGAATTGAATGTCCGTTATTTTGGTTTTAATTTGTGCTTATCATATTCTGGAAAACTCATATTAGCGTATTCTGTATTTTGAAACATCGAGCTTCAATCAGCAAATATTATACAACAACATCCCGTCCGATTGACATATCTGTATTGATAGACGTATCTAATGGTGTTTGACGGATTATTAGCTTCTAATACGTTAACGATGACTCGTTTTCGAAAGGTACTTACTCATGTAAAATAGGTTTTTTTCCAATGCTTACTATATGGCAATTTCATTTAATGCTCCAACAGTGCGTCCCATGACAGACCGGGCTGGGGTAACAGTTGATTGGGTCCAGCCAGTACTGCATCAGGCAGGTCGTGTGGAAAATATCAAGCACATCTGCCAGGAGAAGCACGCCTATTTGCAGGTACACGCCATGTTAGTCGCCAATGTTTACTACAGCCGAACATGTCCAAGACCTTCTGCGCATGCTTCTGCGTCTGCAGCAGATATATGCTCAGACTGATGGCTGTAGAACTCCTGTATAGCAGGTAGTGGTGCATCAAACTTATCCAAGCCGTCCATGACCTCGTAGGGGTATACTCCTATACCAGGCATCTCGGTTATTTGCAGAAACCAGCTTGTCAAGCGAAGCCAGAAAGAACGAAACTCCGCACTGTCAATGCAGTGTGACTGTCCAATCGATAGGGATATGTACTTTTCTATAGTTTTGCAGGCATTATGGGCTTTGCCATGGTACTTACCTGTAATATCGTATAGGTCGAGGACAGAGTCGCCGCCCAGTTATTTTCTGCATACATGGCAGTGGGTTACCACCTTGTGCACTCTTCTGCCCTCATGCGTCATGTGCAAGGGTTGACAGGACTGCTTTGATCTTACACAGGGTGTTCGATCTGATCGTCGCACCGGACAACTACATAGCCGTAACAACATGGCTCATGCTCCTCTGTCTTCTGCGTGTTGCTATTGGTAGGATCAGGTGCAGGCCGGAAGCTTCACGGTGAGTGCCTCAAAGTCGGAGAAGATATCATATGGCGATGCCAGCTTCTTGTGCCAGTACTAAAAAGTTATTATGCTCTTCCCTTCCTCTGGCATGTCATCTCGTACAGCAGCCTGCACTATCCCCACGTTCGTACCTACTCTGATCTTCGACCTGTGTGTAGTGGAACTTGCCATTCTTCTCAATCAGCATGCTGTTTACTGATGTGGTGTATGATAGCAGCGACCCCTTTTCAGCCAAAGACGTTCGGGGCTAGGTTAGGCAGATGCTTCGCTACATTCTCAAGCTGTGACACTCGTGATGGAAACAATGCCTTTGCCATCTAGCAGATCTTACAGCCTCGGAATATATTTCGATGGTCGTTGTGGGCCTTTATCGACTGAGGGCATAAGTTGTCCTTGTTCTTCGCCTCCTTTATTGCCAGCGCACTAGGTTATGACAGGTAGGAGCCACCTTAGAATGGCTGATGATGGACAATGTTGATCCTCAGAATTGTAACTGGCTTTAACTCGCTGCCGAACCTCTGTTGCTCCAACCACTCTATGATACTGGCATTGCTCCTGTTCAGAATATCGCCAATATCTTCGGTGTAGAGAATCCCCTCCTGCTTATTACACAGTACAGGCTAAACATGCTCAGTGTCGCCATCGGATGAGCATCATGAGCCTCATCGGCGGGGCAAACTGATACTTGATCCCGTTCAGCTCCATTAAAGCCTACTTTCCTGCCTATTCAAGGGGGGCAAACTGACAGGGATACAAGCAAGTCTTCGGTCTTTGTTTGGTTGTGCGGAAGGGGTCAAATATGCATCGTAGTGAGGTACGAGTACCTTCTATGGGTCCGGCGTTCTCACATGTTTCTTACAGAAAGGATTCGTCCGGTGGCCGTCCGTCCATAGGGTAGATTAACAGATGCTTTGCGAAAGATTTTTTCCGCAAACTGGCTGCATCTGTAAGTGCCTTCTAGTTCTGTCTACAGTCTTGTGCAGTAGAGCAATTGGCGGAGCTTTTTTTCGGACAACTATAGAGGCCTCTCCCTCTTCCACATCCAAGTCTCGTAGGAGTGCGATAGTCTCTTTGCGCGGTGTGTTGTGGACTGCAATGAAATTGTACACAATTGCCTTGCAAAATATTTCGGTTCTTAGACTCCTATTTCCAGTGTGTCTTCTGCGGGGGGGAGCCATTGTGTGCACCTACCATACCTGTCCTTGTGCACTTCGAAATCTTCAACGGTCTGTTGCAGTACTGTGTGCAGCTGTTTTGTGCTCCATGCGTTCTACACTTGCAAAGTGTTCGTATCTTGCAGCATCAGCCAGATGTACATGGCAGAGCTCCGGGGGCAGAGAAGAGACGTTGCAAGCTTTTTCTCCGAAGGTTTGGAGCACCATATTCTTGTTCATTGCCGACCTTTCCTTGGATGAAAATCGTCTGTATGGCACTTTCCTGTGGCAACACAAATTCTTTGTGGCAATCGGTTCCTTGCAGCAGGCTGTTAGCTTTCTTGTGGCTCTCTTTAGAGGCCATAGCATCTGCTATTTCTTATATATATCTGTGCCAAAGAAAACACCAGGAAATATATTTTGGCATATTACCAGTTGCATACTTGCAGATGCTCAATTTGGAACGATACCTGAACGTAGTATACTGGTTTTCTTGATAATCAGTTTGTCCAATAGTATTAACGACTTCAGCGGCCATTTAGTGGCTGAATAAAACGAGCATTATAATTGGTACTATGTTATCTTTTTGACGGAATGTATTTGTGCATGACCATTGCAATTTCTTCAGTACGTACCAATGGCTGAAATGTGCCAATAAATGTCGTCGTTATTGAAGAGTTATGCAGCAAGTGTAATTCACGAATAGCCTGCTAGGACAGATACGACGGCTTATACCATAAATATACTGTTGCTCATAGCAAATCTCTGATGGTTGTGATCAGTCTAATTTCTTGGTTTTGTTTAACTTATTTTGTTAAGGAACAACTGTTGAGCAGTGACAGATACGAAATAGTATTTTAGATTTCGTCACTTATTGATAGAAAAATGTCAGGCATTGTTGAACAGTCAGCATATACAAAATTATTGCATAATGGTGTGATGAACACTTACATAGATTCATACGGTTTGATAACGTACTTGGTGGCGCATGCTATTGTACAAGATTTTTTGACCAACTTACAGGGTCATCTGATATATCAGTTTGAGAGCCCCATAATCGCAGCATGGGTGAAAGCGCACCTCGATATTACACACAAGGCACAACTCGAAGCAACATGGACGGACGATTGTGCCGAAAGCCTTAGAAAGCGTCCGAGAAGACATCTGAGCGGAGGAGGGCTCTTATATATTTCAAAAATTATGGGAATGTTAGGTGGTTTCACATAAATGTCGGGAATAATTAACTGAATATAATCGGCTCTATTTATTTTCCCTAATATATTAATTGCAAAAGCCAGTTTTGACGAGGTAGGGAACGAATTGAAAATTACATTGATTGCATCATAAGCATCGCGTTTGACGACATGCATCATCAAATCGATCTACAGCAGCACTCCTTGGAGGGAGAAGGGCAGCACTCGATGGCTTTTCTGATGTCACAACTCCGCGACATTTACCGCAGCTATTTTTCTGCACCAAGCGACAAGCGAATTTTAATTTCTGCTATAACAAGGTATCCATATGACAATGCGCAGTACATAAAAAATGTTTATTAAACCTGCTCATTGAGCAGAAGTTATATGCATGACAATTTCTCTGAACGAATATAATGATCATCAACAGTAAACAAATGAACTCTAGCTTACTGATTTCATTATAAGACCATTGATTTGACTTTTTCAATAGAGCATAACCCACCCAATATTTATTGTATATGATTTAAGATTCTTGCATTCTGGAAAGGCTATATTCTGGTGGGACAAAACAAGACTATTCCAATTAGAAAAATTAGATACGCTAGTGAGCATAGTGCATTTCCGTAACGATTAGATACAATGCAAAAATATCACCGATTAGATACAATGCAATGCAAGCTTTGCACAAATAATGCAAGAAATCAAGGTATTTCTTGTTATAAAACGATATATTGCTGTCGGGGCGTAGCTGAACAAATGGCACAAGGAACTGTAAGGGATATTCATTTAAAAATGTTGAGAGGATATGCGATACTGCGATGGAATAAACAGTTCAAGGTTCGCCGTGTATATAGCGGTTATCGATTGATGAACTGGCATGGTATCAGCTCCTTATCAGCTGTCCATTCGGCTAAATTGCCTGTTGTGATAGCATAAGACACATAAGACGATGCTGAATTGTAATTTGCTTCGGGAAAATAATTCCATAGTAATTGTAACGAATTGTACACTGTATGTAAATAACCATTGGTAAAGCAGGTGAGAATCACATCATCCCAGGTCGTGAAGGTCCAAGTGGCTATTGATTGCCGATTATGAAGCTGCCATTACGTCTCCTGATACAATAAAGTTGACCTCGAATGAGAAATCATATGTTCCGGTTGCATGAATATAACGCAAATAAAGACGGACCGAATAGGCTAATCTCAATATTTCCTGTTCTTGGCCACAGCTATCGCATCATTCTTGCGAAGCTGACGTCAATCTGGGCTACTCAAGGTAGTAAAGAGAGCAAGTGTCATCTTATCAGTCAATCATTCATTAGCAGTGTCATTCGTTGGTGGTTTGGTTTATTGGCGACAACAAAATCGCTTATATATGTGTGAAATACGCTCTTGTCTCTTGGAATTTATGATTTATAGTTGTAATCTATGATATAAAATTCGTCCTAAACATGGCTTTGGATGATATCAAATAAGCCCAGCATTACGATAAGTATGTGAGCAATTCCTATCACATAATGTATACATTGCTGCGGCTAGATATGGGCTATTATGACCATGGCAACCAGCCTTCAAGACAGTAACGCTATACTGATCATGTATTATGTGTACCCACAGGCCTTTATTTGCAACAAATATACACTACAATGAAAACCGCATCCGTGGGTGAAATGTACCGACTCTTTTATTCGCCGCGATGATACTGCCATTAATAATCATAAAAAACTTATTTATGATGAGTCGAAAACATCTGTAGGATTACAATTAGGTCACTCTTAGCATACTCTTTCATTGATCACTATGTCTACTTAATGTGTGTGTGTGTGTGTGTGTGTGTGTGTGTGTGTGTGTGTGTGTGTGTGTGTGTGTGTGTGTGTGTGTGTGTGTGTGTGTGTGTGTGTGTGTGTGTGTGTGTGTGTGTGTGTGTGTGTGTGTGTGTGTGTGTGTGTGTGTGTGTTTGTGTGTGTGTGAGAGCATGTGAGGGTTTTGTTGGGCGCATCTAAAGACTTGTATGTGCGTGCGTACTAACGTGTTTGGTGTACGTTTCACTTAATGCTATGTCAGGAGATATGAATGCATTGCTGTATGCATTTATGTCGGTATGACTATTTAGTGAGTCGACAGAAAACCATAAAAGCAGCCTAGTGCTAGAGTAATGTGTCGTGTATGATATCGATGTTATTTTAAAGTCGTAATATTATCATTCATTTGGCACCATGCGTTAAACAAGCCGCATAGAGTAACTTGCACTCCCCAACTTGAGCAGCCCAGATTGACGTGCGATCACCATTCATAACATGCATTGTCAGTGTTGTTGTTTCGCCGACAATAATACCATCTAACATTTTTTTTGATAGACGATATCAAAAGTTAGTGAAGCAAATTTGTTTCAAAAACACTCACTGAAGCGCAACCAGTAATATCTCTTTGCCGGTGTCAATTCACAATTAGTTTTTGTCCATGTGATTTGCATATCGTGTCTGATAGGAGGTCTGCCTACACGTCTGTCTGACAATTTATCTTTATTTTCTGCTGCTATCATGTAAACAAACACAGCACAACATGCCATGATATCGGTCCTAACGGGCATGACAATGAAAGTTCACGGATACTACAATATGTGTTTTATTCATTACCGTATTTGAATTCATACCCTACTCGACCTTTCCAATACATCAATATAAAATAGTCACCAATGTAAGTGCTGCTATATCTCACCGGGGGAAGTCTCACAATAACATGAGACTGTATATTGACACTGTCAAAATCATTGCAATATAAATGCATTAAGCAATAACGAATATAGCCAAATGACTGGATAAAATTGCCATCATTATTGTTATACCCACATTTGAATCTACAACGTATTACTCAGCACTATTAGTTGGCGCGAGAGAGCGATTGTAGTACGGTGATGCTTTCAAACCAAATCAGTGCATTAATCTTCATTGTCATCATTATGTTATCAGGAATCTATGATTTAATTAGGAAAATATACTCATTGAATGGATGTACCAAAAGTTTTCCACTTGCAACAATGGTGCTCATGGCTTGGTAATGCTTCGGGTAAGCAAGTTAAACAAATGGGTTTCACTGTGAATGTTTTTTCGCCACAGTTCAATATGATATGATGTCAATACAGCACAGCGATGTTTCTCTACTTTCATATTTAAGACAATAGTTACACTTAAAAGCGGGTCTTATTCATATGCCAGCGCTTTCAAGCAGCTATATCTAACTGTATAAATATATAGAAGAGTTTTAGATTTGAGAACAACGTTGTGGTTCAATTCGAAGTAATATAATTAATAACACCGACGTAAAAACTCAATGATCTTTATGTAGCGATCGCCTAACAGTTACCGAGCAAGGCTGTGTTTTACCTACACAAATGGTTCAAATAACAGATTTGCATCGTATCATACATCCTTGCTAACTCATTTCGATCATTTGGGGTATTTAATGTCGTGTACAGTCGGACACTTTTTCCAAGTCGTGCATAGTGAGTTGCTGTAAATTATGCTTCCCATACGTATTGAAAGCAGTACAGTCAAATGTCCGCTATTCTGGTTTCATTTGGACAAACCTTCTGCTGCCCGTATTATGTAACACTGAATTCCAATTAACGCATTCTATATTTTGAAACATTAAGTTCACGTTAGCGCAATATCACAAAATATTCTGAAATCGGCCGACTGACATATCTGTAGTGGTGATCACATCTATTGGTATATAACAGATTATTAGCAATTAATCTGTCCAAGATACTCTTTTCATGTTAAACCCTTATTATGATCGTCGTTCTGTTGACTGGGCCATAACACCTTGCTGTATGCACTATGAAAACCCAACCCCAAGGAACGGAAATTGTTGTTCAATGTTGCATTTTATTAGCTCGGTAACGCATGATTGGAAACTTAATCTATTGGGAATGCTTGTTTTTTTCTGTGCTGGCCATGTTTTCTCCTTGCATGACTGATTTAGAAATGAAACGAATCAAGATGCTATTGTTTGTCAATCATATTGCGTTGGACAACGTATTAAAGAATGTAAGTAAAAATTAAAGGGTTACACGGGCAATATAGGGCTAAAAGCCCCCTCCTAACACGGTTTGCATCATCATGTTTATATGTTTTACATCTTCATATTTCCCGAGGCACAACAAATGGATTCATTCGCTTAACTCTATCAAAGAGTTTATAGCAGCTTAGCTTTAAACTCTGTGATTCCATCGCTACCTTCGTGTTACATAAATTGATTACGCCAGACGCACGAGTTTTCATATTCAATAGCAGACTCCTCCATGTTTTACATGCACAATGCCTTACACATACACCACAATAAGCTACCCTCATAACCTAACCCTTACCCATCCAGCCCCGGGCGGCCAGGCCATCTAGTACTGTAATTTACATTGCATCACACCCTCACACTAACAAAGTCATTATATAAAATGTTCATTTCGGATCAGTTATGACGAAACTAGATCTCTACAATGCCTCTGGGTCACTTCCTTCAATAAACGGATTGCCTGTCAATTGAACAGTATGATAGTTACAATAAAGGTCAAATAGATAGGCGGTTGACCCATCTGTGGGACATTAATTATTGCTAAAGAAGCTATCCTGCACGAACTGTGCACTCTTGATACTCATCTCCAAGCTGTTGCAGTTGATGTTAATCAACCAATAACTCATTGAACAATTGGACACTTCTCTTCTCCCCCTTACCAACCCATCCCCCTCTTCGCTTGGCTATGACCTATGCTCCCCGTTCGAGGATCTTTAATTGTTAATGTTCATTTTAGAGCCATAACAGCAACGGCTTGCGTATAAAAAGGGTATAATGAAGTGCAGCTTTTGATACGTTACATGATGAAAGCATATTTATGGAATGTTATTAAATCCAACGATGCATACCACAAGGACGAGCGAGCAGAAGGGCTTTGTAAGGTGCTTGTAGCATCAGAGTGTTACACTTAAGTATAGGAAGAAATGATCACCAAAATATACAAAATATTATTTCGATTACTGGTTGACATAACGACAATATATGTCTACCAGAACATTATTGCAAACGGACGAGCGGACAAAAAATCTATAAAGCAATTGTTTTCAATCAACAGCATGTTTTTTTAGATTTTTTCACAGAATAATACGAGATATTAAAATCAGAGGTGTTGCACTTTGTCACACACGTTTATATGGTAATGTATTGCCGTATTGGATGCATGGTTCTTTGTAAGAGGGTGTGATTATCTCATGGGCAACAAATGCAGCACTAAACCTGCAGAGTTATGTATATCAGAGATTACTCACCCTGAAAACAGAGCAACTATATTGGCATTTATATTTTAATCCCTTGTTGATGATAAAAAAAAGCCGTGGCCATTAATTGATCAGCAAATCGCTAATACAAAACTGATGTAGATGTTAGTTTGGTTTTGAAGAAAATTAACGATTATTCTGCAGGTCAACGCAAATAGCCCGTGACACTTGCAGGAGAAGGATAATAACTAAGGTTCCAAGTCGATTGACAAGCCGAGAAGTTACAACATCTCACAAATCTATGCAGATTGCTTTGTGATAAATTATGCTTACATATACGGAATACATGTAGATTCCCGGTATTTTACGCTTTTCCTGTAACACAGTAATGTAATTTAAACAAATCGCAGATTACCCCAGCACTAAGCAGCGAATCGTTACACACTTAAAAACGAACCTACTTGACACAGAAACTCTTCTCGAGGTGTTATATAGGACATATATGCATAAACACACTTAAAATATACACATATGAATATATATAAATATATATATATATATATATATATATATATATATTTATATATATATATATATATATATATATATATATATATATATATATATATATATATATATATATATCTCTATATATCTATATATACACCGGTACGCAAATATATACATATCTATATGTATATATATATATATATATATATGTATATCTATATCTATATATGTATATATATACATATGTATATATATACATATATGTATATATATATATATATATATATATATATATATATAAATATAATATATATAAGTATAAATATATATAAAATATATATGTATATATATATATATATATATATACGTACGCTTAAATATATATTTGTATATATATCTGTATATATATATATGCATATATATATGTATATATATATATATATCATATATAATAATATATATAAGATATATATATATAAAAAATATATATATATATATATATATATAAACATATGTGTATCATATATGTATATATATATAAATATATATATATATACATACATATATATGATATATATATATATATATATATATATTAATTTGAATATATATTTGTATATATTCATTCATACATATATATATATATATATATAAATATATATATATATATGTATATATATATATACATAATATATATACCATATATATATGTGTATACATATATATATATACATATATATATATATATGTATATATATATGTATATACATATACATACATATATATAAGCATATATATACACATATATATTTATGTATATTTGTATGGATATAAAGATATATATATATGCATATGTATATATAATATATATATATGAGAATTTATATCTTTAATATGTGTATTTATATATATATATATATATATTATATATGTATATATTATATGTATATATATATTTATATATGTATATATATATATATATATATATATATTCATATACGAATATTTATTTATGTAAACTTATATGTTTAGATAAACGTATATCAATAAATATATTATATATACATATATACACATATATATATATGTATATATATATAAACATATAAATATATATATATATTCACATATCTTTATATATAAATATATATATATAAAATATATGTGTGCATATATGCTTATATATTTATGTAAATATACATATATGCATATGTACTTAAATAAATATGTATTTGTATGTATATAAAAATCTGTTTATATATATGCATATAGATACATACATTTATATACATACATGTTTTTTTTATATCAATACAAATATATATAAATATATATAAACATATAAATATATATATATATATATAAATTTACATATATATATGTATATATATGAATATATAATATATATATATATGGATTTATATACATACGTAAACGTGTATTTATATATATACGTATATCTATAAAGATATTTATATATTTATATGAATATAAATATATATATATGTATATATATATATATATATTTAAATTATAATATATATTTATATATATATATATATAAAATATATATATTTGCATATAGATATATATATATATATATATATATATATATATATATATATATATATAATATATATATCTATATATATATATATATATATATATATATATATATATATATATATATATCTATATATATATATATATATATATATATAATATATATATATATATATAAATGTACGTATTTATATTTGCATATAAAGAGAGCCATGAGACCGCCCAGCGTAATACGTTAGAATTTGCTAAATATACTTCATAGAATGTTGTTTGTGCACGATGAAATGTCGCGTTTTGCAAGAGCAATGAAGAAATTTACCTGCGATGTAATTCGCTCTGATTGGCCGATTCATATTCTTTAGGCCTTTGGCCTGCGCCTGGGCGACACGCACACCCTTGACTTAGGTAATTAGAGAAGCTTCGATGTTTTATGTTGTTGGTAATTAACGAAGAACACAATTTCAAGAAAGATCATTAATATAAATGAGGTTCATTCACCATTCAGTTGTTTACTTCTCTTGTGGGAGTATTCTGATAATTGGCTCTGAAATCGGCTTCTCATAAATAATCGATGTTGACTGAAGCGGATGACCATGGACCAATATGTCGTGTCGGAAAAACTGATCCCACCCATTGAAACCATACCACGGCTATTTATTTGTAGGAGAGGCTGGAGGGGTGGAGTGGGGGTGGGGTTGGTGCTTTTATGGAACGAAGTGTAGGTGGGAATGGGATGGGGTAGTATTTGTGAATATGGAGATAAATATGTCAGCATATAATACATCATATGACTATGTATATATATGTATGTATGTATGTATGTGTTAATGTACGTATATATATGTATATAAATATATATATATATATATATATATATATATATATATATATATATATATATATATATATATATATATATATATATATATATATATATATATATATATATATATATATATACATATTCATGTATGTATATACATAGGTGCTATTGGTCTGACTTGTTTTGCAATTATATGCTTGCGTATGCCGTTGTGTCGCATGTTGTTCTCTGTGTGCTTTTCGCACAGCTGGCAAGGACATTCGTTCTTAAGCAAGCACTAATTTCTATCGCTATCGATTGTTTTGGTGGTACTTTTTGTTGCAATCCACATCTTGAAGACAGTAATGATTCATCTTTTGTCGGCTGAACGTGTACAACATTGTGATACTCGAAGCCTTTATTTGATGCAGCTGAGTACTCCAACATTCTTTAAGTAAAATCCGACAGACATGCAATAATTAAAAGACTTCGTGGTGTTATTACCGTGCGTTCCGAATAGCCTGCAATTTTCTTTGAGGTAAAGCGTTGGTGTATGTTGTCTCCATGTCACTGACAGAACATTATCTGGTGCTAGACGGCTGCAACAATAATTACCAGGGCTTGCAAGCGAGAGTTCAGTATAAATATAGGCTGTTTACGGCACTACCGTGATAAGAGATGCAGCCATCTTATGCTAGAAATTAGAGAGCTCGGAGAGCTGCAAATGTCTTTGTTCAGCTATCCCTACAAAGAGGTGATCTATCCAGCTATACGATTTTGGTTCATCAAATTATCCTTTTTGGGAACTGAAATTATTGTCCTAGTCGTTATCTGTAATACAACGCAGTAGGTCGTGGCATATAACGGAACGAGTATCAGGTATGAGACGCTTACAACCTCTGTTGTTTTTCGAGGTTTCTTTTGGGTTGAATGTATATTTGTGCAATATTACGTAACAAATGAATCCAATGAGCGCAATGTTCTTGAATTAACCATATCATGAACTATATAACAATTTCTGCTTATATTTGCTCTGCAGCATATAAATACCCAACTTGTGAACGATACATGATGCCGAACCACGAAAGAGGAGACTGATATATGTCTTTTGGGTCAACATTGTGTCCACAACAAATGAATGCAATTACAACCCTGAATACACTACAATGATATTGCGCGAATGTAAAACGGATGTTGAGAAAGTAACTACCGACACCCGAAGCAATGCCGCAGGGAGCACAATGTAGACAGCCTGATATGAAGAAAACGAGACTTCATTTGGCTATTTGTCAAACGACAATTGCTTACCTGGGCGTACTAAATACTGCATGAAACTGACAGTGTAGCACAATCATATTGCTATAATTCATCTACCTCCAGGGTGAAGGCAACAAATTATCAAGTAAACATTTTGCTCGAAGTTGTTCGATCATGTTATATGGAAAACAACACGAAGCGGCCTCGTCAAACAAGGCAACGTCCATGGAGACATCATATGCATTCTTAAGATGGAAACTTCGGAGTAAATGAGATTAACATTTCTTTAATAATGTTAACACTCGTGTGAAGGTATATGGCTAAAAAGAAATATTTGTTTGGACATTAGTACAATATACGTATAAGTAACTATACACTGAGCGAATAATGAAAGTCACCCAAAGTCACCCGCATCCGCAGCATTCTGTGCGCGTGCACTCATCTATGGGTCAATTGATGTAGCATATACAGGCGCTTAGGAAAACTGTCCACAGCATTGAGATAAGAGTAATCTCTGTTCATCATGAAGACAATGGGACTTATACGATGTCTTAACAGATCAAAAGGGATTGTTTATTAATAAAATATTTCTGAATAACGTCGCCCTCAGTAGATGTGCGAAAGACTCTGATGATTGGATGGGCAATATGGACGGCGGTTTTTAATTACCAAAGCGTAGCGCCTGCGAAACAAGGTGAATGGTTGAGCTGCTCTGGTTAGTCGGATGATACCTCTGGGGATAAATTAGGCTACCCAGAATATCTCCGGAGCTTAAATAAGCCTCCTTCACATTGGCTATGGGTGTCTCGGCAGCTTGTTTTGGGGTTATGCTAGTTATAATAGAAATAGGCCTGCGCAATAGGGTAAGTTAAGCTTGCATTGCACTTTTCGTGTGCAGATGCATTCGCCGAACAATCTAGTATTTAAATTAAGTATATTTGCTGCAGAAGAGCATTACTGAATCTGATTGCATATATCTTCTGCATCATCTAAGCACATTAGATCCTTCTAGAAGTGCAATAATACATTCATGGTATGTGTATTATTGCCGACTGCTAATAATAAGTCAAATGGGCTACAACTGGTGACAACAAAGCAATATTCGTTAAGCAAGTAAGATGAAAAGGTGCCAGTGCATTAAGGAAAATTATATCCAAACTCCCATGTCGCTGAACCATTAATATTACAAACACAAATATTTTCTTCTATGTGGTCCGCCCGTGGTGCCCTGTGCAATTCTGAACCATGCCAACGAAAAAGAAGCAGCGCTACAATCTGACTCTGATCGACCAGATGACTTAGTGTGACTTAGTGCGACATGGGTTTTCGCAGGAGGACAATCTTTCGTATGAACGATGAATGACAGCAATGCGACACCAATCATTTGATTCACAGCACCATCGGCCAATGTATTAACGTTCTGGATTGACCATGCGGACGCAACAACAGGCGGTGCCAGTTCCAAACAAGGTAAAAGGCAAGATCATCTCAGCACACCCGTTCGCAGCAACCTATGATGTACAAAGACATCGGTCCCTCTGACCAGAAATGCGCGGGTCATTAGCATTGACAATGTTTTGTGCTGCGCAGCACACAAAATAAATGCTCTGTAGTTGCCCTTACAATACGAACAGAAACTAATGGCTGATGTATTATATATACACATATCTATATATATATATATATCTATATATATATATATATATATATATATATATATATATATATATATATATATATATATATATATACTATATATATGTATATATATATATGGACTATCTCTATTATATAATTGTCTTGATTCTCTGTTGACATTCGTCACCTCTCTATCTCTTGCAGTCCTATGACATGCTGCCTAAATATATATATATATATATATCTACATATATACCAAGCATACACATATATATTTACATATATATTCCTAATGGGATCGCTATATTCTATATAAGACATATATATATATATATATATTATATACTATATCTCTATATCCACCAATACATATCTATATGTATGTTATACTACATACGTATATCACTATTCGCTATCGACGGCAAACTGTCGCCGGCTAGACGTGTTTTTGTTTGTATTTTACTGTAATGATATTGTTTCAAATTTTGCGACACCCCCCCCCCCCCCCCCCCCAACCCTCTAATAAAGTTTTATTTGAGATTCGAATACGTAAACATTGGTTTTCCGTGAAGACCACTCTACCAGCTGATCTACTGAGACCGTTGTTATAAGTCCGCAGATACTTTCGGATATATAGTTTAAGGGCATGTTACATTCCCCCCTTTTCCGATCGTGTAACTTCTACTATGACTCTAAAATTCACCCTAAGGCTCCTCTGTCATGCGTGGAGGGTATTTGTATTTGTACACCTCCCTCCCGCAAACACCGGCGATGCATTAGGGACTCGCCGTGTTGTCCATCTCAGCGGGAGCTTGGTCTGGTTAAAACTATCCGGTTACGAAATCCCGCACCCAGCGGAGCATGGGTCAGGTAGATATTTCTGTTTAATCGAACAATATGTAGGCCAGCATCACATAAGAAAGCCAGCCACTGTACCCTATATTGAACGGCTCATATCTACCCCTCATCCCACCACGCCCCTCCATGCTCAACATGGACTGCCCATAGGGTCATGAAATCATATTTTGCCGATAGCACTGGTAGATTCAATTAAATCAACATGATGAAACCATTTAAATCGAAATTTTACGAAGCAACTCAGCAGAACTATGACGATGAGAAGATAGCGTGATAGTTCGGTCGTCCTTATGCGGATGTTTTACTACAGAATACAGCGGTCGTCCTAAGCTTGTATATATACAACAGAAACCAGCGATCGTCGCATGCTTGAATATCTGCGATATTGATTTTAGGGCGACCGACAAAAAGTCTCCCAATATTTCACAACACATACTAATATTCGACAATAGGGGTTATATAACGTCCACTAATGCATTTGTGGAATGTTTTTTTAAAAAGAATTGGTAATAAAGAGGTATATAACCGGTCGCCCTAATACGGTTCATTGAAGCGGTCGCCCTAAACCGGGGGATATAGAGAGATATATAGATAGAGAGATATATATATATATAGATATATATATATATATAGAGAGATATATATATATATATATATATATCTAAAGATGCAGATATATATATATATATATATATATCTATATATATATATATATATATCTATATATATATATATATAAATATATATATATATATTCTCTATATATCTATCTAATATATCTACATATGTATATATATATACATATTTATATATATACATATTTATTTGTAAATATATATATATATGTTTATATATACAAATATTTATGCATATATATATATGCGTATATATATATATATATATATATATATATATATATTATATCTCTGATATCAGTTCGTATGCAGCATAGCATTTTTTATATCATAAGCTCTTTGCGACTTCTTATTGACATGTGTGTAAGCAGTTCGCTTGTATCTTTGCTGGTACACTACACGTTGCGAGCATATATAGCACTTGTCGTTCATCATGGACCGGGTCGGCGGTACCCAAGCAGTTCGTGTGCAGCGCATCCATCAAGTGGAGCAGATGTTGACATGATCCTGCTTTTGCCTTAGACATTATGTGCAGGATATAGAGTGGTGTGTGTACGGGAGGTAATGCTCTGAGCTGAACACATGGGTACCAAAGACAAATGTAAACTTGGATGCAATGCTACATATCGATCAATAATTGGTGCTAAAGTTTGCTCGCCCATGTGAATTTGCCTTCAACAGTATAAAGCTGTACATTTATCCTAACAATCTTTGTCACATTGTAAGCATCCTTAGATAAAATGTAAGCGGAAGAAGCGAAAGCACTGTCTTATAATACGAGGTAGAAATAATCTCTACTGATCCAGAAGCCACCCGAGAACATACAACGATACTCGTCCATTATGGGTCTTTATCAATGATTAACGGCTTTTAACAAATAGTCTTGAAAATAACCTGATTTGTATTCCTAGCCGTTTAGACCATTCTATCTATTTTCATCAAAGAACCCCCTGATGGGAGTACATTCTCTATTCTACTTCGAGGGACTTAACTGTGCATTTACCTCACTGTCACACTGACAAGGAACCCCAAAGGATGGCGAATGTTTGGGAGATGTCCAATGCATGCAGTTATATAATGCAACAGCACTGCGGAAACCCTTGCTGTCAACATGAATACCTCGCCCCATAGAAGAGAAATAAATGTTCACATGAAGGTCACCTCTAAATCAATAGCTTGAGAGCTGTCTATAACGATCAAAACTGCTGGTTTTTTCTTCGTTGCTGTCTATGTGGCTCAGCTAATAATTAAACTGAACAACGAACGAAAGCGCTATTTTGACGTTGGGTTAGGTATATTACTTGCAAATATGAATTGAAAGTGGTTGTATTAATGGAAGTCATTAGTAAGAGGGTTTGTGACGGAAGAGTTAACATGGGCAAATAAGTATAAAGGGGGAAGACAGGAAAACAATTAGAATTGATATGTGCTATCTCAGTGGCCCGAATTTCTCAAGCGACCCCCGGGGTAAACTTCTCATGGGTTCCATTACGCTGATATATTCAGGGGTCCCAACCTGATCTAAGACAAATTGACAGTAAGGTCTTTATAGATCATGGTGAGTATGTCACATAAACAAAAGTGTAAATATCACAGTTAACAATATAAGGTATATAAAGTATATACGTTCGGCTGTCATACGACTGCAGCAATTATTAATTGTTTGATCAGTTGACATTCGTCAATCAAGACGTTGCAGTCGTTGACATGCTGCAGTCGATGGACCGCTCTATCCACCAAGACACACACCAGTAGTTGGATCGCTCTTTCCACCAGATAAAACATGGATTCCTTCTGTCTTCATTAAGCTATATATGTACGGTGAATGTTAATGTCATGTGTGATTCAATGCAAGTGCCAAGACTTGATACGAAACACGAGCCACAGGTGTTGTTTTGTTGATATATCAAAGCTGGTATAACAAATGATTTGTGCTTTGGGGGACTAAATGGTCCAGAAATAATGTGGTCATTGGAAATCGACGCGATCACTTCTGGCCGCTGCTAAAATATGTCCGCTGGTTAAGCTATTTTAATGACAATTCCTGAACGACTAGATACCTTAATCCTTTCTGCGCGTGCGTCAATCATTTGAGTATCATGTACCACGTGATTGGGATAACATTTAGTTACTTAAAATGTCACTATTGATAGATGCGGATGGAGAAGGGGTAGAGGTTGGAGGGGCTGGGTAGAAAACATTTGTTAAGAGCGATGTACAATGAAAAAGGGTTAGTCAATAAATGCGTTGGGTTGATAAAAGTTTGCCAATGCAAATCATTATTGCGAGTGGTAGATATTTCACGGCCAACCTGGGGTAAGACTCGCGCTGGTGTTTTCAAATGCAACTGTTGTAAAAATATAATACTCAATGCGTACATTGTGATGAATAGACATAGTGACTAAACGATTACTGACGGTACTTAGAACTCAAAGCAAGGATCATAACTTACTGTGCAACATGCATTAAGCTGCTCGAAAGAAAGGTTGCCCCGGCGAACGATCGATTTCCGCTTCGAGGAGAAACTTATCGTACCATTCAAGATACCCCATCTAGAATATGCAATTAACCTGCCACGGAGAATGACCTTTACAACTATGCTCGCGAGACAAATGCAACTCAATCGTCATCGAGCCCATGAAGAGAGCATGCATTATGAAACGGCAAGTAAGAATATTGCATATGCTAATTTTGGCATATTGAGTACAATTGATGGTGCTTTATATTTTTACACAGAAGACGATAAATTCATCCACGATCTCCCATATATATATATAAATTCATCCACGATCTCCAAACGCCTTAGAAGATAATGCGTTCGATGAAGCCGTCGTCAAGGACCTGTCATACAGAAGGGTGTATCATTGGAGAATAACTTAGTCAATATGTCTTAGTTAATATATATAAAACATATAGATATATATATATATATATATATATATATATATATATATATATATATATATATATATATATATATATATATATATATATATATATGTTTGTTATATATATATATTATTAATACTCGCGAGGCCATTTATCATCAAATATACTAGGTGTGAAAGAATCGTCGTGAAAGATATTCACTTGATATCTGAGAACAACCCATTTAAGCGATGCGGCAAACCTAAGATGTATACTAGTTATTACAGAAATAACCGAATAACCGATATATGACGGGTGTGAAGATAAGAGTACGTTATCAAACGGCGTCAGATGTATCTAACAGATGTTTGCAAGATTATTCAGTGCATCAACTGTTTACGGGTTTTTATCCAAAATCACCTTATCCACTAGCATGTCACGTCTTTTCCACTATCACTAGTACAGCAATGCTGAATAACAATGATTACTGCATGTGATTGATGCATGTTTGAGATGCATACTCTACCTATGACCGCTTACGATTATCGACAATGCTGTTCTAGTTTTATCAGATAACATTTTAATAATAAAGGAAAACGTTTATCCGTTAGATGTTTAGTCCGTGTGCGGCATGGAGTTTCTATACGTCTTTGATCCATAAACGATGCCATATCGAAACAACTACGCATGGCTGATATTTAAAAAGAAGTGTTTTTTTTAAGTTTAATGAGCAAAAACGGAATAGTGAAATATAATTTGGCATGACAAAACACGATTGGTAACAGACATAGCTACATAAACTAAATTTATTTCCAATTTTCATAATCCTTGCCATATGTTTTGCAGCGATCTATAAACATGCACATAAATTAATGTCTACTGTGCTGGACGTTTACATTCTGGCCCGCGGGATATTATTATGTGGGGAATAGGCAGGCCGACAGTTGCTATCACAGCAACAGCTGACTACATAATAAGAGACAAAAATAGCTGCCACATTAACAAGAATTTTTATTTACAGTGATTGTTTAAACAAGTGACAGTGAAATATGGAAAAGCTTTGGTTTGTGCTAGTGAAAAACGTAGCAATAGAATAAAGTTTAAAGATTTTAAGTACGACAGTTATATAAAACCATTAGAAGACATTCTTGAGGTATTTTCGCTTCAACATCATAAAAAAAATCTCATAACTTTTCTACAACAGGCACAGAAAACGCATATGTTGCACATTCTTAACCTGAATTGGTTTTTTTTTGTTCCGACGGTTCACTGACATAAATGGCCGATATAAGATGTATCCTTTTTATCAAACCTAAATATGACACAAACATTGTGTCCAAACAGGCGTACCATATCTATATAGCTGTCTGGCTACTCTTCTTGTTACAATGTGATGCTATTTATCATAATCGTACGAGAAATAATGCACTTACAATAGACATCAGGCATAGTTGACCAATAATTATCATTCACCGATAATAAACCATTATATTTGGCACAGCAACAACAACCTTATTTGAAAAGACAATGTACGTTACATGTACGCATATATGCATGTTGTAAAAGTTTGTACTCACAATCGACCGAGTTTTTATTCCATGGATCGTGCATATGTGTAAAACTATAACACGAAAAGGTTTCTCCGTAAGTACGTTTCAGCAGTCTTGCAAGACGCCTACTAGATTAAACACCTTGCAGCGATAACGAAGAACACTTTTTATAAGAAAACACTTAGGTTACTGAATCAATGCTCGATAAAAAGATGCTTATTAGACCAGTAGCGGTACACTATCAATAGCATAACATAGAGACGAATTTTCTGTAGATTAGGACATCATTTCAATTTCTGCGAATAGCTTAGTTCTGATTATGAGTTTCCGTTGCTATATCAATTGCAGGCTTCCAAAAACTAAAAGGCTTTCCAGGAACAATCAAGAATCAACTAAGGTATAGGCGCATTTAACTTGGCGGCGAGGCAGCGCAATCAGTGTAATAATTTAATATATATATATATATATATATATATATATATATATATATATATATATATATATATATAGGATATATATATATATATATAGATATATATATATATATATATATCTATACTATATATAGATATATATATATATATATATATATATATATATATATATATATATATATATATATATATATATATATATACATCTATATATATATAAATATGGCGCTTCGTTGGCATGGACCACCGGTCAAAAATACTGGTACCTGAGCCGAATTGTAATTCAATTTCGAGAACTGGCTTTATATTTTAGCACAAATGCACAGAACGCAATCATGCTCGCGATCGTTAAGACGGTATTATTCAGATATAATTAAGGTATGTCATTGATCAATTGTGTTTGGAGCAACAAAAGAATCGTTAGAGGTGATCAACATTGTTTAAGAAGAGAAATTTCATGCCTTTTCCGAATTTTAAGATTTCGAGGCAAGAGAAGATACATACAAGTTAATCAATAATCATGCATGATAAACCAGGAATACACAGGATTTTCTTTATTCTTTTCCTCATGGATTTGCATATGGCTGTTATATGCGGGTCCGACTCACCTTGGTTTTAATTTTTGCTCAGATCACGTCAATCAAGGGCCAAACACAGCGTCAAATTGACTTACTACGTGTAACACAAAATGATATTCGTACTTGCTACTATTGCATGTAGTCATGTGCAGCTAATATTATAATTCAAGAGTACAACATACATAAATATAGAAATTATAAAGACAAGCAATCAAGAAAATAATGAGCTTCCGATCCTTATCTCAATAACGTGCTAGCTATCTGTCCCATTATGACATCATTTCCTCTTCTTATTGGTATTTGTTCAGTTAGCTTGTATTCAGTGGTGAAAGCAAAAACCTGCATTACAATGAAATATCTTGTTTATTTATGGTTAATTGATTGTTTTTACCTCACCGATATTGCATTATTTGATGATAACAATTGGATGATTCGCACGCCAAGTCAACCACAAACAGTCGGCGCAAAATTCTCACATTAGCACTGAGCAAATAACTTTAAACGAAACTGATTGTTCTCTCAAGGTGTTGTGCACGATGCGTCACCATGGCTTCAAGTCACATAACATTGTCATGTTTTATACGAAACTGTCATATTCGAGTTGGTTGTTTTGATCTCATGGACGCACGTTATATTGGGCTTTTTAGAATTGGCTCATTCACAGTTTCAACTTAATTTTCCGCCGTTGTCGCGCATTAACCATCTATACGATTACCCTTTGACTACTCTTGATAGCTGTAAGATCCAGATATCATAACTTAAAACTTGCATTCAACAGAAATTATTTGCTGGAGTTTGTCATAGCAATGTTGCCAATATTGCATGTGTCACCAATACACTTTACAGTTTTGTCACTCTATCACAAAGCAAGATGAAAATTGGGCATCGATGCAGCCGAACATTCATTAGAGTAGTGTTTGAATACTGACTTCCATACAAATAAAAAACTCTTTAGATTCTCTTAATTCAACTGTTAGATATGGGCAATCTGTTGCCTAGCATGAGAGGTGGCATTAAATGAACGTTATGACACGAGGTTCCTATTGATACTTCTTGCCTACTTTTGTGTATGATAGCAGACCGAATACAACAAAATATACAAACCAGAGTAGTACATTTTTCAATAATGTTATATCCGGGCGTCAATTGATAACTATTTAATCAAATTTACAGCGTGTGTCATGTTATATAATCTAGGTACAGATTAGAATAAAACTGCCCTTCCCAAACTTTACTTCCGAGAAAATATGAATGAGGCACTTGCTCTTGCTCGTTCCATAGTTAAGGTTTTATCGATATCTCCAATGATAATTCTTCGATAAGCTGTCATTAACGTGCTTTACAAAGTATGATTAATTCATGAACATGGTTCTATATAACAGATTGTGCTCTCTGTCAAAGACAATAGAGCAGATACCAACATCATATGTCACCACCACTCTGACCTGACAATGACCTCAAGCTTTTCTGTGGGTCCAGTTAATGACATCGGTGACAGTGGCAACTGATAATGAAAACAGTTTATTGTACCTCTGATGCTGATTAAATGAATAATCAAGCCTGTTGTATATGTTTATATATTTATATATATATATTTAAATATATATATATAAATATTTATATATATATATATATTTGAATATATATATATAAATATTTATATATATATAAATATATATGCATATTTTAAATATATATCTATATATGGGAGAATACTATATATATATATATATCTATATAGAGATTGATATATATAAATATTTATATATATATACATATGTAAATAAATATATCTCTATTTTATGAATATATATATATATATTTATCCTCTATATCTATAAATCTCTCTCTATGGGATATTTATCTATCTATACATATATATGTAGGGAGAGATATCTCTCTCTAGAGATCTATATCTATAAATTCCCTCTCTATCTATCTTGCTCTCTTAAATCTATCTCGCTATATATCCCTCTCCCTGATATATATAAATATTTATAGATATATAGATACATTCTATATCCCCTCTTATAAAATATAGATATCTTCTATATATATATATAATCCCTATCTCTCTAAATATATCTATCTCGCTTTATCTCTATATATATATATCACGATATATATATATAAAAATATATATATAGATATAGATATATATCCATATATATATATACAATATATATATATACACGCATATATATATATATACATATATGTATAAATGTATATATATATATATATATATATATATATATATATATATATATATATATATATATATATATACATATATATTGGGTTCGCCTTCATATATAACCATTTGTGAATCATGAAGTCGTGTTCGATCCCTTCTCCAAGCAAACACAAACTTGTTCATTTCCGTCACGAGTGGAAATATTGACTGAGTAGCGAAAACAAATCTGCGGTTTTTGTTTTTCAAGAAATTCTGCGCTTACAGGCAAAATTCGTGCGGTCTAGGGCAAATAAGCTCGACATAGGGAAACAAGTGGCAACAGCTGGTTTAACGATTCGACGAAGCCCTACCCGGGCGACGCACTCGTGTTATCTAGGTCGATCGTGACTTTATATGGTTGGGTTCACAGATCGATTCACTGCTTTCAAAGATAAACCGTGTTTTGCCCTAAGTTTGTAAATAATGGCCCATACAGCTGTTATCGGCACATAAATGTGGCAATAACCGTATGCAAAATATTCATAATCTGGTTTAACAAATTTAAGTACATCCTGTTCTATATGGCAACATCAAGTGTGGTGTGCCAATTAATGTGATAACAGGTTTGTGGTTAGACCGGAAGTTCAACAAATAACCGCCAACACCAGAGGCTATACCGCAGGGCAGGGAACTACAGACAGCGCGATGTAATGGAGACAAAGTTGCATTGGTCCATGTGTCTGGCACCATTTGGGACATAATAAACAACATATAAAGTGGAACGCGTGACAAAGCTATATTGTTTTCATCTCATCTACCCCTGGGGTAGATGTAACCAGATCTTAAAAGAGGGTATGACGCTTGAAGCAGACCGATATGTTAGGAATTATATCAAAGCGTTTATAGCCACGCAAAGAGTGACTTGCTCTACGGTGATCGCCTAATCGACCCTAATTACAATACACTGCAATCGTAAGGTGGCGCTACCGTGACACAAACAATAGCATATGGGGACGTCACTGCGATTGATGAGAGCGGGGAGAATGTCGTTTCGCAGAGCATTTCCGCGGCCAAAACACGTCGCACAATGTACTTAAAACAGCGAAAATAACACGTACACTATTTAATAAACGTCCCCTTGATAGATTGCCCAGTCTGGAATACACTATTGATAAACAGTTCGCCTCTCACAGGGTCCGCACAGTTGATGGTGGTTTTAGATCGTCAATAATTGTCTGGAGCTTAGGGTATACTCTTGTTGGCTTGGCAGGGACATATGAAGGTCTCGGGCAAAGAGTTTATAGCTAAGCTAAGCTGTGTGATGATTATGAAATGACGTGAAATACAACCTGTCATCAGGCGACGATACCATGAAATCAACAAAAGCATATGGGATGTTGATTCAGCGTCTCGGGGCTCGGCGTATGTTCAAGATATGGAGTCATCTGATTGTTCAAGATGACCACAGCTCCAAACAAAACAGAATTCTACGTGGTTTAAATAGACGATATGACAAGACGCTATGACAAAACGCATCGGATCAAAGGTGGCGTCTTCACATATTTCTCGGACGGAATGCTCGAGTGAGCGCTTTTAGCGAGGCTATAAACTCTTTGATTATATTGTGGAGAGGAATAATAGTGAGAATGAAGAACCGTAAGATGTCCGTGATGTCACCACATTGCACTCCTGAAAACATCGATTTTCCTAATAAATATGATGATTATTTTTGTTAATTTTTTCCTGCGCAACATTTACAAATCAAGCGCTCTTTCTGTTTTGAAAGTAGAACAATTTAGTTGTGGGATGTGGAAACTGTTAAATCATACAGCTTTCTTTAGTTAATAACATTATACCTGAGAACGTGAAATCATTTTTATGCACATGCATTCTCACACTGGATCTTTGCTGTTGTATTTATATGTGTCGACAACCACAGAACGAGGACAGCTTTATAGTGATGGTTGACGATTACAGCTCCACCACAGCCCGACTTCTCATGCGCTGACAAAGGGTCAAGTACCGTTGTAGCAATAATAATGCATCACATCACAAATGCAGTAATTGGGATCTGTAAATATGGCTTCTTCACGTGCTATGGTCTCGTTAGAAAAGGCGTTTCCGACACGCTTAGATGAAACAAACAACAGATTCATGCCACGCATGCACATTATATATTGATTATGATTTCCTTTAAAGAATGTAATGATGTCCTGAAACACCACAGAGACAGAGAGCATCCGATTAAACAATATATCGTTAATTAGAGTGGCTGGGATGGCCTGGTCCAGTCAATCGGCTTGTGGTGACATGCCCTAGGATAATTTTTGCATTTATATTTTTTTCTCATCATTCACTTACATTTCCCTCATTTTCCCCATTTATCCTGAGGCGGACGCTTAATCAGGTAAATCGTATCTATTCCCATATGTAAGCACCATATATTACATATATCATACAGGTTCTATGAGGTAATAACATAATATCTGCGAACCTGAAAGCAATTCTATTGGTAGCAATACATAAGCGTGTACTCTCAGAAGTAGTTGCACAAATGTATTCCACCCTACTTCTGGACATATACAGCTTATGGTTTCCGTTGATGTGGATTTTATTAAGTTACCCAATAAAGTAGTCTTATATATTTCAAAGAATTACTAATGTAATAGTTTAAAATACATAACATGTAATGATTATCCAGAGATTAAAAAAAAACATACCTGTAGACTGAAGATAAATGGGATAACTTATATAATTGGGATTGGAAACGAGCGGCTGACATAGTTATTGCCGTTTAAGGTAAATCGTTGCCGATGCGTATAGCGTATCAATCGCCTTCATACTTTGTTGTCTATTATGATACATCGTGTTATGTGTCATTGTGTGCTGTACCACGGCACATGTTTATTCAAATACATTTCACAGTTGGGTCGTAAATGATTACTTATAAAGCTGCAGTCTGTTCATTGATGCTCTTCATCCTTTCCGTTCAGTTCTACAACTCGATCTGGGGAGCAGCAAGAACTGCCAGACTAATCACATAGAACATTATAAAGCTGTTCCCATTTTAGATGTCACTTTATTGGCTACAAAATACGCATATTCCATCCACCAAAAACCACGGCCCTAATATGATCAGCGTGCTAATAAGTGAACCGTTCGTCAGATGACATTATGGCAACCTAGTGTTGTAAGTCTAATAAGATACCGCCTTGTTGTCATTGGCAGACTCAAGTCTAAGCCTGAAGAGTCAGATGAATTTAGTTTTATACTGACAATAAGAATATGAATTGAAAAAAGAACTGCAGACACCCGAGGCCTACGCACGTAAGAAGAAGATAAACAGCACAATAGTATGGAAACAAAGCCGCACTTGGCCATCGGTCAGGCAAAAGAAAATTTGAATTTAACGGAAATAATCATATTCCTCAACCATTAGTAGTCATCAAAGCATGGTGAAAAATGGGACACTTCTTCTGGTTGAAGAATCGCTGGTATTGTATTTTAACAAAGAGGTGAGTTGCTCGGCAATTGAAGTTGACGCTTCCACGTTTGATTCATAGACAATGAATTTCATCTGGCATGCATTCCAATTGCCGAGAAGCTGCTGATCCTGCTGAAATATGACACTAAACAAAGCTGCTAATCCTGCTGAAATATGACAATGACATAACTGCTGATCCTGCTGAAATATGACAATGACAAAGCTGCTGATCCTGCTGAAATATGACAATGACAAAGCCATTTGTGAGTATAATGATATATTAAGTCTAATTAGATAATAATTTTAATCAGCAAATGTGTCCTGATTTATGTTGGGCAATAGACGCCACAAGAAATCATCTTTTTGTCCATGCCCTTATGTTCTTAGCTTTATATGATCAGCTTTTAGACATATTTTGTAGTGGTGGGTGTTCACGGTTCTAAACCTTAACGCCTTAACACACAGACAAGAATTTGACAATCGATTTCGACAATACCAATGCATCAGATCATGAAAACGTGAAATTGTGAGCTCTAAATGCAGCATCTTCCCTTTAGAAGATGCATATCCGGCTGGCAGTAATAAGACAAACTAACTGAAGTATCATGCTTCCCACGCGCGTTTGTTATTGGTACTGAGTATTATCAACACAATGGCGTTGCCTCTAGATCATTAAACAACACAGAGACAGAGAATATTCCATCACTTTTATCTGTTTATAAAACCTTGGAAAAACAGGAAAGCATTCGGACTGCTCATAAATATAAGCGGGACCACAGCGGCCCCTTGTTATGCTTACTGAAGCGATTGTATGGCCAATTAATACGAATATAACCGCAGTACGTCATAAAATCTCCCTGAGGTGAGGTGCGGTCAGCTGGATCCAATGAGGTTATGTTTCCTCTTCCAAATGTCGCATAATCGGGAACACTGGCACTTGTGGAACATTCATTTAGTGAAAACAACTAAGTTCCCGATTATTCGTGAATAGGCCAGTGTGTATACAAACAATTATTTCTTTCAGTGCCCGTAATTTACGTAAGCTGCACCTCAATGGCTGTACGCTATAAGGGAGAATAGGGAGTATTCTTAATTTCGAGACATCAACATGGGTTCGGATGTTAAGGGAATTACGAAATTTAAGCATGTCAATCATTAACCTGCGTGAACGGAATAGCTATGCATTACAATTGTTGACATTGCGCAATCTTTTGCATACATATAAATATAAATATTAATAAATATATATATATATATATATATATATATATATATATATATATATATATATATATATATATATATATATATATATTTATATATATTTATTTTCATCAAAACACATAAGACTGATATAAGAACGGAAACTTGGTGCGATGGTTGTAACCCGATGTATGGTACCTGGACAGTATCCACTTGTCCCATGGCTCACAACGAGTTGCATGACCATAATGCTTCATTTTGTACTGCCATGTTAAGTCAACTACCTAGGTGAGACTATTTCGAAATTCTGTAAATTAGCTCGACGCAACCTAAAGTCGTAGTTGTTCAAATAAAGATTCCTGCAAATGCAATGTTATTATCATATACATACACTGTAGTGTTGTGTAATGCCTCCCACTCGATCCGTTCCCTCGGTGCCTACGTTCGGGGCATACTCTCAATTATGCGTTTTGGTTATCGGTTGTAAAAGAGGTCATTCATTTGTAATAGAATTTCAAAGCCGGGACAGAAATTAACCTCTTTCCCCCTTTTATCGTCGATGAAAATAATCTATGCAATGTAAATGCATGGATTATACGCCTCTGATCTATTGGTTGACAAGATAAAGGGACACTCTGATATGCGAATATGGTTTAATGTAATTGCCATATGTAGAAATATGCCTTAAAATGAACCACGCACAAATTGACAATGGTACAAATTAATGTGCATAGGAATAAAACGTGTCTCTTATCACTCATTTGAAATGCGCAAACCATTGAAATGCAAAATGTGAGGCTATGCATGACAGTAATCTAAGAAACAAAAAACAAGAGACTACGGAGCTAATTTCTTGAAATCGACCACTGGTGCAAATCAAATGTGAGCCTGTGCAAGAGTATGACATTGCACGCTCCCGTACAGAATCACGTCCATATCAAGTAGCACCGAGATAGATGTCATTACGAGGCAAACAGTAGAAAGGGCATCCGCTTTCTGCAACTGAGGCGTATGAAAGACTTTATTAATAATTCACGCATAATGTGCAATTGCTAGTAGTGCAGATTAATTAGTCGTCAAGGAAAAGAATGACATTTACCAAATGCATTATTTTTACATTGAATGAGAAATATGCGAAACAATGTTCTAAACATAATAAGCAAAGTTGAGATACACAGTCTCTCACGTTATGCGGTCTGCTTTCTGTGCAGATATTTTGTATTGAACAAGTAAATAGTAATGGATGCAGTAAAACGCCTTTTTGTCAGGCGGGTTGAATATATTTCTTTTAAGAAAAGAGTTATGGTATGATAAATATTGGTTTCCGTGCCCAATAATTGTTTCCCTGTTCGTCAATGCAACTAGTTGCCTACTCTGAGGGACCCTGATGTCAAATAAAAAGTAGGATATTTGGGCAAATCTTAGGCAAAATGGAGCGATAAAACGAAGTAGGGAGGTGTGAAGTAGGGAGGTGTGAAGTAGGGAGGTGTGAAGTAGGGAGGTGTGAAGTAGGTAGGTGAGATTTCGCCAGTAATGTTTGTAAATTATATTCATGGATGGTTTTGTTAAGAAAACACTATGTAGCGTGTTTGGACTGAAATATATTTTGTGGTGCTGTAGGGTAAGCAGACGATATCACGTTGTCCGCTGCATCTAAAGTAGGTCTCCTTAAGTTCATTATGTCTGGAACAAATTGCTCAAATTGTATTGACCTTCCATAAAATTCTTCTTCTCTACGTTGCAGACCATCATGCCATTTCAGCGGGATAGGTAGCGGGTACGATGCATATCCACCCTTTGCTGTCTGTGTCGCGGGATCCAATGGTACAAGGCTCTTTAGTGTGATAAATGAACATGTGCAATATAACGCCACGGGTCAATAGGGCAATCATCACTAATAAATAATGTTTAGCTGTGATTGATGATCTATACAGCTGCTCTCTGGCTATTAAGCCTCTACATTTTTTTCGTAAATTACTGATCCTGCTCGCGTATAACGCATGGCCCATTCATGTTTGAAATGCATGCAACTTTCCTCAGCTGCTCCGGTAAAGCATAGTTTGCAGTATTCTATTAGGTAAAATCCAATTGACATAATTGTTGTCGCTATCCGGCCAATTGTTTAGGCTGTCAAGGAAATTGCGAATGCTAAATATGTAAATTGTATACCCCTATACATGACATTATGACCAGTATGTAAAATATTCACTTTAAAGCACATTGGTTTAGTACTGTAGGCAGTAGCTTCGCATGATAACGAAAAAGCACAGAAGCATCCACTGAATCCTACATGTAAACGAACATCGATGGCGACGTCTTGATGGTGAGAGATGAGGGAGATGATTGTGTTTGGACAAGGCCCACTTGACCCATGTCGCGCAACGAGTTACATCATCTCATTGCCTCATATTGACGGTTGTTTTATCTCCCGTGTTAAGTCAGCAAATTAAGCCCGATGCAACCTTAAGTTGCATTCTTTTAATGTGATGTTTTGAAGATGCACATTTCATACACATACATGTTGTGTCATGCCGTCATTATGTTTGTTTACCTCCATTTCCGACAAAAAAAGGATACATCGTCTACTGACAATTATTTCATGTACATTTTACTGCGCTATTGGTTGCGTCACAGCTTCTGGAGATAACAAGACACACATATTACCACTGGCACTTATTCGTATTAGCTTGTGTGTTTAACATTCAAATATGTTGCCTGCCCATCGATTGATATGAACATTGTGTAAGATAAAATAGGATATTTACTCGACTAAGAATGACAGTGATCAATCAACACGGATCAAAAGAATCAGACGTCAAGACCCACGTGCAGCGAACGGACAATCGATAAAGCACAGTTACATTGTAAACACTTGGCATCCATGGCAGTCACCAAATAGATCAAAAATTGGGAAAACCGTGGCTCAGTTTGTTACTCTTGCTGGTGAGCATATTTTTCACTGGTGCTTTTTTCCAATTGCTCTTGACAACAATTTTCTAATTATAGCTCGGCTCGGCCCCTGGCATTATGCATTTTTGAGCGGAATTAGAATAATGACAAGGCATGGCACGAAACAGGTATATATCCGGTAATATCCCCGTGCCGACGTGGGATTAAGTCCGACGATACACTTAGATCGTGGTTCACATTTATTCTGATGCCAATGAATGGATCACGTTCACAGCTTGTTGTAGTCAAAGGTATCCATGTGATAGAGCAAGGCATTCGTTCTTTTCAATTGAGGCTTGTAAACGCCTTGATAAATAATTCTCTGTTCTCGAGTGAACAGTTCCAATGTAGTAAATTTTTCATCCATGGTGTCACTCTAGAACAAACCGTCATATCGCGATTGTGGAGTGTTCGACTGTGAGATTATTCAATATGGCCGACTGTTAAGATATATACGGATAAAGCATGTTGTCTTGTTCAGATGAGATAATCTGGCACATCATCTGTAGTGTACAAACGATAACACGATTGTTTGGAAAGTCAATCCAGTGGAAAGATCAGCATAGTGTAGTAAATGGATTGAGTTATCATTTTTCTATGGTAATCAAACGTAAATCAAGCTGATAATCTGGTCCATATCGTTAGTGTCGTCCAAGCCACACAACCATTGGATCTTGTAAGAATTTTCGAGTGCAACTCTTTGATTAATTACAGCATTAGTGATACTACATTCAAAGACAATTAACAATCGATTTGTGTATATAAATATATGTGTTTGATCCATGAATGCATGCAGCACAATAGTTTTATATTTACTTATCGATGCAAATATAATTTGCATACACCGCCCGATTATGCAAGATAAAATGTCATCTTTATGCAGTGTTTAATATCCTTCAAAGTAGCCCACAGGTTTAAACAGCTGGTATGAATATTATGATTGGCCATCGCCGCATCTCTCGCTTTGCGCAAAACTGTTGCGTAGTGCAGGTTGCAAAAATTGAATCGAAAATTACTGCGATAACATAGAGCATCACAGCTGACTTGAGGTCTGTTACGTTTAGCTTCACCACACACATTGGTACATTTCATCAAGTTGAATGTGTGGATTTGAAGTTGTGCAAACTTACGTTATGATGATTAATTGTCATTATGATGTTTAAGTTACCGAGATGAATGGTTCTTTAAGTACGCTCCAAATGTGTACCGGAAGTGTATGAACCCCGTACATGGCGAATGGAAAACGTGATGTTTGGAAAAACCTAGATGAACAACTTTAGCAAAATAATACACTTATAAAGTCCACTGGTACGAAATGTCCCAATTGTTGTTTCATCAATGGTATTGTTCTTATATTATAGAATTTGTAGATATATCGACACAACTCAGCGCCGATAAGTGCCTATAGATACCTGGTTCGGGTGGCCTCATGCAGCTAGTAATTGCATATTTTATTATTGGAGGAACAGATGGCGAGGAATGCATAAGATTGACCGTGTTTGTTCAGTCTAAAGAGGATATTGGCAAACAAATGTCTATTTTCGATGATAGTGAACAACCACCGCGATGTTTGTGTTGCTGTGTAAAGTTGATTAAACCCACAAAATAGGATAGCTTCCCAATTGATACGAGATCTATTTGATTACTTTCATTTGTGCATAACTCTCCCGATCTTCTTAGCACGTGTCAATCATTGCAAAGTGTCAGTTGCTCAATAATTATTATGTCGTTATGCAGCAAGTCTAATTAAAGAATCGTCTGGTACAGTCGTTCGAAGGAAATGTCGCTGTGGGTCGTTTGATGAGCTTTAATGGTAACATAATTGCAGTAACGATCTCCCCGTTAATTGGTGAGAAAAAGGCTGGAAACAAAAGAAATATATTCACAAAATGTGTCTAAACCAACTCCGTTTCACAAACAGCTCTGTGGTGAAATCTATAAACTATTGTCGTTTGCTCTTGGCACATTATAATTATATTTCATGTGTATTGTAAGTAAATGCAAGGTCGTAAAGTGAAATAATATGGTTTGCTAATGATTCTTGTAATATACAATTAATCGATAATACAATATCGAACAGGGTTTCTGTATTATGGAGGCACATTATTCTAATGACTGTATTAGATTGAAGGTGACCATGTCCTAAATTGCTCCCACGAAAAACAAGCAAACTTTCCAAAAAAATACTTCTAAATTGCATATCTTACTTCATCCATAGTCGTTTGATCATCTATGAATACAATTGTAAACGATTCATTGCAATATTGTCACTGCACTATTAACATAAAATGTAATGCGAGGATATTTCATCAAATATGTTTAATGGGTCTTTCCCAGAGTGGATAAAAAAATTATCCTTTTCAATTTATTATCCTTTGAAGCACTGATTCCATGCTGCATCCTTATTTCCACTGAAGCTATCGAGTAAGCAATCCACCGGAAGCTGGATATGAATCTCTAAAGATAAGCTAACAGTCAAACATATGCTGCTTCAGCCCACCTGTTTCCATATACACATCATATCAGTAATAAATATGCTTGGTAAGCGTATTTCAATGCCGATTGTATTTCAACCTCATCAGCTTAAGGCGCCTTTGCATCCGATGGAACGGCATAACATATAAATGGTAGTAAATGAAAAAACGTATTTAAAAATGTCTTGCAGAAACAACAGAATTTGTATTTCCTCTTGTCGACATTAATAACATTATTAAAAACAAGTGACAAGGGATTGTATCCTTTAGTCAATTTAGCGATGTGTTACTGGAAATGCAATTATTCGCTTTCAGTAACCCCCTTATAGCAAAATGAAAGCCAACTGAATAGCTAAAATACCTGCGACATGTTGTCACACAGTAATGAAAGGTTGTTTATTATAATTCATGACTTCAGCGTACATTTCTTAGTATCTCACGCACGCACGAACAATTATTATCTGCATTAAACTGTTACGATTTTTGTTAGTATATAACATGCTTAAATCTTCACACACAATTCGTACACATCGTCCCTAGCATAAATATATAATATACATATATATATATATATAATATATATATATATGTGTATATGTATATATATATATATGTATATATATATATAATATATATATATGTGTATATGTATATATATGTATGTATATATATGTATATATATATATATATCTGTATAAAATATATATATATATATACATATATATATATATATATATATATATATCTCTATATATATATATATATATATATATATATATATCTATATATATATATATATATATATATATATATATATATATATATATATATATATATATATAGTTCATGTGCAAAATATTAACGTGGGTTTCTAATGTTCCACTTTCTATGTGACAGACCCTCAGAGAAAGAAAAGATTTATGGCAACTACAAATATATAGGCGAGCTATTTTTGGCACGCACATCGTAGATAGATATGATATAACACCACAAGACATATCGCACAATGAAACGTCGCTGGTGTTTAGCTTTGAGCATATTGGCAGGATATAGCATTATATACTACGGATTCAATATCTTCTCTTATTCTCGACCGAAACAATCTTGTGCGTCTGTAATGTAAGCAGGATCAGTGTCGCCTTATGTCATATTTTGCGCCAAATTATCGATATAAATATATTTTTACCTGTACGGTTAATTTGCTTGCCGTGACAGTTCTATAGCTTCGTGGAGTAAACACAGCAGATGGATGATGAATTTTGCTGAGTAGTCTTTTACAAAGACCTACTCTTTTCACGTAGGCACAGTAATTATCTTCACCAGACATTAATTATCTTCACCAGATATTAATCATCTTCACCATTAATGCTTGTTAAACGCACTCACTGCAAACTGCTAGTCACAATTGCCCACACAATGTAACTGCAAGGCAAAGTAACAAATCAAAATATATCAACTTCCTTTCATGCGCATATATGTACGAGCATGACGCGACGTACTTCGTGTATGAAATTAGATTTGGTATTCCACAGCTGGACCCTCAGTGTAATTAACTTTGGATCAGTTAAATGTCTTCAAGTATTAAATGTCTTCCCTTGATTGTCAGCGCTGCACTGCAGTGGGCGTTCTGTGTTTTTCTATCTGATATAATCATTTAGTAAATAAGGTAGGTTTCACTTGTCATCACTGCAACCGTGTTATCCAATCCACCTGCTCTCTCAGGGTAACTTTGTTTATCGGAGGACTTTTGGGATAGAGTCTCTTCTTCGACGTGTTCTTAGAATAAAATGCGCTGGAATAATTAATGCATCCACACGGCGGCCCATTCGTGTATACTTCTGGTTGAATTAATATGAAGCTTATTTCAGAGTCAACGTCCAAGATAATGTTCTTAAAAATGGCGCTACATTGAATATTGTATGGGCATGCAGGTTGAAGTAGATAGCCTTATGTTTGCCAATCTTTCGGCAACAAAAAGTTTAAGCTTCTTCACAGTGGCTATTGCTTGATGAACTGACATAGCATATGTTCATACGCTATACTCCGTTCGGCTGCATTGCCTGTTGTGATTGAATCAGATGATGGTGAATTGGGGTTTTCTTTCTGGAAAATATTTCCCTATGCCCCTATGTAACTCTAAGCGAAAAGTAAATTGGTAATTCTTGTGAGCATGAATAATCTAGAATTACATTACCCTTTTGCATTGGTCATAATGGTCCAAGAGGCTATTGATGACTGACCATAGCTGCTACCATCATAAACATAATGATGCAATAAAGTCTACCTCAAAGGGAAAATAATTTATTATGTTTGATTTGGGTCAAGGGATAGGGTGAACATCATTCAAATGGGGAAAGTCTAACTAGGGAATTAGCAAGATTAGATGTTGTTGGCCATAGATACCACATTATTCCCTTGGAGCGGCTGTCGATTCGGACGTCACTGGTTGCCAGTGTCCTGTTAGCAGTTCATCATATGTCGGTAGCTAGGTTATTGTTTCCACAAAAAAACGTTATATCAGCGTCCTATTGGGTCTATTTATATTACATTAGTAATATATTATGATTAGATTTGTTGCAACATCTGAATGGGCGTTACTACGCGGATTCATTATGATCAACTACGTGTAAATGTCAAGTTGGCTCAAAACAGACGTTCATCTCGGAGGTGAAAGTAAAACACAACTATTTCTTGTCTGGCGGCTTCAAATACAAATCTGCGTGGCAATCCCTAAAACCGCTCAACAACCAACGAATAATGTGCCTTTTATAAGCCCAATATTGTAATAAGTATATGAGCAATTGTTATAAATGATTGCTTACGCAACGACAATATGCTTCAGCTTCATATAGACAATAATGTCTTTGACAGTCAGCCTTCAAGTCAACAGAGTGTATACTGGTGTAGCGTTATAAGCCTTAAATAGGGGTTTCAATATTTTCGTGCAGTTTTTGCGTGTGTATGTCGGGGGTATAAACATTGTGTGTATGTTTATGAGTGTTTGTGAGAGTGTCAAAAGACGTGCATACGCGTTGTATGCTATCGTGTGTGAGCATATTGCACTTGAGTTGTGACTCAGTTGGTTGTGGGTATGCATGGTGCGCTTTGTCCAATTATTTGGCCAGAATAAATTTGGCCTGTTGATAGAGTAAATGGGACACGTTGGCCTATTTGTGTTCAACATTGTATTTTGTATGATATTTATGGTATCGTTAAGCACTTATCTTTATTTCGAAGACGCAAAGAGAAAGTGGGATGGCTATTACATTGGGTATTGCATTGTTATTTTGATATGTCCTATTTTGATTTTGTGCAATAGCATGGAGAATATGTGCGCTAGAGTGTTTAGAGTGTCATAGACCTATTACATTTGTGGAGACAGTGTATATATATATGTAGTAAACTGTGTACTTAGTGCATGACTATCGACTGCCTGGGAATAGTAGCAGAGATAGCTTGCTTAAAGCACAGAGCAAACTTGGCTGGATTTAAAGAACTTAAGGTACACAGACAGCACTTGCACTAACATCCTGTGTCTATGAAATGTAAGGATTTTGTCGCAGACATAAATGAGATATGAATCAGCCGAGTTTTTGAGTGATCGTGGTGCGAACCTGAACAACAAGTGCAGGTACCATGTACCGCAACTTCATATGTATGCTATTATTAGAACTTTATAGTGTAAATAGATATTTCATATGTTTGGTTAGTGTGATTAAATCAGCTGGGATAACCTCACATCTCCAACAACCAATACAAATTCAAAAGCAACGCCTTCACGCTTTTAGTGGTATTAATAATAACTGCTTACGTAAGACCGATAGCCTAGATTTAATTACTCTCAATAGTTCATTTGCAATTGTAATATGCAATCATATTACGTATCCAATGCCGTTAAAGATGTATCATACATTGGTGATCTTACTTTAGCATATGGGTTTTGGTGCATGCTAAAGCTTATGCTGTGAAAAAGATTACCAGTTTTATATTCGGTTTGAAAATCTGGAAACATATTAAATCTACCTGATAATGAAATCATCATAGAATACCTGGTCGCAGATAATTGGCCTTAATCGGGGACTTTAAAAACGTCCTCGATATTCGCTAAATATTACGTTTTACCGTATTCAATCAATCAATTGTATGCTTGACATCAATTGTGATACTTCATTTCAGGCTTATGACTGTCCTCTCAAAGAAAACCTATCGTTATAAAGGGCCATTTTATCATGGTGGGCCATGTTCGTTTCATTGATCATTAAAGCCACCAGATTTTATATGAAACAATTTATCCCTACAACAACAGCCAACTGAAGCCATTTCAATCAGGTAACACCGTCATGTATTGGAGATTCGTTTAGGAGAATCAATAACAGTGTATATCGCAGCACATTGGCTAGATCCTGTATATACCTTATCGTTTAAGAATGTTGCGCTACGAATGAGGCAACATATTGTGTTATAAGGTATGAAAATAGATTTTACATGACATCTTGCAAAATGTATTCCTTACTATATTATGCCTGTTTATTAACTACCGGGCTATCCATTTTATCAGTCATTTTCAAGCGAAAGGATTTGAAAACGCTCAATTAAGTGACAGCAGTGATACCTGGATATGTTCTATGTCATGATAGCAGATTTGCTGAATGCACACCACTACTATCTGCGCTTACAGCAAAGCCCTTCTGTCGTCAGTAATGTCTCATAAATATTCTGGCCTATTTCAATTTCCTATCAGGCCGACATCATTTCGTTAATACAGATGGCAGGTTGCTTTGCAAAATGGGTGATTTATTTTTCCAGTGCAACATAAGTATGCTTGGTTTAAATACGCTATATAGATCAAATGCTCATTTATATCAACGAACACCTCGGTGCATACATTTACCAATTAATTGTCTTTGTTTGCGGTTGATTATAGTCATTTCCTCAAATTTCTATCAAGCATTGCGTCTCTGACAGGAGCAGTCTGATAAACATCAGAAATCATGTACATATACGAGCAAAAATATAGGTTATATTGTTTAGGCACAAAGCATTGAACAAGTCTGCTGGTTTCTCTTGATATTGTCAGGGAAATTCAAACAGTTCTATATGCATAAACATAGGTAATTGTAGTTAATAAGTCGCAACCAAATTCGAACCATAATCGCCTATTCACAACGACTGTTGGTGTTAACACACATTTACAGGGACCTTTGGTGCTCATCTTTACATTGTGTGATTCATGCTTTGGTGCAATTAATAAAAGCCAATCGAAAAGAGAACGTTTTTCCGAAAGTGCAGATATTATACAGAATAACAATGTGATATAGTCATATATTCAGTGAGGCATTTGAGCGCTCGTGCGTGTTTAAATGTGTGCACATATGAATATACCAGTATATAACTGCTTTTTCTAACCATATTATGACAATAAAAAGATGTTAGTAAAGCCAATTGTTTTTTAGCTTGCTTAAAGCACAGTTTAGTAAAGGACAAATATTATTGATGTGCGATACGATAATAATTATTGTGTATGACTGGTTTTATTTTAGATTCCGACTCCCGACTGTGGATGCATGCTATATGCATCAAGTGGTTGCCATTTAATTCGTGTTGACGGGTGTCAGTTCCTGTTTACAAAATATTCAACTTTGTGAACTGGTAGACCAAAGATTCAAAGTTCTATCGCAGATCGAGATTAATTAAATTAATCAGTACATTATAGTTCAATTCCTGTGATAATAAAGGGTAAATGGAGGCATCGGAAAGAACAAAGGGTTTTTGTCCTTAATTTCCACCGCGCAGCACATGCTATTCATAGCAGGTGCCAGTGATGCAAATCAGATTAACCTCCAGCCAAATTATAACCATTGTTATCATGTGGACCCGAAGTATAATCCCCAGATGATAGAGACCAGGTTGTCTGGACAGGGTGTGTAGTTTTTGCCGTAACAATTCCGTCAGTCAATAAATGTTAACTTCAAATGGGAACAGAGGTGGCTTGGGACGATAAGGAATACAGGATGATAGCCAATAAAGACTAACTATTGGTCGTATTCCTGGTTTACTGTCCTGTGTAAACGTGCCAAGAGTACATAGACGTGCACAAAAGGCTATCATATCAACGTCATGATAAACATAGCGTACCAAGAGACTGGATAGCATAAAAGTAGTAATCATTTTGACATACCATGTGTGCGGAATGCCTCGTTCGTCAACGCAGTTGACTGTTGGCTCCGAGTTATTAAACAGTTGTTCCAAACCTCCAAGCCTCATGCTCTATTGTATGAGTACGATGCACAAGGATATTCGTTTGGATGTGACTGTCATCCGCCGGTGCAGGTACCCGTGCATTAAACAAGATTATGCCTCCCACTCGACTATTGCATATCTTGTACTGACTGAAAAATAAAAACGAGTGAAAGCAATATTCAAAATTTACTAGATAAAAGAACGAACGAAGAGTAGATGTTTTTTTTTCCTTGGCATAGGACTACCCATGCAATTGCATGTCAACAAGAGCAACGCAGCACCACTACCACACTCAGTCGGACCTGATGATCTGGAGAGACTATCACCCTTTCGCAAATATCTATGTTCTGCGGTCTAGGGACATTGTACAAAAGGATCTGGGCAGCCTACCCTACTGGTTCACATCCACTAAACTAGCCATGATCAGTAAATCTAAATGCAAGTTGTTCACTTCAAGCATAATGACAAAACCTTCTCGACACAATCGTGTCATAGATGGTTTTGAAACGAACGCAGTTGACCTCATTGAAGTTCTTTGGTTTCATCATCGATGAGAAGTTTTGATAAAAGGGCTATTTTTGCTCGCATTTATCATATGACTGTTAATGATGGGGGAATAAACCGCAAAGAATGCTAGCCGAGTCCAGTTATGGTCTTGAAAAGAAATATCGCGCGCTGTTTATCCTGGGCATTAGTTGATCGTCCAAATGTTCTTTTTTCGTGGAACTGTGCAAATAAAATGCATATATATTTATATAATATATACATACATTTTATATGTATATATATATAGTGTGTGTGTGTCTTGTTGTTTGACATAGCTATAGAATGTCAATGTACATTAATTAATTATATATATATATATATATATATATATATATATATATATATATATATATATATATATATATATATATATATATATATATATATATATATATATATACTTACAATTGCAACCATTTTGGACAATATCGACAAAACCGACCATTTTGGGTCATTCGATTATTTCGCTTTTTAGAGCTTAAATTATGTGATATCGCGGATGCAAAATCTTATACATCTGCCGTGAACAGCTATGAGTTAATATCTTCATTCAAAACTTATTTTAGAAGAGTATAAAAATTTTAGGCCAAAATGGTTGTACCAAAATAGTCGTGATAGTTTTGTCATGCAAAAAACCAACCATTTTGGAACTTTTTATAAAAAACCAACCATATTGGCCATTTCATATAACCAACCATATTGGCCATTAAATTATACAAATGAGTTGGCCAGCCCTTTTTACCTTCCGATATTACCAACCATTATTCCAACCAACCTACTACTTACAGATAGCCCAACAGACCAAGAGTCGATCGGGTACTCCCTTCTTGGGAGGGAGCGCAAGCTCCACTTGGTTCATAAGAGCTACTTACAGACCATCGTTTATACCACCTTGGGTTACAAAATCCATGAAACCATAAACGACATAAATTAAATTCCTACAAACAAGCTTACACAAACTGAATTGCGCTTTTTTAGGTCTTTCGAGATCCGAAATAAACTTTTTTCGATTTCTCATTGTTTATATATAATTTTAACTGTACATTCACAATATTCAACGACCCATAAAGAAAATAGTGAAGTTAAATTTTCGGCGCGATTCCACGAAATACTGACGCAATGTCTTGCTCCGAAAAGTTCCGAACCTTGCCGAGTGGCAGATGTACCCGGGGAACGGAGAAAATATGCATAAAAGTCACCTATTTTAAAGAAAAGGGAGTTCTTCAACGTACCCGTTATTAATTTGGACACAATTTTATACTTAGGTACTGCGAGTTTTAACAAGAATTAGTGATACTTAACATTCTGAAGATTGTCGTCTCTAATATTGCAGCACGGAAGATTCCAAGTCAAAAATGCACGTGGGTCATATATTTTAACGTATTTATATTCCGACTCATGCATAATTAAACATTCATCATTGATTTTATTTCTGTAACTATTATACATATCGATGGCTTTGGGCAGCTTAATGTTATTTAACCACTATGAACACTGTAATCTGTCTGTCAACGATGTTGGACAACATCCCTCGTCCCTTCAATCGGGAGAGTCCAAACAGCTGTCACTATTTATCTCCGTGCGACATGGCGACAGTCTAGCCCTACAAGACGTCTGAGTAGACGTCTTACTTTCTCAGAAAACGACGCAATGAAAAAGAATTGAGATCGATTCAGACAACTACCAAACACCAAACATACCCAATTGATGGAGTTATAGAATGCAATGATGCTTTACGGACAATTTTATCCCTTTTCGGCGGGGAATTTCATCCATGGTAATTATTTATAGTTCGATCAATTTGGGAAGCGGTAAAAAGTCCGAAACACAGCAACATGTTTGTTTTCAAGTTCAAGACCACGTACATCGCGCATGCTCAGAATGACGACTAACGTTAAGCCCGGGGGGGGGGGGGCACTTAAGTGTATAGAGGTATTATACATGCAGGGCTAGAAATTAGCCAGATTCTTTACCGGCCAGGCGGGCCTGTAACCTTGAAATTCTACCGGCCCTACAAATTTTCTACCGGCCCTACATTTTCTATTATAAATAATGGTAAAAAATAAAAATGTACGAGTTTTTATTGTTTTTTAATATTTTATTTTTATATCAAATGCAACATTTACATCAGTATTTACAAACTTGTCAAAACATACAAATTTTCATGATCCTTGACACTCTCCAACTTGTAGTTTCTATTATTCTATTTCTATTCATATGGTCCTTTACATTGACATTCTTTGACGGCAAACGGTCTTCATGCAGAACAGAACATCACTTCCTTCTCGTTGTCATGTGAAAGCCATTCGCGTTTTTCTCCTCCATTAATTAACCAGACAGGATTCCAGCGTCTGCAGCGCTTCTCTTTTTCATACAGTGCTCTCTGAGCTTTTCGTTCTCTTCAAATTTGCGTTTCAGAACCGTGAACATAACGCCACATCGACATCTTCAGAAATTGTGCACTGTTGAAAAATCACATGCCCCATAATAGGCTTGCTTACCGACTGCTTGGAAGTCAACTCGCAAGAAACGCTTAAAGAAAACATGCCACGCGCGTTACGTAAGTCTTACAACTAACTATGTTGCGTGGGACCTCACGAGGAGCCACCCCCCCCCCCCCCCCCAGGATGCAAGCCTGCCAGCAATGCAAATGAGGCGGCGGTAAAATTTCATGCGCCACACAATATGGATTATTTTCAAAATGGCGGTCATGGTATCTTGACTGTTCGGAAATGATGGCATTTCTTGAAGAATAGCGTCGGGTTGGTATCAAAAAATTCATGTATTTACCCTTATGACCGACTAGGCGACAGTCTTGCTGCACATGGCCTAGTGCCCCCGCCCCCCCAGGATGCTACACAGCAATGCAAATGAGGCGGCGGTAAATCATGCGACACAATATGTTTTTTAACGCATGGTATAAATTCATGTTACCGTTTGACCCGCGGACAGTCTTGCTGCACATGGTGCAAAATCCGCTTAAATTTGGTGCAACAAAAAACAACAAGGTGATAATCTTAAATCAGTTCCAATTAAATGAAAGAAAAAGTGTTATATATAGTAAATGAAAGGCTGAAGCTATTTGGGTGTCTCCCAAATCGGTCGGGTTGACAGACTTCGGTGAAGTTCTGAGCAGCATCACTTAGCCGTTAGCGTTATGAACCCAGTCCTGGCTCTTATAATATACGTTTCAATGATTTATTTTCGTATTGTTAAATATTTAACTGCAATCATGCAAGCCAGCAGAGAAGTTTAGGCAACTTATCAAAGTATGTGCATGTCATATAATGATGTGTCCAACTACATATGTTCATGCATCTATTCACAATTTGCTTCATCGAGTGTTAAACTGACCTCCAATTGATTCATTGTGGATTCTTTATTACATGTTTCATCTGTTCATTTGACAGAACATCATTGTCTTGCCATACATTAGATTTATTTTGAGAATTTAACTGAATCCCATCTTTCAGAGTGAATGATATAAATCCCCCCAGGACACGATTAAAACATGAATTAAACGATCTTTAAGTTTTAAATATATCACCTTTATTCAGTTTGCCACATAATAACATGTAGTTACAAATTGGAAAAAAAACAAAGAGGCATCGTATGCAATTTTCTGAAGGATTTGTTAAGGTAGACCTAAGGCAGAAGATGATTTTGTTTTGTTTATGATTAAACTTTGATTGCTGTTCACTTGCCTATCTAGGGTCACTTAAATTCTACAAAAAATGTATCCACAATATAGGCATTCAGAGTTGATTCGGCTGAATAAATTGACTTAAATAGACTGAATGTATTGACCTCATAAGGGTTAACAATATACAGAAATCAATGATCAGGATATCATTATCAAGCAAAGCATATCTACAGATAAATTTGAACATGATCAGCAGGGACTACGAGGACAGCAGTGTCTTATGTTGCACTATCAGTAATAGACTTTCAAGAGGTCCAGCCTTGGTGGGTTTCCATAAGGACACAATTAGAGAATCCATACAACAGCTTGTCCACGTGATTCAGCAAAAGATGATTCTCCTGCTGTGCCCCAGCTATAGTTGCATATTCTGTTACACACATAAAATTAACTTGTCAAACTGTCTATCAGTCTTATATCATAAGAAATAAAGGAAGTCTATGTAATACATTACACAACATTAATTCTTGCCAACCTGATAAGGTTGATCATCAATACACATGTCACATGGATCAATCTCTTGTTATTAAGTACAGGAAGTAAAAACTTATACTCTCTCATGTTGATTCTGTGACAAAACATTCACCAGATGTTCAGAATAAGTCTACAGTTCAGTCATCAGCAACAGGGCTGGAAATTAACTAAAATGGCCACCCGTCCTGACCTGTCCCGATGACGGGTGGCCATTTTAGATGTTAACCGGCCTCAAGAAATTTTACACGTTCAAACAAAAAAGATGCCATGTTAGGCGAACCCTAGTTTGGTTACATACTAGGCTGGTGATAAGAACCCCAAGTCAGTGTCACGATTAGTTGTTGATAAGATCCCTAGGTCAGTGACATACTGGGATGGTGATAAGAACCCCAGGTCAGTGTCATGATGAGTTGGTGATAAGTACCCCAGGTCAGTGAGATACTGGGCTGGTGATAAGAACCCCAGGTCAGTGTCACGATGGGCTGGTAATAAAGAGAATCCCAGGTCTGTGTCATGCTGGGCTGGTGATGAAGAGTTGATATGAATTGCAGATAAATACAGAGCAGATTAAGTGTACATCAATGTGACACTGTACACAGGTGCATACATCATAACTGCAGGACCATCAATTAGGATCAGGTGGAGCTTAACAGTCTTCCTGGGTAAACAGAACCTCTGATAAAAATCTTCTACTTAAACTGACTGATGACCCAAACTCACACACAACCAATACAGATAATACTCATTGTTTTGGTCATTTTTGTCATTCTGATGGTTTTATGACAATTAGACAAAAGATAGAGGAGGGAGAGAGAGGGGAGGAGAGGGGGTACCAAGACAACAGTGAAGAAATGATCAGAGGCTGTTGAGAACTTGATTGCTGGATTTTTATGTATAACAAGCGTCTCAGCGCTCGGAAGCTTGGCATGGGAAACGAGTATTGTGGTGATGACAATCGTTTGAACATTCTGAATCTCCTGCGCGCCTAAAAAGTGTGGCACCATGTAGGATGATAATTTAGCTTTTGAATAAAGATCTCACATACATACTTATTACGATTGAAACATTTCTTACTATCGATGTGTCGTTGATCTGTTTCGGACGCTTAACAAACCAGTGAATCACTAACTTTGGGCTGGAACACCTTAGAATTTTACATTCGGGGCCCCGGACCCCTCAGAAATTTGGGTCAATGAGAGCTAATCGGTATTTCTACATGGTCACGTGTGGTGGGCGTGGATGAAATCTTGAAAGCGATGAGAATGACTTGGTATTTGATACGTGCCATTATTCCATAAGCTCTTCTTCTAGATGAATATTTTTCTCAATTAATTGACTGACGATCCTTCTCATGCAGGAAGTCTATATTCAATATTCATCCATGGGTTTATGAATACACTTAATTTAACAAGCGGCTAGCCGACTTAAAGCATTCATTCTCGTTTGCTTTGGCTTTCTCGGGCTTGTTATCTAGACCCATTCTCTGATATCTTTTTCAGTGGTTTCACTCAGCGTACTAGCTAAGAATAACTATTTATTGATCTACTTCATTTGAATTTCATCGGCAATCAGTACAATTACATTCTTAGTACAAACCAAAACCGAGCATGAATTTCAATTAGTTATTAGATTTATTCGATTGTGGTGATTTGACGTGTTTTAGCGTGTCTCTAATTTTAAAAGTCAAACTCTCCAACCGGCCGATCCTCCCTGTACTTCTTTATTGCAGAGCAATTGAAAACTCGCTGTTGGATTGCTGATATTTTTGGATAGGCTTCTAAAGTGGCGCTGTACCCAACTATTTTGCCAGCATCTTCTAAGAACTCTGCCATGGTGGCCAGAAAAATGTCGGCCCATGTCATCTAACAAAGCAAGCAGAGCGGATGTTCTCAAAGAAGCATCTTCATAAGATCATACTACTCTCTACATGTGTATTCAACGACATTCGGCTTAAATTTGATAATCCTATACCAGGTTCAAGATGTACTTATATCAATCATCAAATAACCTACTTTACTCCCGGTAATAAACTCTGTGTTGGGGATGAACTTCTCCAAATTCATCATTCCACTTTCGAAGTGCTCCGACACATACTTAGAGGCCAGCCGAGCCTGAAATTGAATAAACATCAATGAAATAGCAAATGATGGTAATTTTCAACATCCAAATATACTGATCCGTAATTATTGTAACATCAACCACCAGTTCAATGTTTTCTCGTCAGCGGGAACTTGAATAGCTCCCCCCTCACCCACCAACTAACCACCCCCCCCCCCCCCCCCAAATTCTGTTAATTGTCACAGCTCAGCCGAGGTATAAAAACCCTACTTACTGTTTCAACTTTGTCCCCTCTTAAGAAGGCATGTACTATGGACACTACAGGCATTCGTATGTCCATGAGTGTATCGCAAACGGCATCAGCGTACAGGTTAGCCACGTCTCCCTCGGGCAGATAGCCTGGATCATATATATGCCAGATATTTGATAATGAAACACTCAATGATTTAAAATACTGTAAAGATTATTTAACATAATATATACAGCATAATGAGGAATTACCAAGTTGGGAAGCCAAATATCTACATATGGCTCTGGTCTGCCCCACTTTATGACCTTCGAATTCCAGTACAGGTATTTGGCCGAATGGCATGTCTGCAAATAGAGAATCGTTGACAGCAAACATTGAAGTCGTAACCTGTTACAACCCTTGTGTTTGCTCAGAGCCCGATGCATACATACTACTCTATTTCAGTGAAGCCTTGGCAAATCTTGCAAAAAAAAGCGAGCTTTACCTGGTTTCATTTCCGCGAAGTCCTTGTGTTTTACTGTGACATTTTCAAAGTCGACACCAGCCAAAACGAACATATAACGGATAGGTTCGGCCAGACCTCTGGCTTCGAAATAAGTCAGCTTCCATTTTGGAGCAGCCATGTTCTCAATATCAAGCGGCGAAATGAGAGTTAGGATGCGACTCAACACAAAGCGCGTTATGTAAAAAAAATCAAGTGGGTAAAAAATTTTGCCTACTACTTGCATAGGCAATACGAGGAGGCCATTTGAGCTTACCGCTTGATGGGTATGTGTACAATTGTACAGAGCGTCAGGACAAAGGTCACTGTGACTATCATAACTCACATATGTAACAATCTATCTGTCATTGTATGCGGTTAGGACGCGAACTGTTTCCAACCGATTGTCCCTGGCTTGGCCTGGAAGATTTATAGATGAACATCGCTGTGTTGACAACGTCGTCAGTTTATGGTGATGACGGATGACCATGATGGTAAGAACTCGGCTCGCTATCAACTCAATGCTCATTTCGTGTGTAAACAACGATGACGTAAATGGGCGATCCTTGGCCTACTAAGATGTCCAGTTGGAGTTCACGCTGCGCACAGTGGGCGGGATGTAGGTACTTTTTTCTTGAATGTCTATATTAAATGGGAATGTAGGCGAGATGTTTTTGTATCAATTATGTTTCTTAGTGTCTATCTTACTCCACATGTCAATAAGTCAGATAGCTACACTCTCTAAATTACCTCATCCATCCCCATACTGCACTATTTAGCAAATATCAAAGCATATTTATTAATAAGCAATTTCCTTTTTTTGCGTGATTTTGATATGATATTATTTTCTCTCTAATCTAACTTTAAAAGCCTCCCCCTAAAATTATCAGCACGACATGTTTAGCCTGAGTTAAAATCCCATGCAAGTGGTTGCCATGATAGCTAACCCTGGCCTTTGGTTGTTGAAGAACACAGGTACACACCTCCGTGGATCACTTCTGTAAAAAAACCATAAAGATTGACCATATTCGTCCGACCAATGGTGGGGGCTTGTCAAGTGTCTGGGAGGCAATATCTCGACCAGTACGAATCTTAGCAACCTATTAATAATTGACCAGGTAGAAATAGTTTTAGGCAATGCTACAGGGGACCCCCTGTATTTTATGTACCTATATATATATATATATATATATATATATATATATATATAGATATATATATATATATATATATATATATAGATAGATAGATATATAGATATATATATAGAGATAGATATATAGATATATATATATATATAGAGATAGAGAGAGATATATATATCTCTATAGAGATAGATATATATATATATCTATATAGAGATCTATATATCTCTCTCTATATATATATATCTCTATATATCTATATCTCTATATATATATATATATATATATATATATATATATATATATATATATATATATATATATATATATATATATATATATCTATATATATCGATCGTCATGATCCAGTGCATATACTGGCTTTTTTTAAGCAGGACTACTCTATAGGCTTATACGAAAGTTAGTGAAGATTTTCTTATCACCATACCTCATTAGGTGCCAAGATCATTCATTACATCATTACATGGGCCAGTAAAAACCTTTGTATTGCTATTGGCAAACCATCAGTCGATCTCCCAGGTTAACCGTCAATATGCATATGCCATTGTAACTACATGCAGTAGGATACTGAGTACTCCACATATCTACGGCTTGACCATGCTTTTGGAATATACCACAGATCTCTGGGTGACTTATTTACACCCACACATGATCACCTTTGAATGAGATGCACTTGCACGTGTGAACATGCAAGTATATCCCATTAAAAGCTAAAGATGTGTCAGTGAACGTGTATGTTTGTGTGTTGGTGCAGTGTATGTGTGTAAATGAAGTGTCACCTTGTATGACATAGCTATAGAATGTCAATGCACATCTAGAGCCATACATGAAAATAAATCTTTACTGGTGCATGTACTCCATGTGAGATTCGGGACGTTCTTATATAGTACACACTTGTTACACATAACGGATGTCCTATAGCAATGCCATAATGAGTATAAATGCTCTACGACGAATATACCTTACCTAATTTACTTTGCTCTTCTTTCTCATGCTCGGTAATTACCCAACTACAACTGCAAAGTAAGAAATAATCGCATGTCTTGGTGGATTCCGTGGTCTAGTAGCAGCAGCTTTTTGTTTACGTTTTAATGTTAATCAAAATTGACTTGCTAATGACAATAGCCATTATTGGTTAAACGCAAACATTTCCACTCGCCCTTTACCCATTAGCATTGTCTGTGCTGTGAATGTCAATGTATTGCATGACTTAGTGCACTTGAACGCATATAAAGCGTTGTACCAGACCAGGAGGCGTTGATATTCAGTATTTGTGATGCATTGAGGCTGGATAATGCCTGGTACTATTATGAATAATTTTAATCATGTTTGCTTCCAGGAAATAAAACGTGTACTCGAAAGTCACAGGATCACGACTACTGTTATGGCAACGCTTTCTACGTAGCAGCTCAATGATGTCAGACAAAACGACATAATTGCTGGAAGAGAGTTAATCATATATGTGTAATGCGATCGATATATATTTGGCAGCCATATAAGTACTTAAGCTATGAATACACGAAGAGATATGCGCGGTGGATGTTTTGAGGGGTTGGGTGGTAAAGATTTCTTTAAAGCGGGAAACAATGGAGATGATATGATAGCGTTTCCTTTTTCAAAAAACATTCATATAAAAGGTAGGTATGGCACATACTGCCTAATTTAACCTAGGATTATCTTGCGTTGGATATTGTTTCAAAACATTAGGCAGTTTATTACATGTAGCTGATTTGATACATTCTTTAAGATGTATGATTTACACTCAATATACATATAATAGAGTGTTTTTGAACAAGTTCAACGAAGGATTCTAGAAGACAAAGTCATAGTTCTAATGTATATCAGAGAAAAAAACCTCATGTCATGTATGTGAGTACCGGTGTAGTCAAATTCTTCGAGCTGACACGCAGTAAATGACTTGTAAAGGTTGACGCCCATCATTGAACTACGTTGCCATTGCGTCACTCTGTCCTGTAGCGCAACCGTCTCAGCAAGTATCGCCAAACAGTTTATTCAAAGAATGGTTTTCAGTGAATATATCGATGAGTTTACTACAGTTTCGCCACGGAATGAACATGCTCAGGAGTGACTGCCACAAAATATATGGGCTCCACGTTAACAAGGTGTCTCTCTCCCTCTTTGACTCAAAGCGGTGGATAGCTCCGGGTGGCGTAGACACTCTGGTCTATGGGCACGCGTCGATCTGTTGAACAGATGAGGGCTGAGGTATAGAATGAGCACCGACAAACATATGGTGGTGGCCGAGCTGCGGGGCAGATGTGGAACATATATGGGAGGAGAAGGTGTTGTAAAATAGCAAATTCAACCTGGTCTGGTAAGTATCCACACATATGCCTGTCTGTACACAATAATCTCGAATGTTTGCTAAAAATTCCTACTTGAATATTACTCAATACGCTCCATAGCCATTTACATTTGGAACATTCAAGGCTGACATTGAGATCAAATCGTCCGTCAAAGTAGCACTTAGTTAAAGGTTTATGTCATGAAAAGTGATATTGCATCCCATCATGAACACAAACATGGTTGTGGTCAAGATGGCCATTTAGATCAAATGGTGCATGTAACATCATGGGCCGTCAATTTAAAGAAATCTTTAATCATGTAAGTCTTGAATAAGCAATTCAGCGCACTTGTCACTCAACCCGCGTAAAACCCATGGCTCTCGTGTTACTCTGGTAATTTGCTATCAACCAATGCAAATATGAATGCATTCTAAAATAATAATAAAAGCCTCATAGACCAGGGAGTAATCCTGTCCTGTAAATAATTTAATGAGCATAAAATAGCTAAACACTTACATATAATGATTGGCTACATCCTGTTATGTTCATTTATGTCTTTAATAAAAGTCCTGCGCTTTAATTTCCTTAATCTGTTGTTAAACAAATTTCATGGCATTCGCTCTCGCAAGTCCTTAAGCATTGACATGGAATTCGCTTGCTGATACAATGGATAATGTGATACTGGCAGATCAATTCTAACATCAGGGCACGTGGTTCAGTACCAAGTCAAATTGGAATGCAGGTTTTCTTTGGCCAGTGTGCGCGCGTTTGGTAAATGGTGTGTGTATGCTTATGTTTTATGCATCGTACATAAATGTGCGACTGTGACAAGCTTAGATGTCTTCAATCGTCATATATTTATCCGTGTAAATTTCTAGGAAAGTTATTGTAGTAAACACCCTTATAGCGGTTAATATTATCCCATTTATATCTATTGATACAGCGCTCGATGAATCGCTACACATAAGAATTTTGACAATGCATTATCAATAGAAATACGCATTCATTTCAGATGCAACCTGTTGGCTGTAAATCTCTCGAAATAAACATCACAATTGCTTTCGGCCGATGTCAAACAAAAGCTCTAACAAATTATATCGTCTTGCAATGATATTGGGCCTTTCCTAATGGCGTTGAACAAAATAATATGATATCAACAATGTTTAAAAATATCTATTCCTCTGTCTGGAAACTATACTCATTCATTGTTTATTATCACAACAGTCACAAAAGCCGATGTTCTCAATTTCGAGCACCGTTAGTCTTAGTTGAAAGGTTTTGTCAACACTATATTTTGTGATACTACGAACTATCATCTTACTTGATGCGCAAATAAGTTATCACACAATACTAGCATCAAAATACAAGTGGCAGGGCTGCTTGATTATAGATTGGTGCCGGGGAATGACTCCATTATGATTCTGTTAATCATTAGTTAGGTATCGTGATCCTTATTTAGAATAGTGATTGTGTGTAACGGATAGAGCACGTCCAATGAGATTATTTGCATTTTCCTTTGCTGATAATGTGATGTTCAGACAGCTTGTTGTTCAGAATATTTCTCACTCAATAAGTGAGCAAAAAGAGGACAGATTCTAGGCGGGGCCTCTTGAATGGTATGATAAGTTTCCTTCGGGGGCTGATAACGAACGTCCGTCGGGAACAACCTTTCTTTCGAGCAGCTTAATGCATGTTTTACAGTAAATAATGGTCCTTGCTTTGAGTTCTGAGTATCATCAGTAATCGTTTAGTCATTATGTCTATTCATCACAACATGTACACATTATGTATTATATTTTTACAACAGTTGCATTTGAAAATGCCAGCGCGAGTCTTACCCCGGGTTGACCGTGACATATCTACCACTCCCAATAGTGATTTCCATTGACGAACCTTTATCAACCCAACGCATTTATTGACCAACCCATTTCCATTGTACATCGCTCTAAACAAATGTTTTCTACCCAGCCCTTCCAACCTCTTCCCCTTCTCCATCCAAATCTATCAATATGTTATCCCAATCACGTGGTGCATGATACTCAAATGATTGACTCACGCGCAGAAAAGTTCCAAGGTATCTGGTCGTTCAAGAATTGTATTTACAATAGCAGCGGCAGATGTGACCGATTTCCAATGACCACATTTTGTTTCTGGACCAGTTTAGTCCCCTGAGGTCATGCAAACAAAAGCACAAATCATTTGTTGTAACCAGATTAGATACATCAACAAAACCATACATATATAGGCTAATGTAGGGAGAAGGAATCCTTGTTTTATCTGTAAGAACTATTGTCATCAGATGTTAATGTCAATAAATCAACAAGCCATACTGCAGTCATTGGACCACTCTATCCAACAAGACATCTTGGTGGAAAGAGTTGAGAAGTATACCGGGGGTCCCTTGCGAAATTCAGGCCACCGAGAGCAATGTAGCATATATCAATTCTAATTGTGTTCCACTCTTAGCTCGTTTAACTTCTCTGCCCATATTAACTCTTGCATTCACAAACCCTCTTACCAATGACTTCCATGTATACAACCGTTCTCAATTCATATTTGCAAAGTAATATACCTAACCCAACATCAAAATAGCGCTTTCGTTCGTTGTTCTGTTTTTAATTATTAACTAAGCAATGTCCTCTTGGACAGCAATGTAGAACTATCAAGAAGTTTTAATATTTATAGACAGCTCTCAAGCTACTTGGCTGATTCGAGGTGACCTTCATGTGAACCTTTATTTCTCTTCTATGGGGCGAGGTATTCATGTTTACAGCAAGGGTTTCCGTAGTGGTGTCGCATTCTATCACTGCATGCATTGGACATCTGTCAAACATTCGCTATCCTTTTGGGTTCCTTGTCAGTGTGACAGTGAGGTAAATGCAAAATTAAGTCCCTCGAGGTAGAATAGAGAATGCACTCCCATCAGGGAGTTCTTTGATGAGAATAGATAGAATGGCCCAAACGGCTGAGAATACAAATCAGGTTATTTTCAAGAATATTTGTTCAAATATGTTTCATTCTAAGCCGTTAATTATTGATAAAGAGCCATATTGGATGAATATCATTGTATGTTAATGGGTGGCTTCTGGGTCAGTAGAGCATATTTCTACCTCGTATTATAAGAGGTTCATTTAGAAATGACTGTGACAGCGTTTTCGCTTGATCCTCGTAAATTTGATCCATGGATGCTTACAATGCGACAAAGCTTGTTAGGGTAAATTGTACAGCGTTATACTGTTGAAGGCAAATTTTCATCAAGCATGTGCGAGCAATTATTAACACCAATCATTGACCGATATGTAGCATTGCATCCAAGTTTACTTTTGTCTTTGGTCCCCATGTGTTTCAGCTCAGAACATTCCCTCCTGCACAAACCCCACTCCATCCACTGCACATAAGGTCAAAGAATAAAGCATTTGCCAATGATTGACTGCTGAGAGGATAGCGTATCACGTCAACATCTGCTCCTCTTGATGGATGCGCTGAACACGAACTGCTTGGATACCGCCAACACGATCCATAATGAGCGACAAGTGCTATATATGCACGCAACGTGTAGTGTACCAGCAGAGATACAAGCAAACTGCTTACACACATGTCAATAAGAAGTCGCAAAGAGCTTATGATATAAACAATGCTATGCTGCATACGAACTGATATCAGAGATATAATAAAATATATATATATATATATATATATATATATATATATATATATACACATATATATAATATATATTTGCATATAATATAAAAATATATTTGCAAATATATATGCATATATATATATATGTATATATATATATATATATATATATATATACATATATATATATACTTGTATATATATATACATACATAACTTTATGAATATATATGTAAATATATATGTGTGTGGGCTTATATATATGTACGTATATATATAAATTTATGTATATATATATATATATATATATATATATATATATATATATATATATATATATATATATATATATATATATATATATATATATATATATATATATATATATATATATATATATATATATATATATATATGTTTATACATATATAGGGTAGCCTAATTCATCCCCAGAGGTATAATCCGGCTAACCAGAGCAGCTCAATCAATCATCTTGTTTCACAGGCGCTACGCTCTGGCAATTAAAAAACCGCCATCCATATTACCCATACAACCATCAGGGTCTTTCCCCACAAATTGATTGCACAATTATCTAATGCAGAGCAACATTAAATTTATCTCGCCTAAAACAAAACTAAACGAATGCCATTATAAAGATGACATTCATTAGTAGACCGTTACATTCCTTTCATAACAACACAATCCCACAGATTGTAAATACATTGCATACAATCACCTTTAATCGTTGCCATGGTAACGCTGCCACGTACTAAAATGCTGTTTATTCCGCATGCACAAACCGTCCTTATGAATGAGTTTATTTTTATCAAAATGTTTCTCGGTAGTTTTGCGGCGCAGAAGAGCCAGAACAGATTCAAAGTCAATTTAAGACTACCACTCAGTTACAAATGCTACACCTACATCTACCAAATTTGTTATCTCGGTTTGACAAATTCAATGTGATCTAATTCCTTGAGGGACGTATGTGTAGATGAGATGAATTGGTTGTGTTTGTTTGTGTGTATGTGTGTGGGTGAGGCATGGATCGGGGAGGATGAGTCGATGGAGGGGTGATTTGTTTGTGTGGAATGAAAGACATACACACACATCCATCACAAAGTTGTTATGCCTAGATGAAACAGTCGCAAAATGTAGGGCTGATTGTTCATACGTCATCGAATTAAACTCCTGATTGATTCTGAATATTGCACCTCAGAATACTATAGCGGCATAGTGAGTCTGGCTTAGGCAGGCGTATTGCCCGCTAGCAGCACTAGTACACATCTGTATTCATTTTAGAACAGCAGTATACTTACAATGACTAGTAAATTGGATTTATAATGGTATGCAAATTGATCCACACAGCCCTTGTTGAGAAACATACGCCAGCACCTGCGACAGTGGCTTTATCCTTAATATGCAGGCCACAATATTTATCGAATAAATCGTCAGCAATAAGAAAACAGGCAGACACAATTGTGGAGGGAGCACCAAATGCTAGTAACAGATAAGATAAGTAGGCTGGAGTTACTTGGCTTATAGTTAACACTCAACACCAGAGAAATGTTGATAATAACGGGTATAGATATAATAAGAGATGAGGCGCTACAATTCGATCCGAATATGCAATGTTAAAGAAAGCTTTTCTTAGAGCATCATTTTGTCATCATTCTCTTGTTCGATGAAATATGCAAAAGATTAATCCAGCAAGTCAAATCCAATGTGCTGTTCTGTGAATATATTGGTTGTCTCATTTGAAACGTATTGTATGCATAGAACTATAGACCACAGCCCAACTGCCTTCTGATAAGGTGGAACTAACAGGACACACGAGGGAACACGGGGTTAGGATGACAAGATTGTTTTAACTGACCGTGAAACCTACTTTATTTTATGAAAGACTAGGCCATGTTGAAAAACAAATACCACACACTCAGTTAAGCAATGGTTGACATATTAACTTCATTTTCATCCAATACTCAAAGGATTCAGCTGATGAATATTACATTGGAGTTCAACAAGTACGTTGTCACATTCTCATTCATGAATGCACTTGAAAGGATGTTAATATATGCAGACATGCTTTACTTCTCTTGGTACTTTTATTTCGTCGTATTTAATTTCGCTTTTGTTTTGTGACTTGAATTAGGATGAAGCTGTAAAGAGTGAGGCTATGTCAGCGAGTGTGCATATCAGGCATTGATGAGAATACATGCATTGATCACTCGGTAGAACATTGGCTTCGTAGATATCTTTATAGGTTTGTTCACCAACTCCCTGGGTGCGGCAGTTAATTTATTACAGCTGGACGAGCGTTTGAATAATTCATAAGTCTCGCGCCTTGTCACGTAATGTCACATCAGTGCTCACATGAGAAATAGCCTGTTAGCCACACAAAATTCAACTGCCATGTGTACACTACAACACTACTTCTCTGTCAGAGAAGTCAAGAATATTAACGGCCGTATACGTTGCTAACCAATTAAATGAACAAGGAAAATTGGTTCAATCTACACGAAAATGAAATGCAAAATTATTGGTATATAATGCCGAATGATATCTTTGGCCAATATGCTCTTGGCAAAAACACCAATGTCGTTATATACGGTGTAACGTCATGTGAGGTGTATATAAAATTTCAAGGATATGCTTCTCGATTGTAATCCGCCTATATATTTGTCGGTGACATACATTTTTGGCCTGCTTCATTAAGCGCCTACGACATTAAACCAACATATTAGCCACTCACTTAACTAATGAACGATAAGGTCGTCGTACCAGTCATCAGTAATTAAAAGAAAGAAACCCATTTGCATCAAATTCAAGTGCAAGTTCATTGTACTAAAATGATGGTATAGTGACAACGGTTTTCAGTGCAAAACGGCCCGTCTATTGCTTCCCCGTGGTTACCTTACAACATGTGAAACTGGTCCAGTAAGCATGAAGTGTTAATTTATAACTTGATTGCTAGATTATTGCCATTCCTAAGAGAGCTGTCAGTCCTCCGACCATTGTGTATAAACGTAGCGCATTCTGCGTTTCGAAAAATGCCCCAGACTTACATTTGCTCTAAGTAACATAAACCTACAACATACGAATCCTAATGGCATGTCACTAGTGATAGAACATCTGCATTTTCTCCAAGTTTCGTGATATTTAAATCACTGTTTACTAAAACTTCCTCCCTGATGTACGAACAAGAGTACAAAAATTTAGAGACAACGCCACTGCTTTCAGTCACTTAAAAAATCATGCGAATGAAGTGAATATATCTACTTTGCTTTTGTCTCATCAAGGCATATACTACATCAATTGACCCATGGATGAGTGCAGGCACACAGAATGCTGCGGATGAGGGTGACTTCGGGTTTGCAGTTGTATCCTTTCATTATTTGCACAGTGTATAGTTACTTATACGTATATTGTACTAATTTCCAAAATATATTTCTTTTTAGCTATATACCTTCACACGAGGGTGAACATTATTATGGAAATGTTAATCTCATTTACTCCGAAGTTTCCATCTTAAGAATGCATATGATGTCTCCATGGACGTTTGCCTTGTTTGACGAGGCCGCTTCGTGTTGTTTTCCATGTAACATGATCGAACAACTTCGAGCAAAATGTTTACTTTTGTAAATTTGTTGCCTTCAGCCTTGAAGTAGATGAATTATAGCAATTTGATTGTGC